>JAKJXN010000023.1:0-529050 GCA_022225945.1 Didymella pomorum | reverse complement strand
ACACTCTGATAGTCCAGGGTCAAGATAGGGGCTTGTGAGTAACCAGGATCTGACCAGGGTCCGAGTCGGACAGGTATCGGACCTTGCCCAGATCTAAGTTCCGAGCTGGTTATCACACTTAGGGTCCTTGCAGAGGGCTTGCTTATAGTTATACTTATAATTAAAAAATGTTTTAAGCTCCTCCTAATATAAAATAAACATGCTAGCCTAGTTTATGCTAACAGGGGCTAAACTGCGCTTATTTTGCAGAGAATTAGCTATATTAGCCACAGCTGCGAGCCAGGGGGACTCCCCTCGCGTGACTAGCTCAAGTATATACGCAACAATCACCTGCTTCTTAGCAGGGGTTAGATTCCGTGAATTAGGCATAGTATTAACGCGTAAAGGCCGTCTGGCGCGTTAATAGTATAGTGTAGTTAGAGGCACGTTATAGATAGCTGCAGCGTGTTGCAAGGAGAGTTTTGCATCTTGTTAAAGAGCTTAAAGCGTAAGCTATACTTAACTTTCTTTTAACGCGTTAAATTAGGGTAGTTGGGGAGGCATTGGTGTAGGAAGGGAGTTTTAGTGGGGTCTTGGCAAAAGTGTTTCGCTCGCCTGTGTGTTCCGCTCGCCCGTTGTGTACGTTAAACCCTCCTAATAACACTATAGATAGTGCAGAGAGAGTAGTTATAACGCGTAAATATGCAAGAATAATATAGAAGAGGTCTCTAAATGGTATTATAGCTTATATTACCTTATGCAGCGCTAGTTTATAGTGTTTTAGGCTATAATAGAATACGTTTTAGTGGGGTCTCAGCAAAAGTGATTCTCTCGCCTGGTGATTCTTTCGCCCGTGAAGTACGTTACATAGCACGGCAAAGATACAGCAGGTGTAGGTCCAGGCATGTGCTGATTGAGCCACATCACAGCTAGACCTAAAGCATCTACGAAAAGGGGTCGATTCGCCACTAGGCCCGAAGAGGGCGAATCGGGGCCCAATTCGTGGACTAATCCGAATTGGGCACGAATGGAGCGCTGTTCGTGAGGGTCGCCTGGAGGTAGGTTTTCGAATTTTGGAGCGATCGGACCGCGGGAACCTATCACACCAACTTCTGAAAGTAACGCCATGAAGCCTACGTGCCTCAGAATACGCCTGGGCTGTAGATATCTTTTCCCTAACTACGGAGAAACCCTAACGACATGTAGCCCTTCATGTCGTTACAGCCCTGGGATAGGGGATCCCGAAGCAATTACGCGATCGCAACTTTGGGATAAGGCATTCCCGAAGTCTTGCAGTATGCTGAAGTACGCGGGGATATGACGTCCATTTCTGGTGACTCCATTCGTCATTCGAATCTCTTGGACACTCTCCCCGCTGAGCGGTGCAACGACTGGGGCACACGAGGCAATCAGCCCACCTGGGGACGAACAAGATACAGTGATCGGCAAGGATGGTCTTGAAGCACGACGCGTAGCCACGGTCGGCGCGCAATGTGGGAAGAGACTTCCCAGCAGGTATCACAAGTCGCTCAGCCACATTTCACAGCATCAGATCTTGTCAAAGTAGAAATGTACAGGTATAGATCAAATTGATCAAACATATGGTCTCGTGTATATGAGTGGTGCGTTATACTGCGAGCCTCTAGTGGGCGACCCTGGACTTGTATACTCTTATCTTGCACCGCATTTTCTATTCTACACATGATTTCGCTCTTATCCATCAAGGAGTTCTATCTCCCGTCGCTTAAGACCCTAGAAGACCTTTCCCACCATACCATTCCTTCGCATCATGGCCGCCTTCGTCTCCAAAGCGTCGTACGAAGTCGCTGCGTAGATTTCTTGGGAGAAGCCCAACACATCGTCAAGGCTAATCACCTCTTCGGGGGCCGTCCAGCCCAGCTCCGTCGGCAAGTGCTCGTTTACTGTTCGATAATTAGCACCAGTTCAACCGAATTCAAGGATGCGACATATACCGAAGAAGTACTCCACGAGATCCCTCCTTACCGTCTTTTGCGTCTTGTTGCCGAACACGAGCATATATCCGGCACCCTCGCCGGCACTGAAGTCTGCGGCTAGTTCAGACAGAGCGAACTTTGGGTTGTACTTCACCGAGTCGATCATGCGGGCGAGACGCGCGTTGGCGACCATCTGGATGTTAATGAGGTCTCCGGTCCAGTAGCCACGAGTCTGGTTGTATATGGTGGCGTTGAAGGTGACGGCATCGTCAGTGAAGAACTTGTCCGACCGACTAGATGATGGTTCGGGTTAGCTATGCACTCAGCTGACGTACAATTCGGATGGCGAAGCTTCGCACTTGCGCGACGGACGGCAGAACTCACCTCAGACTGGCATCATGCTCCAAAATGTTATGGTTGCCTAGCGTATCGAGGCCCCATGTTGTAGCGTTCGGACCCGGGTTTGTCGTGAGTGCGAAGTTGTATAATAGTTCCGAAACGTCGTCGCCGATGTTGAGGGCCGTGGAAAGAGCGTGCTTGACGACGGGCAGTGTAAAGTTGCGACCTTCGCGGGGCAAGAAGCCGTGGTTTGCCAGCGTGTTGAGCATAGGACAAGGTCCTCGCGCTGGACGAGGTCAGTATTGGTCTTGATAGGTCAAGCAAAGGGTGTTGGATTTGAACGTACACTCTCCTGGTCTCGCCGGGTGCCAGCTTTCTAGAGAGCCCTGGGCATTGACGAAGCCAATGCTCGCGAAAGCGATGAGAACGAGAGATGGCATGTGCATTTCTGGATTTTCTTGGGGATAAGGGGGAGCTCAAAGATAGTATCAACAAGTTGCAGATCGATTATGTCGCACTGGATTGAGATGAGATGAATGCTGTTACGCTCGTCTTATAGTGTATCACCTGAGGAATGTTGACCAGGGACGTGTCTGTCGGTGATCGCACAACGAATGTCCGAATACCGCGTCGAGCCTCCGCCTCCTCGGACGCTTGTGTAGTCATTACCGTCCTGCCTAGTATTATTCAGGCTGAGGTATTACTATCCTTTGCGTACATGAGCTCGCTTCCAGACCGTTTGCTTCGCCTATTACACGGCTGTGTGAGGCATGCGTCATCAGAGTGAGAGACACGAGGCCATGGCTGCGTATATGCAGGCACGCGAGTATGAATGGAATTCAGGAACGGACAAAGTCGCGAGTGTGGTACCGGCTGAGGCGCAGCGAACATTGTGTAACGAGGAAGGCACGAAGCGAAGCTCGGCAACGCACCCTCCCGACCGTCATCATCGGAATGCCAAGATAACCGTGCCCCGAGTCATGTTGCGTTGAGTGAATATGTGGGGTAGGCAGCAGCCAGTGAGAGTCAATACGGAGGCTACTACATGCTTCTGCTGTTTCTGTTTCCAGCGATGCACTGCGATCCCTGGCTGATGGTTGTGTAGCGACCAATGACGTCGTAGCAGATGTTGAGTGTGGCACAGCTCATGCTCAGCCGATGTCCACTGGAGGACGACGCAATGGCGCACACCCACATGCACCCACCGGGTATAGGCCATACCAGTTGACATATTCCTTGCGACACACGAAGCCTTGAGGCTACCGTCCCAAAAAGCATCCTGGTTATGGAAGTCTAGCGAAGGAGAGTGACGAAACTGTTAAGGCTTTCCGCCATAGATCATCCGCTTGGGTGGCCGGCGTTTTGCTTCGCAATGAAACTTTCTGGATCGTGGCCGGTTGATCAAGACTCTCAACCGGCTGCGACACGTTCCGCAGTATCAAGGGCACACACTTTCTGTGATGCAAGCACAGCGGTATAGGCATCATTCTCGCTACTATATCGTGAAATCACTCACCTCCAGCGTACCCTGCACCGTGTTATCATTGCCGAATCCTGTCATGCGTCCTTTGGTGTCTTTTGAGATCATTGAGTCGCGTGAAAGCCTAGAGCTACATGGCCAAATCGACTCAGCCCTCAGTCCAGTTTCTTGGCTGCTGATTCGTTCGCGAAGAGTATATCATATCCCTTCACAGGCGATACCTATCGCCTACAGGGCAGATGGTGATGAATTTCGTGACGCCTCTGTGTGCCTGGCCACCTTCTCAGAGCTGGGTTACACGGTTCCTCCGCCGCCATCTCGATGACCTTCTTACCTCGTGGGCCGCGCCTATGGAAAGTGGCAGTCACCTCGCTAATTCTAGTGAGAAGTACCGAGTATACTTTGAACTACTGCACGGCAAAATGGCTGAGTACGACGTGGTGCCTGGGAATACCTACAACATGGGTGAGAAGGGCTTCGCGATTGGGGTCAGTGGGAGGAGTAAATGGATCTTCGAAAAGCTACTATACCACCAAAGCAATTTAGGCACAGCCTCCTTGATAGTAATCGCGAGTGGGTGACCGTCCTAGCGACAGTATGCGCCGATGGATCAGTACTACCGCCTTGTATCATCTATCCAGAAGCTGGCCGAGCTGTTCAGGCGAGCTGGGTGGCTCTAATCAACCCCAAAAAACACAACATCTTCTTTACCACCTCACCTACTGGTTGGACGAACGATGATCTAGGATTCACGTGGCTTGAACAGGTGTTTGGGCGGTACACTGCACCAGAAGCTCGCAGAAGGTGGCGTCTACTCATCCTAGACGGTCACGGTAGCCATATAACGAAGGCCTTGATCGACCACTGCGACGCCCATAAGATACCGTTGATGGTCTATCCACCTCACTCCACCCACACGTTGCAGCCTTTGGATGTGGTTTGCTTTAAGCCGTTCGCCTAAAACTACACTAAAGAGCTCAACTCTTGCTGTCAAAGAGGCCAAGGCATAGTTATTATAGATAGAGCTAACTTCTTCAACCTATTCTAGCTGGCTTAGGTAACTACCTTCACTGAAACGTTAGCTAAGAAGTCCTTCTTAGCTACAGGTATTTACTAACACAACGCCAACGTTGTACTTAATAAGTTCTAGCCATTAACCCTAACTGAGCTTGAAAACCCCCTGAACAAACAGCTCCTACTGCTGCAACTACTACGCTAAACTGGCTCAAAGCTAAAGTTCTATTGCGGAAGGCTGTAGGAGGTGAGAGTAGCACTCAGTTAGGCCCGCTCGAACAGGCTAGTTAAATAGGATTAGAAACAAAGGTAATAAAGGTATTTGCACTTGGGGTAGATACACCTGTAGCTGTAAAAAGCTAAAATCCATTAACCCCTTTTGCAATTGTCGGAATTTTTTGGGCTGAGAAAAAAGCAGCACAAACAAGTACAGTATTTGCACCACAAAGCACTACTATTAGTAAATGATAAGTAGGAAAACGGAAGCAAATAGGTTCTAACATAGATACCACGTAGTGTGATCGCTAATTATGTATGACCTGCACCATGCTGCATGCCCTGGACATGAATTATACCAGGGGTCCAGGAAAGGGAAAATTGAGGTTTCGCCTCTACTTCACGTCTGTACACTACATTCCATTGCACCTAGGGGTAGGTCCTTTCACTATCGCTCTTTAACCCTAACGCTCTAACTGTAGAACCTGCAAGCACACGAGACTTGTCTATTACTTCTAGTCCTTTACAGTTATGTATGCGACGTAGACTAAATGATTAAGACCTCGGATAGTCTTCATTAACCTCCTCCCATCAGGCGATTGATTCCATATTTAGCAGCGAACAACAACTGTCATAGCCGCAGTGCAAAGCTGTCTCAGATCTAAGTGGTTCTGCAATTCCTGAACATAATTCTCAAATATGTCCCCATCAAATTCAAAGATCTGCTCATTGCCCCATCTTGCCTCACCTCTAGCAATATCAATAGTGAGATCCGAAGTCTCATTCTCTGTGACGCTGCTTGATTGAGAGTTCAAACTTGCCACCACTGCAGCCATGAACGGTTCGGTTGTTATCAATAACACACAGACTGTAACTTGCTCCATTTTGGGTTCGTAGTCTTCGAGCGCAGAGAGAGATTCTGAATCTGTTGGCAAGGATCTAGACGAGATGTCGGCCTTGTGTCGTTGGACAGCATTGTTGAAGAGACCTGATTTTGCCTTAGAAAACCGGGAAATTGGGTTCGACAATACCGATGTCCTGCTCAGAATGTACTCCCAATATGATTTCCGACTCTGGTGGATTAGGTATCGCCACTCGTCCCAAGGCAGGCGAAGAAAGCTCAAGACGATGGTCTGTAAGTCCCACCTCTTGAAGAATGCGTGCCTTTGATGCATGATCCCAACGTATATCCAACCGGAACGCGCGGCGAAGCTGCTGTTGACTCCCTGTAGGTAATCACGCTCTGCATCGGATAACTCAGTCGAATCGAGATCATGGATTTTCTCCTGCCAGGTGTGAATTGGAATCTTGCTATGCGTAAGGATTTTGGGCGTTCGTTTGCAGGCTCAAGCGTGTAGAGTGTTAGGTGATCAGCTGGTAGTGGATACAACGCTCTGCCTTCATCGTGATCAGCTGGTAGTGAATACACCGAACTGCCTTCATCTGGAAATTCCTGGGAAATGGTGCTACTGGATCTCGATTGGGAATTTCTACTTCGACGGGCCTCCTCGCCTTGAACGTATAGAACCAAAGCGATTGGATTATGTAATACATCGCGCGGGAGGTTTTCGTAATATTCCCCAGGGTTGGAAGCCTCGCCATTGATATATGGCTCTTCCACAAGGTTTCTGTCGTCTTCGAGATCACTGTAAAGGAATCCGACATCCTCAACAGGATCAGGGTCAGAATCAGCATCCTCGATAGTTTCGGGCTGTCGACGTCGGGGCGGAAGTATAGATGGGCTGATATCAGGATATTGACCACGTCGCCGCCGACCTCGGCGGGAACGATTTCTACCAGATTTAACGGTTCCGGCTTCCTCAAAAGCACCAGGGTCGGAGTCAATATACCCAATGCTCCCAAGATGTTGATATCGAGGCCGAAGCCTAGATGGGCTGATAGCAGGAGACTGGCCACGTCGGCTCTCCCCTCGTCGAGAACAGCTTCTAGGGGGCCGCATCCTCGACCCGAACTCCACATCATCTGTAAATTGAACAACACTGTAATTCATGTTGCCAGAGTCTACAACAGGGAGGAATCCGTTTGCGAGCCAGAATAACAATAACAGAGGAAGACTTTCTTCCCGTGGAAGTTCCGTGCCTATCTCGCCCTTGTTGTACAAACGGAAATCTAGTAGACGACACAGTCTCGCACATCCAATGCGGCAGGATGTAGATTTGATAGGATCCAGGGTTCAGAGTCTGGCGCCTTCAGGAATGGTGATGGCGTCGTAGTTGAACAATGTTGGTACTTTCGCGCGCCGAAAGACTCTAAAGGATGTCCCAATTCCGAAACCTTTAGTAACGTAATCTTAGTTCTTATCCCTCAGCTTGAAAAGTTTCAAAGGAGAAGTGGCAGAACTATCGATCCAGATGATAGATTCACCTAATTGGCTTGTTCGCACTCAGTGCAAGGACTCATAAATGCAGTCACATGAACACTTTCCTGGTGGCAGTGTGTTTTTATGTACTTCATGCACATACAGAAGGACTCAAAACGGCATCATATCGATCTCCTTAAGCGACTGATATCGTCTCATGTTCTCTGCTCCTAGTCTCTCTACCTCTTGATTCAAGTGTTCAAATAGAACCGAGTACCAAGTGTCCATAAGATCCCTTAATTTAAGCAGATTTAGGCTAAAATGTCCGCTCTTGCATGCTTCAAGATAGGCTCTCATAGAAACCATGCCAGCATGGATTTCCTTGTGTTTCCGAACCAAAGATGAATCTCCTCCACTTCTGTGACTTAGGTTAAACTCAGGCATTCTACTCGCAAGTACAGGAAATATATAGGTTTCTTCAATGCGGTGATGACTTTCAAGATTCACGATGAACGTGAGACCTGGAAAGACAGAGTTAGCAGCGCCAGGCGTACGGTGACACTAGGTGTTAGGACTTTCCTCCACACAGACTTGCGTTAGTAAGTTTGTTCCACACTTACTGACGCACCTCTGTGCGTAGTTAGCCTTTGTTTCTTTGTCTCCTTTTCTTTGTTTCACTCGTGCAGAGGCTCCCTGCCTACTATAAATAGGCAGCTACCTCTACACCTTAGAGAGAGCTCTCTGTCTGCTATTTTGTCTTTGCACCAAATTCAACTATCAACTAGATCGCTATCTTTTGTGCTTGTGATGTCAGCCTCACACTAGGGTACAGTTGCAGTGTTAAAAACACCGCCAAAGTGAGATTACACTGCACTTTTAGGTAAATAGGCCTAATTACACCGCACGCAGGTGTATTTACACAAAGCTTCAGTGTTTTTAACACTATAGCTAATCATCTATAATAGTTTGTCATCAACTACCTATAGATACCCCTATCTCATCGTCCATCTCCCATCCCATCATCCATCTCCCATCCCATCATCCATCTCCCATCTCATCATACATTGGATATTATTCCTTGATGATTATATTTGCATCGAGTCGTATAGTGGATTGTAGAACGATATAGACTTCTCGAAGCACACCCATTTTAACACCGCGGGAAATCTGTTTGGTCAGAACCAGCCACACTAATGTTCAAAAGCGATACGCCGAGCTCGGTCATACCGCTAGTATCGCAGTAGGGTTCTTTCGTCCGACAGCCGGCTGGCCACTTCCCAAGCAATGATGGCCGACTCGCTGCACCCACCCAATGGATCGAGGCCGCACCAAACTTCGCGCGAGAATCCCTATGCAGATGGCGTACGTGGCCGCGAGATCCGCTTTTCCCTGAGCTTTCAGGCCGTTGTTGGCTTGCCTGCTAGGGAATGTTTTGATAAGATCTAGTGTCCAAGCAGAGTATCAGGTACGGCACTTTCTCTAGGAGCCCTTGCTTCACCTAAGGATTTGTAAGGCAAGTTGCTCAATCAAAGATTCCTAGACGGGAACGCGATGGCACAGCTGCATAATCTCGTCAACTAGTGCAGTCGGATGTTTTGAGTCCCGAGCTTAGCAATCAATCGGGCCGCGCATTCACATGCATAAGTCCGTCACTCTAACAATCTTGACTTGAGCGTTTGAGATTTATATTGCTTGATCGCGCACAACAAATCGAATATACACACAGCTTTGTGTCTTTCATCACCATCATCATCATCGCAGGCCCCCAAACCTCCTTGATTCTCAGTCGATACTTTCCGTCACCTACAAATAACGCTCGCCTTCCTCGAACCATGTCTCGACTTCTTACCGTTCTTGGTGCTACGGGAAAACGTGGAGGAAGTGTCGTTGTAATGATCACCTCAAATCCTGAGTTACGCTCCAAATACTCGATCCGAATCGTGACAAGAGACCCTGCATCCGCAGCTGCCGCAGCTTTACGCGCCAAAGGCTGCGAGGTGGTGAGTGCGGACCTGAAGGATCCAGCCTCGGTCCGACAGGCCGTCTCAGGATCTTATGCGGTTTTCGGGATGACCAATTTCTGGGAGATCCACAGTTAGGACACGGAGATTGAGCAGGGCAAGGATTGCAGACGCGAGTAGAGACGCAGGTGTCAAGCATCTAGTGTGGAGCAGCTTGCCGCACGCAAGCAAGTTGACGAATGGGACCCTCACCAAGCTTCAGCACTTCGATTCGAAGGCCGAAGTAGAGGAATACATTGATAGTGCTAAGGGCGACATGACGGCGACCTACTACAGGCCTGCTAGTTTCATGGACAATTTCAAGCAATCGATCAATCTCGTGCCAGACGGAGTTCCTACCTACTTTGCGCCACTGGATCCCATCAACACGAAGTTTCCTGTGATAGACGTGGCGGCAGACACCGGAAAGTTTGTGGCTGGAACACTCGAGGCAGGCCGTGCGGCAGACGGCGCTCATGTTGATGGAGTCGACGAGTGGCTGTCACCTAACGACATAATAGACACCATATCCAACGTCAGTGGCTCAACGGTCAAATTTATGCCTGTTCGGCCAGAAGCTTACAAGAAGTTTCTCCCCCGAGGCGATTGCAGAAGAGATCTCGGAGAATATGCTCTTGATCCGCGACTACTCCTACTACGGATTAGGAGCGGAGACCAAGAAGCATGGAAGCGATGGTTTCATAATGAAGGTAGAGTCGCTGGCTACATGGGAGGATCATGTGAAAAGGAATGGACCTTGGAGTTGGTAGAGTTTTCTGACCTGATAGGGGATCGGTCGTGCGGCAACTGAAGTGCATTACTTTAACCTCTCCGGATAACAAGCTCCATTAATTAGCAATATCATTTAATCAAGTCTAGATCCTGATCATGATCATGCTTCTGTATTCTTTGAAAGTTCCGTTCGGTGCTGACTTCATTAGTCACGATGTGATTCTAACTTCTAATTGAGTATAGCACCCAGAATGTTCGTACTCTGCACAGAGTATCCGAAACACCATACACCCCTTAATTACATCATAGAGCTCGCGCAATCTCTATGTGTATCAAAGCCGCGTGCGTGTGACCTTTGCTATCGATTGGACGTGGTTAAATGACGGCCTGTACTGCACACATCGAGTGTGAGATTGTTGCTTTCGTGAAGTGAACAAATATAATTACTGCGCTATATTGTTCACAAGGCATTGTTGGTGTGCCTTACTGCGAGCCATAGTCCAGCACAGCAGCTACTTAATTACCAGTGTCCTGTTGTCCCAGTCTTCAGGGGAAGGAAAGATCAGTTGTCGCACATCAAGCAATGTTATCGATGTTCTGTGGACACGCACACGGAACTGAACACGGAAAATTTGGTACTCCGGAACTGGTCGGTAGCAGGCATCAATCTTCGCCAATAGTTATCTTGTGCAGAACTCGGCCCCTTGTTACTTGGAATCGTCTTCATAATCCAAGCTGACTAAACTCTCGGACCTAAGATAACAGCGGACCGAGCAGCGATACTTTGAGATACCTGGTGCAGCCTCTGCGCAGACTTGTACACTCGGCTGAAATTCCGTCTACCCTCACTGTACTCTGCTGAACAGCATCAGACAAACCTGACGTCGACTTTGCGCATTTTCCACTCGCCCATCGCTCGCAACGATACGCCCACCCTCAATATGTATCTACGATCTTTGAGTCGAGGTGTTCTGCCACTCTACTATGCAGGAGTTCTTTTGGCTATCGGGAAGGAAGTTCTCGGGAAGGAAGCCTCTGCTGCTGAGCTAGCCACCCCGAACCTTACATATCGTTTTACCTTGAACACCACTCTAGGCTCGAAGATCAACATAGGCCTTGGTTCTGCAGGATCACGTCTTGGTATTCCTGTCATGGGAGGAAAAGTCGACGGGCAACGTGCAAACGGTAGGTACCATGCGCGCACTCAGTTGCTAAGCTAATCTTTGTGGTACAGGAACCATCATTCCTGGAGGCGCAAATTTCGGAGCGATCGATACTCTCGGCGTCTTCAATGTTGATGCTCGATTGATTATGGAAATGGATGATGGGTCATATGTCTACGTACACCCGGAAGGACCTCTGGTAACAGACACAATTGCAATTAATCGGATGAAGTTTGAGACGGGTAGCAAGAAGTATTCGTGGCTCAACGAGATCTTTTCCTTGGCTATCACGAACGATCCCGGACCATGGGTATCTCTGGAGGTTTGGCAAGTAGAACCAAGCTCTTGAGCGAAGCAAGCTATTTTGAAAGGAACAGCAATTCTTTCGACCGTAAGGCAACCATAAATGTAGTACAAAGACATATTGTGCAGTCCCCAGATATCTAAGTCTGATAGGTGTACTCTTTGAGTGAACATGTCCTTCCATCCAAGGCCCAGGTGATCCACCAAAGAAGCCCAAAGCATCCAGAATACGCTTACAGAGCCTAGCTACAGTCCTTCTCAGCTTGCTGATAGTAGTATGAACGTACAACATCAGCGGCCTATCGAGCTTCTACTGTGTCCTGCCGACGAGGACAACGAAAGGCAGAATGATTCACTTACGTAAGATCTCCGCGAGTAAGGGATGACTTTCAGTCTTGCTCCATTGTTCATTCAACCTCTGATTGCTGCGGAAGTACTAAGTTGTACCATTGAATGCATCTGGAGCATTAATGAGTTGGTTGTGCGCGGCAGCAGCGAGTTGCTGTAATTGTCATTTAGCTCCTGCGCCTTGGGCGAATATATCCGCATTTAGGCCGACTGCTTACGTGTAGTGGAGAGCGATAGCTCCGAAAGTGAAGAGTTCCGAGATCATCGAATACATTGGTCAGCCTTACATGGAAGGAGAGGTTGGTAAATGCGTGACAAGATGGCTACGCGATAGTCGGCTTCGGCGCTCAATGTAACCCGGCGCTGACAAAGCACTTTCAGCTGGTCCGTACAGACTACCGCAACCTCTACATCACCAAGACTTAAAATCTCCTTGAGATGTTGCAATTGATCGATACCCATCGCTGGACATTCCTACCCTGTGAATCGTACAAAGTCTATTGCACCTTCGGATCCTCGTCATTATACATTCTTCATGACGCGTACTATTCTGGTCACCGGTGCCACCGGGAAGCAGGGAGGAAGTGTTGTTGACGCTTTACTTTCTCGATTCCCTTCCGAATTTTCAATTCTTGCTGTTACGAGAAATGCGCAATCCTCGTCAGCTCTGAGGCTATCGAACAAGTCACCGTCGGTGAAGCTTCTCGAAGGAAATCTCGATGACGTGCCAAAATTATTTAACGCGGCGAAGAGAGCGGCCTCCGGGCCGATATGGGGCGTCTACTCAGTTCAAGCCGCAGTAACAAAAGACACCACATTCGACGGAGAGGTGCGACAAGGCAAGGCGCTCATCGACGAGTCCATCAAAGCCGGAGTAGGGCACTTCGTCTACAGCAGCGTCGAGCGTGGTGGGAATGAACGGTCCTGGCACAACCCGACTCCGATTCCTCATTTCAAATCAAAGCATTTGATCGAACACCACCTGCGCGACTCTACAGCGAGTGGAAAGAGTACCATGGGGTGGACGATCCTCCGTCCGGTCATCTTCATGGACAACATGACGCCCGACTTTCAGTCCAAGGTCTTCATGACAAGTCTACGCGATACGATGAAAGACAAGCGCCTGCAGTGGATAGCTTCTTCAGACATTGGAATACTTGCAGCGGAGGCATTCCACTCTCCAGAGAGGTACAACAAGCAGGCGATTGGTCTTGCCGGGGACGAGTTGTCTTTTGAGGAATTGGATCGCAAGTTTCGAAACGCGACTGGGAGTGGCGTTGGAACTACTTTTAGAATCTTAGGAAAAGCCTTAAAGGCTGGAGTGAAGGAGGTCGCAGTTATGTTGGACTGGTTCAAAGTAGAGGGCTATCGCGCAGACATCGAGTTTGTGAAGACAATCCACCCTCAAGTCAAGAACGTGCAAGCATGGATCAAAGAAGACAGTACTTTTGTATGAAGGATTCCTTTCCTTCTTTCTACTACCTGTAGATGCATAAAGCTCAAATACTATGCTTTTGTAAGCAGTGGGTGGCACTATTATTGGGTCTTGTGTATGGATGTATTGTTGTGTGTATGTACAAGTGTGTGATCTGAGCTCGAAAGCAGACGGACACCTTAGTCATTCCTGCAGAGCAGTCATGTGATGTGGTCCTAGGCTTACACTGTAAGTTCGGTGGAGGTGGTATTGCAGAGGCGGAGTGGAGAGAGCAGAGTTAATAATACTTGAAAAGAGTTGAGAGAGTTAAGCAAGTCAAGCAAGTCAGTAGCAGAGGTAGCAGGTAGGCAGGGCAAGCTTAAGTAAATAGTGTAACAGTGTAGTGCTTACCTACACTTTTACTGCTATACCTAATATTACTTTACTCTCTTATATCTACCTGCACTGCGATTTTACTGCTACTGCAGAGCACAGCAGTAGTGTAGTCTCTGGCTAATTATGTAACGACGCAGGATGATAGAGGGCTCCAAAACGTGTGGGAATCCGCTACGAGGTGTATGGGAGCACTGGGACTGGGACATAGGAGATTCCTCTATTCCTATAGGTCTTGTACGAAGGATACTAAAAAGCTACTAAACACTACTTGCTACCTACTGTTACGAACTCTTATACCAGCCAATTGCTGACAGGCTGTCAGCACTCAGGAAGGATCCGATTGTTGTAATTACGGGGGCTTCCCGCGCGGCACAGTTGCGGCGTGGTAATTACGCAGGTCACGTGATCCAGCTCACGGCTTGGCAGTCGAGCAAGCGGGGCCTCACGTGCGATTGCTCACGACGCTCACGTCGAGCAAGCGAGCTGGCTGCTCGACTTGCTCACGTCGAGCAAGTCGCGCTCAGGTATCTCATCAAGTATATAGCAAGTAGGATCACAACCCTTATGGTTCGTGTTCAACTCAGTTAATCAAGTTACTTCTTGGAATCTCAAACCTCGATACTATAGCCAGTTAATCCTGTCGCCTGTCATCGAACTAAACCTAAGTTGTATATTAGACTTTGTCTGATAACTCACCCTACCGTTCTAGAACCAGCACTCATCCCTGAGAACTAACAGAACCCGTATCAGAGGACTTTGTCCTACGTATAACTTCAACACTTTAAACACCCCTAAGATAAGTAATCTTTTAGGAACACGCTCTACCCCTAACAGCTCTAACATAGATATTAACCACAAACCTCTAGCCTATACCTTAGGTATAAACGTTAACAAGCCTAACTTGTACTATAGAGAACGTAGTAAGCTTAACAACTAGCTTATGCAGTAGGACCTCTTCTTTACCTTCTAAGGTAAGAAGGTGCCTAAGATTAAGCAAGTTGTCCTTGTGGCTAGCTACATGCAAGGCAAGGCCTTTTAGTAGATTAAGCCCTTTGTATAGCAGTACTAAGCCAGCGATGCCCCTAATAAGGTAGATAAGTAGATAAGAGACTTTAATTTATTTAAGGAAAAGATTAAACTAATCTTTAGAGTCTCTAACAAACCTACTATTGCTTAACGCAACATCTAACGCATTAGGCAGGAAAAGTTAGCTGCAGATTACGCAGCAGAGTTTTAGTAGCTTACTACTAACACTAACTAGGACAACACTGCCCTAATAACAATGTTCTAATAAGGACTAAAGCCTAAGGTTAAGGAGGAACTTATGCGCACTAGCGCAAGTGTTAAAACCCTTAACAGCCTTATTAACACAGCCATTGACATTGATGTCTAGCTTTAGGAACTTTAGCAGGAACTATGAGACGATCTGAGAGCGCGCGTGGTCTTAACTGACAGACGCCCGCCTCCACGCAACCTATGGCGCAACAACAACTTCCACCGCAGACAGCGCGGCGGTCACTATTAATCCAACACGGGACGACGCATCCACTAGAACACAAACAGTGGATACCACGGACCTGAGGCCATAGACCTATCAAATATCAACAAAGGACCTAATAGGTGGAACAAGGATCAGAGCAAGGGAAGCAAGCTGAATAGGTCTAATGTGACCTGTTACAGATGTGGCAAGTAAGGCTACTTTGCCTGCGACTGTTGCATAAAGAACAAAGTAGTTCAACAGCTTAATATACTAACTACTAGCAACGCAGGGACTAGCAACAAATAGGAAGTTCTTACTAACGACATAGGACGTCTTATAAAAGACAATTATTCTAGGAGCAATAACAATTACATTAAGTATTCCAATGAGGACATGTCACAGATTAACGTCCGCAAAGCATACAACTAAGCACCCACGCCATACTTAGAGAAAGGACCTCAGGTGCTACGGAAGCCAATTAAGACCCGCACAGCACAAGAGCAGCACGAAGAAAACTGGTGCGATCGCGCGCTACGTGAATCCAACAAACGACAGGCTCGCGACGTGGCACAACACAACGACGTATATGGCTGCTACACCAGCGCTAACGCGCTCACAGCCATTCCAACCAATAACCCGCAAGAAACCAAAGCATGGCTTAAGAAGATCCTAAAGGGATACTGCAACTAAGGAACGCAGACTAACAACATCCCACTTAAGCCTAGATTTAAGAAGGACTGCAAAAACGCTCTTATTGCTATTAATAACATCCTAAAGTTAGAGGATAAATAGGGACACAAATAGATCTAGGAGTAGGCTAAGAACAACTAAGCTACTCTAGAATAAATCTAGAAGTCTAATAGTAATTAAAAGGGCCTTAGCAAACTAGACTTTAACTAATAACCTATAGCGCTTTAACACACTAGACCTATATATAATCTAGACTACTGAAATAAGAAGCATAGACTGCTTTCTTAGACAGCCTGTTCTTACAATAAGTGTAACATACACTACAACAGCAAGGTAGCTAAGGGATAGTTCCCTAGCTCACGACAACCTTGCTAGCAGAGATAGTATAAATGCAACAACAACCTGTGCGAGGTACACCTCTAGGACAAGCGAGCAAAACAACACTTCCTAGGAGAAGCAAACCCGCAAGTTGCATTCTCTAAGTTTCTTATTGTTAACACCTAATGCTTTAATCCTAACTAGCAACAGTGTTTAAACAACGAATGCCTAGCGCACGCAGAGCGCAAGGAGCAGAACAGCTACAGACTAGACAAGCCTTTTTTAGGGCAGCGCTTAAGAGCGCCAGGGATCACTCTATTAACAACATTAGGATCAATTACCTTATTAAACTCACAGTCTTTGTAAAAGACGTGCAGTTAAAGGCATTGTTAGACTCATGTAATAGATAGGCGCCCTGCCTTCGATACCTATACTACGAGGTCTCTCTATTTTCACCAAAAGGTAAGCACAAGAATTCTAAAGCTAGAATTCCTTGCGTAGTATAATATATATAGCACATCTGGCTTAGTGCATGTAACTAGGCTGTTACAACTCAGGTGCTCAAGGAAACTACATATCCCACACAGCAGCGGACAGAGCCAGACTCTTGCTATAGTATAAGAAGAACCCATACCCCTTACAAGTAGCTAACAGAGAACTAATACTAGGGGAAGATAAAGTTACGCTTAAAGTTTAAAGTGCCCCTATTAGACTACAGCACTATAAAGAAAAGCTAGACCTAGATATCCTTAAGACAGCTGCCCACAATATTATATTAGGACTACTATAGTTAAGGAAGCATAACCTACACATTAACTAGGCAAAAAGAACGCTTCTATTCAACAGGTGTAGATGCAGCACTACTACACGCCATCCTACGCAGCCTACGCTAGAGCTGGTAGATGAGAAGGAGATTAACAACATCTCTTCAACACATAAGACGCGCCAAGATAGAGCAGTCGATCGTGCAGACCAGAAGAGCCCCTCTGCGACAATTAAGGAGACTAAGAGTGCACCTCCTGCTATACCAGATGTGTATCGTCAGTACGCCTGGATGTTTAAAGAAGAGTTATCTGCAAAAGCGCTACCTAAGCATTAACCTTAGGATTATAAGATTAAACTTAAAGAAGGGAAAGAACTACCCTTTAGGCCTATATACTAGCTATCTAAGAAGGAACTTAAGATACTGCGCAAGTATATTAAGGAGAACCTTGCAAAAGGATTTATTAGAAGATCTAAATCCCTGGCGGGATTCCCTATTCTATTTGTACTAAAGAAGGACAGCAAGCTGAGGCTTTGCGTCAACTACTAGAAGTTAAACGATATTACTATTAAGAATCGCTACCCGCTGCCTAATATCTTAGAATTACAAGACTAACTCTTAGGAGCGAAGTTCTTCACCGCACTTGACTTATGCGGAGCGTACAACCTTATATGCATAAAGGAAGGTAAAGAATAGAAGACAGCGTTTAGAACCTATTATAGACATTTCAAGTATACAGTTATGCCGTTTAGGCTAACTAATGCACTAGCTGTGTGCTAGGCGCTTATTAACAACGTATTGCAAACGCACCTAGACATTACTATAGTAGCATACCTTAATAATATCCTAGTGTATAGTTAGACACTAGAAGAACACAAGGTCTATATAGGACAAGTGTTAGAATACTTAGCAAAAGCAGACCTTAGGCTAAAGCTAGAAAAGTGCGAATAGCACAAGGAAGAAGTAGAATTCCTTAGCTATGTTATAGGAAGATATAGAGTTAAGATAAGCAACAAGAAGATTTAGGTTATGAAGGATTAGCTAACACCTACCTTAGTTAAGGGAATATAAGAATTCCTTAGGTTTATTAACTTTAACTAACGCTTTATTAAAGACTACTCCCTAACAGCCTTACTACTTATAAGACTCACGCGGAAGGACACACTATTTAAGTAGGAATAAGCTGTTGAAGTCGTACGTGGGACGAAGTCCTCTGATACGGGTTCTGTTGGTTCTCGGGGATGAGTGTTGGTTCTGGAACAGTAGGGTGAGTTATCAGACAAAGTCCGATATACAACTCGGGGTTGGTTCGATGACAGGCGACAGGATTGACTGGCTATAGTATCGAGGGTTGAGATTCCAAGAAGTAACTTAATTGACGAAGTTAAACACGAACCATAAGGGTTGTGTTCCTATGTGCTATATACTAAAGAGATATGCGGGATGCTCAGTGTTATGGGGTCCACTGATCACACTAATCACTAATTATACTAAGCACTGATCGTACTGATCATTGCCAAGGCTTATTGCTCAGTTGTCACGTGACGCAGCCTTAATCAGCAAGGGCTATGTCCCGTCCTGTTCTTCCCGCATGTAATTACCCCTGTTAGTAATTCTTGCTGTGCCGCACTAGGGTATAATTCTCGTTGCGAACCTTCGTGTTCTAAGGATCGTAACACTATCCCCCTTCCATCCTAGCTTGGTCCCTTAAGCTAATTCATATGACGTTAGCCCCGCCTCAATCTCCTGGTAAGTCGTCGACAATGCCTAAACAACCATCTAAGTCAAGTACAGCCCATCGTCACCGCTTATACAAATTTGTTGAGTCCTTTAGGGAAACCATAGTCTAGAAATGTTCAACCTGTGAAAAGCACAAGCGCGTGTGCAAGGTTCATATTCGCTCAGGGAAGTGCAGCAAGTGCCTAAAGCGTAGCTAGTGTTGCAATGTGCGCGTAACTTAGTCGGAGTTCACGCGACTCGTAACAGAGAAAGAGAAGTTGCAAGCGCAAATAAAAGAAAGTTGCAAAGCGTAAAACAAAGCGCTTAAGGCCTCTAAAAAGGCGTTGGAAGAGTTGCAGATTGCACGCGCGCGCAAAGAGCGGTTGCGTTAACAAATGGATTTGCTGGATTGTTGCGCCGAAGAGGCAATATCTGTAGAGGAGCGAAGCATAGCGGATCAGGAGTTAGATAAGGGTACTATAACGTTTAATGGTCTGTCTGAGGGTATTACGTTGTCGCCTAGTACCTGGGGCGCCTGGGAGGACCTGCCAATGGACTACTAGCTTAACCCAAACGTGGCAGTGCCTAATTAGCCTGCTCAAATTCCTTCAACCTCTGCTGGCAGTTCATAAGGTGTGTGGCTGGTTCCCATGTGTTTTCTAAGTCTAGGTATCCTAACTATTTAACTAGGTATTTAGTGCTTCGTCCTTTCTTCTGTTGTTTTATTATTTTTTCAACTTCCTACTTATCCTAGCCGTCTGCCTAGTAGTGAAAGTCTTTCTGGATTGGCGTTCTAGTGTCGGCTGGTTCCAGCAGCGAGATGTGGAACACAGGATGGATCTTCGCATCCTTGGGCAGCGCGAGTTAATAGTTGACTAGGCTAATTTGTTCAGAAATAAAAAATAGTCTAACCTTGACCTTGTCTAGTTTTTTCATTAGTTGCTGTGTGCGTAGGTTTTTAGTGAGGAGATACACTTTATCCCCCTCCTTTAGCAGAGGCGCTGTTTTTTATTTCTTGTTAACATAAGAGATACTTCTTAACTAAGCTTTAGTAATGTTATTAAGCAATTTCTAGTGTACTTCCTTTAGTGCTTTAACTAAGGATATCGCTGACTCTGTTTAGATACTACTGTCTAATGATCTTGTAAAGAGATTTAGCTGTCTGCTGTAGTTCGCAAAGAACGGCGAATAGCCTATTGCTTCCAAAAGCTTGTTGTTGTATGCGATTTGCGCTATAGGCAGTAGTAAGACCCAGTTGTCTTGCTGTTGATTGCAGTAGATGCGGAGATACGTCTCCATTGTCTGGTTTACTCTTTCTGTCTGTCCATCCGTCTGCGGATGATAGGCTGTAGAGAGCTTCTTCTTGGTACCTATTGCTGCCAGGAGCGTGGTCTAATAGTTTAACGTGAAGAGCTTGTCTCTGTCGCTAATAATTAATTCGGGAATACTATAATAGCAGATAATCTAGTCCTTGAAGACATGCGCCAACTGTTCCGCAGTATAGCCATGTCTAAACAGTATCATCTCAGCGTACTTAGTGAATCAGTCTACTACAACGAAGATCGAGTCGTAGTTGTATCCTGTTACAGGATCCTTAGAGATTGGTAGCTAGGTGACAAAATCTATCATAATATTCGTCTATGGTGCCATTAGCGGCTCCATTGCTTGTGCTTCTCTGTACTTAGCGTGCGTGCTGTGTTTGTTTTGCTAACAGCTTACGCAATTCTTGATGAACTTGCTGACCTTGTCGCGCATGTTCAGGAACTTGTGATGTCTCTTAATGAGTTCTATTGTTCGCGTGATGCCTGGGTGTCCATGAAGCAGGTCATCGTAATGACAGCTTATGACTTCTTCTTCCAAGTCCTCTGGTACCTGCGCTAGGATGCTGTCATCCAGCGTAATGCGCATAATCTAGTTAAGCTGTTGCGATAGTCTAAGTGACCTATCGTTGTTAATTCCAAGTATGGCGAATTTGTTAATCGTCTTCTCGCCTGCGAGGTTGTGGCGTCAGCTAAGCGCATCTGCTCTGCCGTTTTCCTTTCCTAGTGTATACAGAATCTTGAACTTGTACTAACCAAGCATTTCTAACTAGCGAACTTGTTGTTAATTCAAAACCTTAGTAGTTATAAACTGTACCAAGTTCTTGTGATCTGTATAGATGGTGAGGTCTAAGCAGCTTTCTGCGTAAACCCTCCAATGTTGTAACAAATTAACAATAGCTATAAGCTCTTTGTTATGCACGTTGTATCGTTCCTCAGGTGCCGTGAATTTCCTCAAGTAGTAGGCAATTGGGTGCCATTGTCCGTCTCGTTCTTGCGTGATGCAAGCTCCTAATGCCAGATCTAAGGCGTCCGTTTCGAGGCGCATTGGTTTGCCGCTCTCAAACGTAATCAATGTAGGGGGCTTAATGCATGCTTACTTAAGCAATTAGAAAGCATCTTCTTGCGCTTTTTCCTACTTAAATAGTGTGTCCTTCCGCGTAAGTCTCGTAAGCAGTAAGGCTGTCAGAGAGTAGTCTTTAATAAAGCGTTAGTTAAAGTTAACAAACCTAAGGAATTCTTATATTCCCTTAACTAAGGTAGGTATTAGCTAATCCTTTACAACCTAAATCTTCTTGTTGCTTATCTTAACTCTATATCTTCCTATAACATAGCCAAGGAATTCTACTTCTTCCTTGTGCCATTCGCATTTCTTAGGCTTTAGCCTAAGGTCTGCTTTTGCTAAGCATTCTAACACTTGTCCCACATGGACCTTGTGTTCTTCTAGTGTCTAACTGTACACTAGGATATCGTTGAGGTATGCCACCATAGTGATGTCTAGGTGCGTTTGTAATACGTTGTTAATAAGCGCCTAACACACAGCTAGTGCATTAGTTAGCCCAAACAGCATAACTGTATACTTAAAATGTCCGTAACAGGTTCTAAACGCCGTCTTCCATTCTTCGCCTTCCTTCATGCGTATAAGGTTGTACGCTCCGCGTAAGTCAAGTGCAGTAAAGAACTTTACTCCTGAGAGTCGGTCTTGTAACTCTGATATGTTTGGCAACAGGTAGCGATTCTTAACTGTGATATCGTTCAACTTCCAGTAGTCAACGCAAAGTCTTAGCTTGCTGTCTTTCTTAGGTACGAATAGAATAGGGAATCCTGCTGGGGATTTAGATTTCCTAATGAATCCTTTTGCAAGGTTTTCCTTAATGTACTTGCGCAGTATCTTAAGCTCTTTCTTAGATAACTAGTATATGGGCCTAAAGGGTGGTTCTTTCCCTTCTTTGAGTTTAATCTCACAATCCTAAGGCTGATGCTTAGGTAGCGCTTTTGCAGATAACTCTTCTTTAAACATCTAGGCGTACTGACGATACACATCTGGTATAGCAGGAGGTGCACTCTTAGTCTCCTTAATCATTGCAGAGGGGCTCTTCTGGTCTGCACAATCAACTGCTCTATCTTGGCGCGTCTTATGTGTTGAAGAGATGTTGTTAATCTCCTTCTCATCTACCAGCTCCAGCGTAGGCTGCGTAGGATAGCGTGTAGTAGTGCTGCATCTACACCCGTCGAATAGAAGCGTTCTTTTTGCCTAGTTAATGTGTGGGTTATGCTTCCTCAACTATAGTAGTCCTAATATGACATTGTGGGCGGCTGTCCCAAGGATATCTAGGTCTAGCTTTTCTTTATAGTGCTGTAGTCTAATAGGGGCACCTTAAACTTTAAGCGTAACTTTATCTTCCCCTAGCATTAGTTCTCTGTTAGCTACTTGTAAGGGGTACGGGTTCTTCTTATACTGTGGTGAGAGTCCGGCTCTGTCCGCTGCTGTGCGGGATATGTAGTTTCCCTAAGCACCTAAGTCCAACAATGCCTTTAACTGCACGTCTTTTACAAAGACCATAAGTTTAATAAGGTAATTAATCCTAATGTTGTTAATAGAGCAATCCCTAGCGCTCTCAAGCGCTGCCCTAAAAAAGGCTTGTCTAGTCTATAGCTGTTCTGCTCCTTGCGTTCTACGTGCGCTAGGCATTCGTCGTTTAAACACTGTTGCTAGTTAGGATTAAAGCATTAGGTGTTAACAACAAGAAACTTAGAGAATGCAACTTGCGGGTTTACTTCTCCTAGGAAGTGTTGTTTTGTTTGCTTGTCCTAGAGGTGTACCTTGCACAGGTCGTTGTTGCATTTGTACTATCGCTGCTAGCAAGGTCGTCGTGAGCTAGGGAACCATCCCTCAGCTATCTTGCTGTCATAGTGTATGTTACACTTATTATAAGAACAGGCTGTCTAAGAAAGCAATCCGTGCTTCTTATTTCAGTAGTCTAGATCGTACATAGGTCTAGTGTGTTAAAGCGCTATAGGTTGTCAGTTAAAATCAGGTTCGCCAAGGCCTTTCTAATTACTGTTAGACTTCTAGATTTATGCTAGGGTAGCTTAGTTATTCTCTGCCTACTCCTAGATCCATTCGTGTCCCTATTTATCCTCTAACTTTAGGATGTTGTTAATAGCAACAAGAGCGTTTTTGCAGTCCTTCTTAAACCCGGGCTTAAGAGGAACACTGTTGGTCTGCGTCCCTTAGTTGCAGTACCCTTTCAGGATCTTCTTAAGCCATGCTTTGGTTTCTTGTGGGTTTTCGGTAGGGATGGCTGTGAGCGCGTTAACGTTGTTGCAGCAGCCGTATACTTAATTGTATCGTGCCGTATCGCGGGCCTGTCGTTCGTTGGCCTCGCGTAGTGCGCGGTCACACCAATTCTCGCGGTTCTGTCTTCCGCGGCGACTCTGTTGTGTTGCTGATGATCTTAGTTGTTTCCGCAGCACCAGAGGTTCTTCCTCCAAGTATGGCGTGGGTGCTCAGTCGTATGCTTCGCGGACGTCAATCTGTGACACGTCCTCATCAGAATACTTGATGTAATTATCATCGCTTCTGGAATAATCGTCTTTCATAAGACGTCCCATGTCATCGGTAAGAACTTCCCATTCGTTACCAGTCCCATTGTCGTTGTTAGTGGTCAGCACATTAAGATGTTAAACCACCTTATTCTTTATGCAACAATTGCAGGCAAAGTGGCCTTGCTTGCCACATCTGTAACAGGTTATATTAGACTTGTTTGGCTTGCTTCCCTTGCTCTAATCCTTGTTCCATCTATTAGGTCCTTTGTTGATATTTAATAGGTCTATGGCCTCAGGTCTGTGGTATCCACTGTTCGTGTTCTAGTGGATGCGTCGTCCCGTGTTGGATTAATAATGACCGCTGCGCTGTCCGCGGTGGAAGTTGTTGTTGCGCCATGGGTTGCGTGGAGGCGGGCGTCTGTCAGTTAAGACCACGCGCGCTCTCGGATCGTCTCGTAGTTCCTGCTGTAGTTCCTGAAGCCGGACATCGATGTCAATGGCCGTGTTAATAAGGCTGTCGAGGGTTTCGACACTCGCGCCAGTGCGCATGAGTTCCTCCTTAACCTTAGGCTTCAGTCCTTGTCGGAACATCGTCATCAGGGCAGTGTTGTCCCAGTTAGTGTTAGCAGTAAGCTGCTAAAACTCTGCTGCGTAATCTGCAGCTAACTTTTCCTGCCTAATGCGTTAGATGTTGCGTTAAGCAATAGTGGGTTTGTTAGAGACTCTAAAGATCGGCTTAATCTTTTCCTTAAATAAGTTAAAGTCTCTTATCCACTCATCTACCTTATTAGGGGCATCGCCAGCTTAGTACTGCTATACAAAGGGCTTAATCCACTGAAAGGCCTTGCCTTGCATGTAGCTAGCCACAAGGACAACTCGCTTAATCTCAGGCACCTTCTTACCTTAGAAGGTAAAGAAGAGATCCTACTACATAAGCCAGTCATTGAGCTTGCTACGTTCTCTATAGTACAAGTCAGGCTTGTTAACGTTCATACTAGAGGTGTAGGCTAGAGGTTCGTGGTCAACATCTATGTTAGAGCTGTTAGGGGTAGAGCGTGTTCCTAAAAGATTACTCATCTTAGGGGTGTTCAAAGTGTTGAAGTCATACGTGGGACGAAGTCCTCTGATACAGGTTCTGTTAGTTCTCGGGGATAAGTGTTGGTTCTGGAACAGTAGGGTGAGTTATCAGACAAAGTCTAATATACAACTCAGGGTTGGTTCGATGACAGGCGACAGGATTGACTAGCTATAGTATCGAGGGTTGAGATTCCAAGAAGTAACTTGATTGACAAAGTTGAACACGAACCATAAGGGTTGTGTTCCTATGTGCTATATACTAAAGAGATATGCGGGATGCTTAGTGTTGTGGGGTCCACTAATTACACTGATCACTGATTATACTAAGCACTGATCGTACTAATCATTGCCAAGGCTTGTTGCTCAGTTGTCACGTAACGCGGCCTTAATTAGCAAGGGCTGTGTCCTGTCCTGTTCTTCCCGCATGTAATTACCCCTGTTAGTAATTCTTGCTGTGCCGCACTGGGGTGTAATTCTCGTTGCGAACCTTCGTGTTCTGAGGATCGTAACATAAGCGCAGGAAGACGCTTTCTAATTACTTAAGCAAGCATGCACTAAGCCACCTATATTAATTACTTTTAAGAGCGGCAAACTAATGCGCCTTAAAACAGACGCCTTAGATCTAGTATTAGGAGCGTGCATCACGCAAGAACGAGATAGACAATAGCACCTAATTGCCTACTACTTGAGGAAATTCACGGCACCTGAAGAACAATACGACGTGCATAACAAAGAACTTATGGCTATTGTAGATTTGTTGCGACACTAGAGGGTCTATGCAGAAAGCTGCTCAGACCTCACCATCTATATAGATTATAAGAACTTGGTATAGTTTACAACTACTAAGGTTCTAAACTAACGACAAGTTTGCTAGTTAGAAATGCTTAGCTAGTATAAGTTCAAGATTCTGTATATACTAGGAAAAGAAAACAGCAGAGCAGATGCGCTAAGCTAACGCCACGACCTTGTAGGTAAAAAGACAATTAACAAGTTTGCTATACTTGGAATTAATAACGATAGGTCACTCGGACTATTGCAACAGCTGAACTAGATTATGCGCATTACGCTAGATAACAGCATCCCAGCGCAGGTACTAGAGGACCTAGAAGAAGAAGTCATAAGCCGTTATTATAATAACCCACTTCATGGACACCTAGGCATCACGCGAACGATAGAACTTATTAAGAGATATCACAAGTTCCTAAACATGCGTAATAAGGTTAGCAAGTTTATCAAGAATTGCATAAGCTGTTAGCAAAACAAACACAGCACGCATGCTAAGTACAGAGAAGCACAAGCAATAGAGCCACTAACAGCACTATAGACGAACATTATAATAGATTTCGTCACCCAGCTACCAATCTCTAAGGATCCTGTGACAGGATACGACTATGACTTAGTCTTCGTTGTAGTAGACTGATTCACTAAGTATGCTGAGATGATACCGTTCAGACATGGCTACACTGCAGAACAGTTAGCGCACGTCTTCAAGGACCAGATCATCCGCTATCATAGTATTCCCGAATTAATCATCAGTGATAGAGACAAGCTCTTCACGTTGAACTATTAGACCACGCTCCTGGCAGCGATAGGTACCAAGAAGAAACTCTCTACGGCCTATCATCCGCAGACGGATGGACAGACAGAAAGAGTGAACCAGACGATAGAGACGTATCTCCGCATCTACTGCAATTAGCAGCAAGACAACTAGGTTTTACTACTGCCTATAGCACAAATTGCATATAACAACAAGCTTTTGGAAGCAACAGGCTATTCGCCGTTCTTTGCAAACTACAGCAGACAGCTAAATCTCTTTATAAGATCATTAGACAGTAGTATCTAAACGGAATTAGCGATATCCTTAGTTAAAGCACTAAAGGAAGTACACTAGAAATTGCTTAATAATATTGCTAAAGCTCAGTTAAGGAGCATCTCTTATATTAACAAGAAATAGAAAAAGGCGCCTCTGCTAAGGAGGGGGATAAAGTATATCTCCTCACGAAAAACCTATGTATATAATAACTAACAAAAAAACTAGACAAGGTTAAGGTTAGACCATTTTTTATTTCTAAACAAATTAGCCTAGTTAACTACTAACTCGCGCTGCCTAAGGATGCGAAGATCCACCCTGTGTTCCACATCTCGCTGCTGGAACCAGCCGACCCTAGAACGCCAATCCAGAAAAACTTCCACTACTAGGCAGACAGCTAGGACGAATAGGAAGTTGAAAAAATAATAAAACATCAAGGAACCAGACGAAACGTTAAGTACCTAGTTAAGTGGTTAGGATACCTAGACTTAGAAAACACTTAGGAACCAGTTACGCACCTCACTAACTGCCGAGAACTACTAGATCAATACCACGGGATGTAGCCTCGTCAATATACCCCAGTGTGGACCACATCGCAGGAGAGAAAGCCACCTGCGCGTCCGCGGCAGGACAGTTGATTTCCTCCGCACAGACGTTTTCGCCCCCTTCCTCTAACTTGTTTGCAAGGCACTCAGCCTTCTTATGCGCCCTATCTTTCGCTTGCGCAAGAATCGTCTTATTTCAAATCAGGCGCAATATAACTTCTGCCAATAACTTTTTATCGGCATCCACCTTCTTTTAGTACTCCTCTCAAGTACGGTCCAGCGACTCCCAGGAGAGGTTTACGCACGGACGTCCTTTTCAGACGCACTCAGAACACTTCAGGCGGCGGTCGTTGCTGGCCATAACGTAGCACTTCCTATTGTTTTCGAAACAGAAGTCGCAGGGAATGTTAGATTCAGTATTATAGTTTTAGATCTTAAGCGCAAGGCGGAGTTGTTCCTTTCTTTTGTTAGAAACTATGATAAGTTGCAGGAGCTAACTAGAAGAGCAGGGCAGTGCTTATAAAGAACAGCTGATGGTATTTAGGACAAATCCCAGGAAGGAGGGGGATAGTGTTACGAACTCTTATACCAGCCAATTGCTGACAGGCTGTCAGCACTTAGGAAGGATCCAATTGTTGTAATTACAGGGGCTTCCCGCGCGGCACAGTTGCAGCGTGGTAATTACGCAGGTCACGTGATCCAGCTCACGGCTTGGCAGTCGAGCAAGCGGGGCCTCACGTGCGATTGCTCACGACGCTCACGTCAAGCAAGCGAGCTAGCTGCTCAACTTGCTCACGTCGAGCAAGTCGCGCTCAGGTATCTCATCAAGTATATAGCAAGTAGGATCACAACCCTTATAGTTCGTGTTCAACTCAGTTAATCAAGTTACTTCTTGGAATCTCAAACCTCGATACTATAGCCAGTCAATCCTGTCGCCTGTCATCGAACCAACCCCGAGTTGTATATTAGACTTTGTCTAATAACTCACCCTACCGTTCCAGAACCAGCACTCATCCCCGAGAACCAACAGAACCCGTATCAGAGGACTTCGTCCCACGTACGACTTCAACACCTACGTGCCTTTATATCCTGTCCGATAGTCAGGGGTAAGGATAGGGGCTTGTGAATAACCAGGATCCGGTTTAAGGCCAATTCGGAAGGGTGTTGGCTCCTGCTCGACTGTGTTCTGACCTGGTTCTCACAAACATAGGCTAGAATTACCTATCTAGTAGCATTAATGCCTTAGATAACTGTTACCTACTCCTAGTCGCCTAGCTAGACTTGCTTTGCTTGTCCTAGCTTCTCTGCATCTATAACAACTACTCTAATGCTTATCTAGCCTATTATAAAGCCTGTCTTGTTAAAGTTATACGTGTTGTTATCTAGGATGCTGTACTTAGCTTTTATATTAGCTATAAGGGTAAACTACTCCTATATAGCCTTAGGATCCTTGCAGAGGGCTTGCCTGTAGTTATACTTGCAATTAAACACTGTTTTAAGCTCCTCCTAGCGTAAATAAACGTGCTAGCCTAGTTTATACTAACAGGGGCTAAACTGCGCTCTTTTTGCAGAGAATTAGCTATATTAGCTATAGCTGTGAGCTAGGGGGAGTCTCCTTGCGTAACTAGCTTAAGTATGTACGTGACAATAATCTGCTCCTTAGCAGTAGTTAGATTCCGTGAGTTAGGCATAGTATTAACGCGTAAAGGTTGTCTAGCGCGTTATTAGTGTAAAGTACTTCTAGGCATTTTATAGATAGCTGCAGCGCTGGAAGGAGAGTGTTGCGTCTTAATTAAGAGCTTAAAGCGTAAGCTGTATTTAACGTTCTTTTAACGCAGTGAATTAGGGTTGTTAGGGAGGCATTAGTGTAGGAAGAGAGTTTTAGTGTAGTCTTGGCAAAAGTGTCCCGCTTGGTCGTGTGTCCCGCTCGCCCGTTGTGTACGTTATAGCTTATTCTGCGTTCTATAGCGCTAGTTTTTAGTGTTTTAGGCTATAATAGGGTGAGTTTCAGTGGGGTCTGAGCAGTGTTTCACTCGCGTGTGTGTTCCTGTGAGGCTGAAATCACGAGCACAATAGATGGTGATCTAGTTAATAGTTGAATTTGGTGCAAAGACAAAATAGCAGACAGAGAGCTCTCTCTAAGGTGTAGAGGTAGCTGTAAGGATTATGCCTACAATGTCCTATATATTTATTACAGAGCCCTATATCAGCAGTTACGCTGATATTGATGTACTTTTGGCCATATGGCGTAGTGGGGCTCTGCACTATTACAGATACTGTAACCGCACAAGTAAGTGCAAATCAAACCAGCGCAATTTCTACCTTACTGCAATTTAGGCGCGTCGAAGTTCGGTCGACTTGCTGGCAATGTCTTTGTGCAGTCCTTCAGATCTCCCAAATTTGTAACACCATTTAAGCTCATCCTAATATACGCTTTGGCGTAATCCTCGTTCCAGTGTTTCTGGTCGCCGACGAAAGACCTCCACTCGTCAATGATCTTGGGGTGCACACTAAGCACTTTGTCTGAAGGAAGAACAAAGATCTTGTTGTTGGGCTTAGTGTCTTGATTCAGTGTGTCGTTATAAAACTCCACGTCCCAGACTCCGGGTGTAGTATCAAGTGGCTTTCCGGCGTTTGTTGGATCGACGAAGCGCTGCTTTGCTGTGGCGTGTGCGCCGACAAGGGCGGCCAGATCGTGCGCGGAAAACCCCTTACTCTGAAAGAGTGAGATAAGGCTATCTGCTTCGGCTCTGACATCGGGCAGCAGGCCAGTGGGTGCAGCTTTTGTGGCGTCCTTACGACCAACAAAGGTTCTTATGCGAGGTCCCTTGGGACAAGATATCGTAGCGTGGTTGTGTGCGTACTGAACGAGATCAGCGTTGCCGACCTTGTACTTATTCTGTACACCCTTCAGGATTTGGCGAATATTTTGAAGACCATTGTTTTCTCCACGTGCCTCCTCGCCAAAATCCATCAGTAGTGAACCGTCAGCACCGCCGTTGGGAGAAGTCATGTCCCACGAGCCGGCGTCGTGAAAGCCAAAGCGGACCGCTGCGCGGGCATTGTCATTACATTGGCCATCTGCCTGTACAAAGAGGCTGGCGAGCTCTTTTGCTACATCGTACCCTTGGTAATGTCAGATTTGTTCGAGAATATGAGTTAAGAGAGCTTACAAACGCAGCACTGATCCAGACTCTGCAAGCATATCAACGGTTTGGTATCTCGGAAGTCGTCGATGCCAGACTTCGCGCCGGAAAGAACGTCCTTGATAAGTTGTGCAACTCCAGACGAAACTCCATCCAACAAGTCATCAATAAGTCCTGGGACTGCTTCGCGTTGCTCTAACGGGCCAGCATTGCCGAGAAGGATAAGAGAAAGAAGAGGCAGTGTCAGGATGAGTTTGTTGAGCATTTTGATCAGGGTATGGTTGATCACTAAGTCGCTACACTCCCTGAATTTGATGTTGGTCGATGTATAGCGAAAGAACTTGGGTTGGGCCACGTCCTTTCTTATATCTTATTTGTTGATGGAGGCCAGATTCTCTCCGGAAAAGTACTTCGCTATACAGGAAACCTCCGCCGCTAGCCATTCTGGACCCTGGAAAGGCCTTGTGGTAAGGCACCTGTTCCGATGATAACAAGCTTCTTCAGGTTCAAGGGCTGGACTCGCTGCCTCCCCATGTCAAGCTGACATGTTCGGTACAAGGGGATCTATCAGCCTACCAGGATGAAAACAACGGTCACATGCCGGTCGTGCCAATTTTGGCCAATGTCTGCCCAAAGTCTGAATTATGGAACACTAGGGATGTCGAAAAGGACGCTCTATCTCTGGTGTCGGAGGAAATAAGACTAAGTGCCCTTGATTAACATAGCTGAAAATTGGTTCTTACCGCCCTGAGCGCTAGTTTAACATGTGAGTTCATTGGCTTTAGGTAGAACTGATTTGGAAGATGTTGTTGAGCCCGTTCAAACCCCTCGAGAATCTGTCGAGGTCAGACGGCCGAGTTTGTTAACAAATTCACTCTATGGGACGGGGAAAAGGCCAAGTACTCACAGGTTATCCACAGTCCAGAATCATTCAGCGACTGCATGCCATCTTACACGTGGTAGCCATGCTAGTGAGTTCACGGTCTTGAGGTACCGGCCTCGGTGTGCCAATGAGGCAGCTTGCCAAGATCATGAAATCTCGCTTGTTCGCTTAGAGCAGATCGCCTACAGTCTTGGTACCACACAGATCTGGATCGTGAGAGAATTGCAAGATTGGCTCGGTACAGAGCTGCACGTGCCTTCTCAGCCTTCTCAGACCAGGTGTACAATGGGAACAGAATTTAGAGGCCTGCCAACAGTCATGCGATGCAAATCAATAACGTCTTGCAGGGATGATCGGCGTTCAGCTACGCCAAGAAACCATCAATGTATGGACTTTGTGTAAGCTTGTTAAGCCCGGTGCTTGGTGGGACAACACCAAGAAAACTGATCAATGATGCTGCAGGTGCTGAGGTATGTAGCGCGTTCGCAAGTATGGCTTGGCCATGTCGACTGTTGAGGGCATGGTGTCGCCATGACGACTGAGAAGCATTGGGCGCTGCTCCTGAGAGTCTCGTCGCGCTTGAATTCATGCTGAAGCTCATCCTTTGTTCCAGTCGAACGCAAGACTGATTGCTGCGAAGCGAGTGCAAGATCAATACAAATTGCTTGGAGAGAAGACATGGCACCTGAGAGGCAGGTGGCGTGATGCACGTCATCGCGCCCTTTGCTAGCGCGGGCAAGCGTCTGCGGTTCGGTGCTGACTCCTACTGGATCTTCTCCTGTACCACAACACCGTAATCCCAGTTCTCGGAACGCATGCCCGCTCACCGTGATCAATTAGATTGATGTAGTGCCTGGCGGCTTGTTCTGTGCGTACTCAGACCTATTATTAAGTCTGAGCCTCCAGTCAGGGGCTATGCTTCCTACATCGATTGCCAAACTTCACCGTACCAGGCGCACATTCAATAGTAAATAGCGCTCTCCCTAATTAGCTCAGCGTTCTCTGTCGCAGGCATCGAGCACGGCCGCTCCGTGCCGTCTAGGCTAGGAAAAAAATGAGGTAGCAACTAGTCGCTTATTTGTGCTAGGCACGACGCTACATGCCTAGATGTTAGGTTATTACACATTGGTTTTGCACAACAGCAACAACTCCTATATAATTTACTCTACAATCTTTATAGCAAAATGCACCTTGGGTACTTGTGGCCGCTGCACTTGCAGTGTCCGTTGCTTCGCTGTGCTTGTCGCGCAATGGGAGGATATCGGGAACAGTAGTCATAGCATTGTGGGTGGAGTCCTCGCCGAAGTCGGTGACTTCCTTTCGATTGTTAGTCTTCAGAATGAAGGCCCGGGGAATCACTACATAGCGCCCGTATCGTGGTCACGGCCGCTCATTGTGTGCTTGGACCCAGAGTGAATGCTACCTGGTCTAAGGTTCGCGCTGGGTCGTTGGTACGTTCACACGCTCGTCAGTAACGTCTGTTTCATGTTCGTTTAGGAAATCCACAGGATCAACCGACTGACGGCATAGTATCTTACGTAGTATAGTTCCACGTTCACCCTGGGTACAGTGAGTCAAACGTCGATAGCCACCTTGCAATCCTTGGGCTTGAATCGCCTATCAAGCCTGAGTGGCCCGTCGCATGCGCGAGACTGCTGCCTCCGAGCTCCGATCCGGAGTCTGGCAAAATTGCATGAACAGCAGGCTGGAAGGACGTTGCTCGCGACTGGTGCGAAAGAAACTACTCTGACAGAATTGCAGGGGCTTCAATTCGTACGACCCTAGTGGCTCCATCGAACAGTATCTACGCAGGGTCGACATACAGGTTCATGAGCGCTCCCAATACCACGCGCTGAACGAGGACGACGAACTGGCTGTCACCGATCATATGGTCTGCGCGATGTGGGAAGACGGAGGAAAAGACGATTGTTATGTTGATAGCGGAGGTCCCCTCGTCAATGCGGAGGTAACCTTGATTGGACTGGTGAGCTGGGGAGTTGAATATGCGGTCGCTGGAAATTTGGGCGTGCTTACCCAGCTCGGGAGCTTGAGGGATTTTGTCGGCATTTTCTTGTGAGGCATGGTAGGATTGTGTTGGCGTCATATGCTGCATGTGGTACCAAACGTGGCCGTAATGACGAGTATTGGCCAGTCACGCCTCTATATTGTAGTGGTGGATAATAGTAACAGCCTTTAAAGCAGCATCTGTTGATCTTGGTCTCTTCGACTCTGACATACGTGGTCTACTTCTGTACACGAAGTGCACGGCGGTTGATTGTCTTCGCCGTAGTTTCAACGCCCTTTTCGATTGCACAAGACGGATCCCTCGTGTTGTGTCGTTTAGAGGCGAGCTGACCCGATTTTGCTGCAAGGCAAAAGTCGATTCAACATCTCGAAAGCGATTCTTGAACATCGCTGGGACTGCTTCAAGAGTTAAAGCCAAGGCTTTGACGTGGCTTCCAAAGCTCCGACATTAAGCTCCGTCACCGACACCCGCTGTGTCATCGTTAACACCTCCGGCCCCCACCAGAGCAGTGCAGTACCACATGTCGATATTCATGCCTTTCATTCTTGTGATTTCTTATTGTATCAGGGAGTCGATACTGATACAATACTCAGCGTGTATCTCCGGAGCGTAGCAGCCTTCGAGGGCGCCATCGCATGCTGCGCTTGCTTGGAATTTCCACCACAAACGTGTACGCGCGATGATAGTTAGTTCAAACTCCGCTTTCGGGTGAGGCAAGGACCAAGCATAGTACCTATTGCGGCGAGAGTACCCCCGCAGGTACGATACGAGGCTCGATTGGATGAAAGCCTCGTGGACTTCTGTTAGGAGGGAGCGGCGGATGATCTTGAGATCAATCTCCGTCGACGATTATCGAGCATTTCTTGCCAGGTCAGCGCTGCGGTCCCCAAAGTACCCATGATAACATTTTCAAACGGATTATACTCGAATCCATCTTGTGATTGATAGGCCGAAATCCCGCGTAGGAAGGAGAACAACAACTCTTGCGTTCTTGTCGCGTAGTCTGGATCCACGTGCAGCAATAGTGAAACGAGGCTGAGTAGACCGAAAAACTTGTCCCGCATATCGACACACCCCCTAGCAAAAGCGATCCCGAACATGGCGTGATGGTCATGTCCTTTGTCGACTCGATTGAACAATGGTCCGGTATTTAATACCAAGCGTCCGGCAGTACGATGCAATGCCTTGGTTTGAGGGGATCGGGTCTTGAACGGATCGACAGACCTTACAAGATACCAGACTTCGTCCAAACCAGGCTTCAAGTCTTCCCACCATCACATGTATGCACTACCAACGCGTGAAACGCATCCTGCGCTAGTCCAGACTTCCTGCACGACCCACAAGCGTTGCCAGTAGGGCAAATCGACGAATCTCAACAGAGCGGGAAGGCCTCTTATGACCTAATTAGATCTGCTGTCAGCCCTGTCTCTGCTTGTAGCGACGGGATTATTTCCAGCGCAAAGCAAAAAGTTCCTGGCATCGTCGCTGCCTTCAAAGGCGGGTCCTATCCACACTTCCACGGTCGTGGCGAGAGTGTGATCATTGCCATCCGACGAATGTGGTGGCCTTGCTCCACGACATTAAGCTGATCGATACAGATTTGGTCGATCCATTACCAATGACTGGGCTCCCGTAGGTCCCTTGTAGTGACCAGAAAGTCAAATAGGTTCTGTCGAACTGTCAGCCAGCCTATATTCTCTCCGTCTTAACGGAGCACATTATGCGCCGGTGCTTCGCCTCCCCAGAGGTAGGAAAACGCATTGTAGTTGAGACGGGCCGTCTGGAGGGAATACATATGGCTTTAGACCTGGGCTCGTTCCTGATAATCGTCGTCATGACTCTTTAGCGTTCGTTTCCGGACTTCAAGATAGCACATACAGGTATCGAGCTCGCCGTCATCGATGCTGATGGTCTTCAGCATCATGCGTATTGCGTCATCCTTATCCAGACTGGGTTGTATCTGAACTAGGCAAATTTACTAGGCAGTCTTTTGCAATGGACTGTAGGTGAATTGGAAAGATCCGTCTGGAAGCGATGACTGGGAGATGTCCATGGTCGTGGCGCTTGGATTGAGCAATCTGCCCAGGCGGGGGCCGAGATGGGGCGCAACGGGCCAGGGCATACTATCTGTGCTGCACTGAATGTGAATGGTTCGCAGCATACGCAAAGTGAGCTTGTAGTAAAGACAGAGTCGATGAGCGGGTGAGCCGAAGACTGATTCGTCGCCGAGCCAGAGGTGACCGGTAGTCTGGCACAACGGCTGGTCAAAGCCAAGCCGGGCCAGATACTCGAAAACTGACCCACGCTGCTACTACGAAGATAGAAGAGTAGTCGACAATGGCGACTGGGCGCTGGGAAACGAATATGTGCAGGAGAAGGTATGCAGAGGAAAATAGTGATCGAACAAGAAGCTACGCCATCGGTTACTGCCTCAGCAATGCAGCTGGAGCGAAGTTCTCGGGTGTCTGGGCTGTCGACAGAAAAGATCAGAACCACGGAAAAGATGTAGTATAAGGGAATGAGCAGTCGTGACATAAGTCTTCGGTGGAGGCGCAAGGCTGAAACCTTGGGGCCCAAGAGGGCGCAACGTTGCACGCAGCCTTATGGTTGTGCCAGGCTGCCATTGGATGACGCAAAAACCTCACAGCGGTGAGCTTAGCCATGGTGACATGGTGAAATGGATGACAAATTTATGGATGGATTGCCAGTGGACGTGCAGAGCATGGTTTTTGAGATACGGTCGGTGCGGTCTTTCCTCGGCAATGGCGGCATCTCGATGTTGCCGCAGGAGTTGCCGCGGAAGGGGCGACTTGAAGCTTTCTGTTCCATGCACAATATGAAGAGACGATCGTCAGTTTACTTGATGTGAAACATGCGGCTATCGTGATGATCTTACAAGCTCTCTTACTCGTACAATCTAGTAGGCCGATACTCCTCACACTGCTATAATACCACGTCTCTAGTTCGCAGGCTTAACACCCTTATGAATCGCCGCAATCCCATCCGTCAAATTCTCATATCCCTTCCCAGGAATCAAAAATCCCGCCTCCCTAATCATCCCACTAAACTCCTCCTGGCTGGGGAACCTCGCAATACTCTCAACCAGATATTGATAGCTCGCGCGATCGCCCGCAACCATCTGCCCAATAACGGGAATCGCATTAAAACTCCACTGCTGATAGACGGCATTGAATAGCGGATTCTCCACCTTACTGAACTCCAGACACGCAAACACACCGCCGGGCTTGAGCACGCGATAGGCCTCCTTGAGCGCGACATCTTTGTGTGTGAAATTGCGGATGCCGAAGGCGACGGTGTACAGGTCAATCGAATTATCCGGGATCATATCCAGCTTCTCCGCATTCGCCTCAACGAATCGCAGCCGCGGACTCCGCGCATACGGCGTCTGCAGACTCCTCTTCTTGCCCTCGGCCAGCATGTCCGGGTTGATATCTGCGACGGTGACGTTGGTGTGGGCGTCGTTATTGATATGGCTCGCGTGGTCGAGCATGCGGAATGCGATGTCGCCCGTGCCGCCGGCGATGTCTAGAATATTCCAGCCCTTCTGTGCGTCCGGGGTGGAGGGAGAGGTGAGCGGATTGCGCCCGGGGTTGAGGTTGCGGACGAAGTGGTCTTTCCAGAGGCGGTGGATACCGAGGGACATGAAGTCGTTCATGGAATCGTAGGAGGAAGCGACCGAGGAGAAGACGCCGCGGACTGGACGGTATTAGTCAAGGCGCTCTGATCTGGTCAAGAGATTGTGTTGTTGCATACCGCGCTGCTCTTTCAACGCCTCGGCGACCGTCTCGAAGCCAAAGTGCGTCGTCCCATCCTGCGCATCTCTCTGCGGCGGCGGTGGCGGCTCCCTCACGCCGCGCGGGGCAGACGCTGCGAAGCTTCTGACCGAGTTTCTCCCCACACTCGTCCTCGCGTCGAGCAATTGGCGCCCAATCCGTATCCGTGTCGCTTGCATGATGGCGGTGGTGAAGGAGTGATCGATGCTTGGCGCGACTTTTCTTAGATGATGCGCTCGTTGCGCCGCGTGGGCACGTGCCTTCCGCTGATTATCCCTGATCCCTGTCGTGACGACTTCCGCTCGGCTTAAGGAATCTGGGGAAGCCGCTCGGTCTCGGTACAAGCAACGACAACGTCCTTCCCGAACCATCAAAACCGCAGGCCGCCGCACTCATGTGGTTTGTGCACCAAAATGTCGTTCCGCTATTCTGCGAGGCGGCTGCGACCACAGAGGTTGACTGCCACTACAAATGTGTCAACGGCCTTGAGAACGCCACGGCAGTGCCGAGGTGTAGCTTCGACGGCTAACGCTGAGAAGTATGCTATGTGATAGCTGCGTGACAGATCAAGGCTAAAACTGCGTAGAGTACTCTTCCCTGGCGCCCTTAATAGCGAGTTTACAAACACGCTCTCGTTCCTGCGGCCGTCCAAGTCCAAAGACGCTATTCCCACATACCGCTGCCTTAACCAGTATGGCGAGATCATTGACAAGAGCGTGGGCGCCGACACCACAGACGGAGAAGCGCTGGAATTGTACAAGAATATGGTGAAACGTACATCACCCCTCCCACATCACGTCATCAACGCATTAACCACGTCAACAGTAAGCATAATGGACCTCCTAATGTTCGAAGCACAACGGCAAGGCCGTCTCTCATTCTACATGGTCTCCGCGGGCGAAGAAGGCATCTCCATTGGCTCCGCATCCGCCCTGCACCCCAGCGACGTAGTCTTCACCCAGTATCGCGAGAGCGGGGTGTACTTGCAGCGGGGCTTCACGCTCGCGCAATTCATGAACCAGCTGTTCGCCAACAGCGCCGACCACGGGCTGGGGCGCAACATGCCCGTACACTATGGAAGCAAGGAATTAAACATACACACCATCTCCAGCACGCTGGCGACGCAGATCCCGCATGCCGCGGGCGCCGCGTACGCACTGAAACTGCAGAACAGCGGCGTCGTGGGGCGCATCGGCGCGCCTGCGTCTGCTTCAGAAGGAGGAGTGAAGGAAGTTGAACGCGTAGCAGTATGTTTCTTCGGTGAAGGCGCAGCCTCGGAAGGCGATTTCCACGCCGCGCTCAACATCGCCGCCACCCGCCAAGTCCCCTGCATATTCATCTGCCGCAACAACGGCTACGCCATCTCGACCCCCACATCGGACCAGTACCGAGGCGACGGGATCGCTGCGCGAGGAGCGGGATACGGCATCGACACGCTGCGCGTCGACGGAAACGACATCTTCGCGGTGCGTCGTGCGGTGAAAGAAGCACGGCGCCTGGCGCTCGAAGATGGCGGGAGACCTGTGTTGGTGGAGTGCATGGCGTACCGCGTCGGCCACCATTCGACGTCCGACGATAGCTTTGCGTACCGGCAGAAGATCGAGGTCGAGGACTGGAAGCGGCGCGATAACCCCATCACTAGACTGCGAAAGTGGCTCGAGGGCCGGGCTCTGTGGGACGACAAGCAAGAGAAGGAGCTCAGGAGTGCTACGCGGAAGGAAGTGCTGAGGGCGTTTGAGGACGCGGAGAAGATGAAGAAACCAAGTATCAAGAATGCATTCACAGATGTTTGGGAGGATGTTACGGAGGAGCAGAGAAGCCACATGGCGGAGATGGCGGATATTCTGAAGCGGTACCCGAAGGAGTATGATCTTGATGGGTATGAGGGTGGGTCTAAGGGGCTAGAGGAACTGCTGGAAAAAAAAGTGAACTAGATCTCAACAAAGAAAAAGATTGATTTACTTACTGCAAGGCATTGAGCGATTGATAGGATCTGGGCCTTTACCATCATCAGTAGTGTTCATCTATTTGGTGAGCACTTTGGCTTAACGCAATTAGCCGTGACAACAGGATTGTAGTCCACAGGTAATGTAAGCATACAAGAGAATTGTTATGATTCTTTGAATAGCTCCTATATCTTAAGCAATAGCTAAGTAGAATCTAACTTTCTTGCTCCTTCTCGCTGCTGCTGTTAACAAAGAATTTGCTTTACTAAATATGATCCTGGACTCTCCGAATAGTGCCACCCCAGAACAAAAGAAGGGACTCGATCACTGGGTGCTCATGCCATCCGAATACAAGCTGTCGAGGCTATCCTTTGCTTGTACAAGAGACGGGGGTGGACCAGCATCGCTCGGCAGGACGCGAGAGGAGCTGGCATCTTCTGGGCAATTGCCGAAGTCTGCAAAGCGAACGCGGCCAATCGTGGCGAGAATCGATATCAAGGTTCGAGTTGTATCCCATATCACTCGGATGATGGGTCGCTGACGCACTTCCAAGGCGCGAGTGAGACGTCTTTGGGTCTGACAATCACCCGCAAGAGGTACTTGTATGACCTGGGGACCTGTAAGCCGTAGCAATCTGGGTCTAAACACTGCATTTTTGTACTTTGGGGGAGGCGTTTGAATTTGTGTGGTTAGTGATCGAATCTTCAGGTAGTTGATGCGCGAGGCTGGTGAGCGTAATCGTATCACCATCTACAGGCGACAGGAAGTCATGACGCATTACTCAATTCATGAATGCTACCCGGATAATTTCGGGCTAGCATTGAGAACATTAACAAAAGCGTGTTCCGCATTGCTTGCCTGATAGAAGTAGTGGTCGTGGTGCACTCAGTGTCGATGATAACATGATTGTATTCAACCCTACCCATGCTCCCGCGCCATCCCCTGAAACTCTGGTAACAAAATGCGATGCGCCGTCCCACCGGACTGACAATCTTATGTGAAGCCGTGACCCAACATACAAGCGCCCCTGTGCGCCTCCAAGACCTCGATAACGCCATGCGGAGCTCCGCAGAGTGGTGTGTAAACAGCGCTGGCTAAAAGCAGTACAAGAAGGACAAATGGTATGCGCCTACTGATCCGATTGCGCTGAGGTAGTCGGACTTTGTCCATGAAGGTGAATTATGCAAGATGGGTCGTTTTGTGCGGTATATGCGTGCGGATGGTGTTGATATGGGATGGCTAGGGCTGGGAAGTTGGCGTGTGGCGATGCTAGCGGCCCCATGGCGACATGCGCTTCCCCGCGATGCCTGAGCCCGAGCTTCCTGGTGCTTCTTCAAGACTGCGTCGTGAGCCGCCAGCACCGATCTCGCTCATCTGGAAAAGGAGAGGCTCGTCGTCTTCTTGGCCAAGTCCACGGCTGGAGAAGCTGTAGCGGTTTGGCCGCTCAGTGGAGCTCGTAGCGCCCGACGACGACCCATGTGAGAAGAAACTTGTGGGGCCGCGTGAGCTGCTGGTGTATGTTCCGCGCTTTGCAGGCGTGTTCGATGAAGAAGACGGCCGTTGCGCGTTTCCTTCGAGTGGGTCAAGCTCCTCAGAGCCCTGGTCATGTTGTGCTGTACTAGCGTCTGTCTCTGCCTGTGCGAATAACCCGCTAGGTGTGAGCTCTTTGGCGCGTCCGGCCTCGGTGAGCGGCAAACTGGCAGCGCGACCATAGTTATCGAGATCATCTTCAGGATTGCGATCCTGTTGAGCGACCGAGCTAGATCTTCGATTGAAAGTCCGCTCCCAATGTCGAGGCGAAGTGGGAATGTCGATAGCATTAGTGCTGGGGTCGTCACCCTCGTTCGACGGCCGAGTGTCTGCGGCATCCTGATCTCGATTAGGCCGCGAGGAGCGGCTTCGTCGCGGCCGCGGCTCGTACTCGATGATGCTATTGGCGCTGAGACGTGAGGGGATTGCAGGCGTATGTGGCGTATGCGGTGAGATTGGCTTGCCAGGTGATGAAGCAGTAGACACTGATGTGCCGGCGATCATTGCGGGAACGCTGGAGAGCTGCCGGCTCGACGATGACGAAGAGCGATGTAGCATGGTCGATGAGGATACGGAGTCAGACAGCGCCGCATGCGAATCCTTAAGTCGCTGGTACTTCGACAGTTGGGCCGTCGTTCTACGCATGGCTGATTCTTTCGCGGCATTGTCGCTACGGTTGAAGCTCTTCAAATCCTTCTTTGCTTCGAGGAGCTTCAGGAAGTCCGAGATGTTATCATCGTCCGACTTGACTTCGCCCGAACTGCCGCCCTCGCCATCGTTCAGTACGTCCGACCCCCGTTGCAGCGAAGACGCCACGCTGCCCTTCCCACTGCTAAGGTTGTCATCCTCAGTCTTGCTGCCTCCGCTGGTTGAAAAGCGGTTTCTGCGGTGCCCGAAGCTGCTACTGTACTTGATAGGGGCCGGTCGAGGCGAGCTTGAGGCTGAAGAGACAATGGCGGTTTCATTAGGGAGTGATGGTGTCCGCAGGGCTTGTTGAGGAAGTGCTGTCAACGAAGTACGGTTGCGAGGCTGGAGAAGTGGATTGGGTGTGGCAGTACGCCCAAACGAGCTGCTTGGACGGCCTAGGGAACTGCCAGGCGATGATGGCACTGCAGGGCCCAGGGCAGGTGAGGACGACAGGGAACCTGCCTTGAAGGGCTGGAATGACACCGAGGTCCGTCGTTGAAACGGTACGTCAGCAGAGCGCAGCGACGACTTCGATCCCTGGGCAGTGCGGTGGTTCGGAGGCAGCTTCTGCGGTGGTGATTCGGTGGGTGAAGAGGAGGGCATGTCTCGCACGGCTCGAAGAGCAGAGATTGGACTTGTCCCAGTTGCAGGGCCGACTTGGTGAAACGTGGACATGCTGCCATATGCTTGACCAATGTCAGGAGTCACTTGTGCGTGAATCTTGTTGACAGGAAGTGAACCAGGCACAGGACCCCGTTGCGACTGATCGAAGTACGTGTTGTCCAGGCCCATGAACTCAGAACTCAGCAAGGATTCTGAGTCTTCAACAGTGAATTCGCAATTTGTACGGTATTGCACGGAGATTCGCAGTGGCCCAACTGGTGAAAGGGAGGGCTCGAAATCTTGGCGGTCGATGACCGGTTCGTCAGATTGGTATAGCGGCAGGTTGAGTGTGTCTGGGTGGGGACTCTTGAAGTCACCATTTGTAACACGGTAGGCCAGCTTAAGCGCAGGTGAATTCGCTGGTTGCTTGGCGACGATCTTGTAGTACTTGAAAGCCGGGATGAAGCGAATGTAGGTGTAGAGCGCCCGAAAGAGGACAACGGCCTTCTTATAGACATTCGGCAGCGGGTCGTTGAGCTCTGTTGGGTGCACCGATGACTTGTCGCCCACGCTTACGGTCCAGCGCTCCAGCAGCACCTGTGTTGCTTTGGCAGAGCGGCCTGACGAGGCGTTGTCCAAAGCACGAGACACATCCCATCTCTTGCCGTCGTCGTCGCGGATGACGAGCGACTGCTTGTGTCCCAGTGCCTTCGTGTCCAGGTATATCTCGATGCAGAGGGGAGGATGGTCGCCGGCCATAGCATCCATTGTCTTCCATTCGGCGAGTTGCTGCTGGACCTCATCGCTGTCGTCCAGCACCACGTTGAACTGCGCTTAACGTCAGTAGGATATCGGGTAAGAAGCTGTCGGCAGTACGTACCCATTTGTTCTGCCTTATGCCACCGCTGGTGTTGAAAGCCTGCGGCAGTATGACTCGGGATGATATGATAGTCAGAGCGGCCTTGGTGAAGAAGTTCTGTGGTGTATCAGCGCGAGGCGCAAGACGAGGCTGTCTAAAGGTACGTACCTGTATGACCTGGTTCACCTTCTGGCTGTTCCTCTGATCAGGGGAAGCCATGTCGCCTTCTTCTTCATCAGGACCTCTGTCGCTGTACGGGTCGGTGTCTGAGTAGGGCGAGCCGTACCGCTGGTTGTTCGTTCGTGTAGGGTTCGTCTGGGGGCCGTTGGCGGCGGAGGCTGTGCGCGGCGACGGACGCTGGTAGGGAGAGGGCTGCATGGTGCGGGAGGCCTGCTGCAGGAACAGGTACGGAGGGTATATGGGCGGCGGATACTGGGATGCGATTATGGGCTATGCGGCGAATACAGGTGAGCCCTGGGAGCCATCACGAGCGCAGATGGCTGGGTCAGCAGCGACAGTCAGAGATGTCTCCAGATCCGCGCTGGTTTATCGCGCAGGGCTGTGGCAGCTCAGGCAGCAGCCATGTCGTTGACTTGGAGGGTGCGGAGATGGTGGAGATAAGGCTGTTGAGCTTGAGCACCTTGCATGTAAGGTACCAGTACGGTGTGGGCGACAAATGTGAATATGCAGGTGTCGGCTTGGGATGGCGATTAATGCGCTAGCTGTCAGACGAGCTGTCAAAGGGTCTGGTAAGCAAACGGCGTAAGTGATGTAGCAGAGCGTGTGGAGTTGGAGGTGTGACAGTTGAGCGTGACTCCGGCCAAATGACGATGGCTGCTAGCTCCAAGACAGACAAGGGCCAACGCTGATAGAGAACGGAGGACTGATAGCGGAATCAGGTCGCCATCTAAGGAAACCGTGGGAGATGCAGGAGTCAAAGGAGCTGTAGCAGAGAGGACGTTGTCGTCTCTGGCGCCTTCAACAAGGTCCAGCGAGTCTGGGGAAGCTCAACCTCGTCTTCTTTGGTGATAGCCGTGGCCTATGCACGCGAGCTGCTCACCCTGCGGCCTCTCAGCGGATCTTGCCGAGATATGGGACCACGATAAGAGACCTCGACAAAGCGACTGTAAGCGCTGGATCGCGATCAGATCCTGGACAGAACCAGTAACTGCTGTTCAATCCGGTGACACTTTCGACAGCAAGACTCGACTTCTCTCCTCGAACTGTGTCGCCCTGCTCGGCAGGCAGTGTCAACTCTGGCGGCATCGCACGCCATTGGCCGTCTCGCGTCTCACCTTCCTTCGTGCACAACCTCAAGCCAACCGAGCTTGACCGGTAACGCAAGCTGCACTCTAGGATTCGTGTGCGATGCCTAGCGGCGGACAAGAGCCATTATTGTTCGTCACGCTGCCTGGCCGTGAACAAAGCGCGCAAAAGTTAATAGCAGCGGATTCGCTACGCAACTTCACTGTCCTGGAGGACTGAGGGCATCTCATGCGGCGTTCGCAACATCGAAGTCGATACTTGACTGTGCATACTTGGCGAACACCATGCAGGGAGGCACCTGCACGGATCTGTAGCTGCATGATCCTTCTTGCCGTACTTTGAATTGATGGCAGCCTGCCTCACCCTGAAGCTGTGAGCTCGCTGGCGGCAATGCTCATGAGCAATGTGAAATCACGAAGTCAGAATGTCTTCTTGTGGAGAATGAGTATCTCTCATGTCGCTCGAGCCCGTAGTCAACGCAGCTTTGTGTACGAGGCTCCAAGCGTTGTCCTGACAAAGGCCAAACGACGTCAAGGTCCAGCTCTCTGGACCAGGTTCTGCCACTCACCGCCTATCGAACGGCGATCCCCAGACACGTTGATCCTTCATCCTCGATGCTGCTATGTTGTGGACGTCTGAGGCACAGTCCATTCCATAATATGGAACACTTGTCATTTCGTCACGCCGTCGCAGTGATGTCGACCTCCATCATGCAAGAAGAGAGACTCGTGGAGCGCACTGGCCATTGATTGGTTGGACTCACTATGAGCATCAAAGACACATGCCATGAAGAGCCGCATCGCCCAGCGTACCCCGCCGGTTCCGAACATAAAGGGACACCCTTGGAGCACCTCTGTAGACCGGAGCAGGCCTTGCAAATATCACTTTGCCTCGAAGCACCTTTCAAACTGCCGGAACGCACTTCGCGGTTTATCAGCAGCGACGAACGGCTAACCCCCACCACAGTTCGCTGCATCGTCATAGACCTAGGTACCGAGAGTCCAGTCGCACCGACTCGACCCTCAGTGTAAACAGTCGCCGCCGAGTCGAAACAGTCATCGAAAATCTGAACGAAAGTTAGAATCGACTATTCGGAGGTCTTCTACCCAAATCGCGTCCATTCGCCACCCCACCACTAGCACAATTGACTCGAGCAACCGCGTTCTGTCAACTTGCCACTCTCCACGAACGCGCTTCATTCCCACGCCCCAGTTCACGTCGCACCGCAATACGCATACGGAACATACCTCGAACCCCATAGTCTATCAAGGAGATAGATCTGCCGAACAGTCGCGTTCGGCGCACCTCTTGGAGCTCCACCTGTTTCGCAGCCAGCACCTTTAAACACGCTTTGGTCCTTGAGATCATAGCGAGGGGCAGGCACTCGTCGAAGCATCGGTAGACTCCCAACACCACTTGGCACATGAGCGGCTATCTCTGGAAATACTATCTCGAAGATGACGTCGACAGTTTCCGGAATGTCGTCGCATCCAGCACACAGTCGTCTCGCGCAGGCGCACAAAAGAGCCACGCCGGGTGGCAGAGCGGAGGACCTAGCGCCGCGCTGAACAGCAGTCCAGGTAGCTACAATGCTTCACCAATGTTGGGCGCAAAAGGGCGCAAGCCTGCTGGCGCGACCTTGACTCGATCAGACATCAACAGTCGCGACTCGGCAGGTCTTACGATTTTGCACCATGCTGCGTCTTCATCAGCTGAAAATGCTGTTGAGTTTGCGCAAGTTTTACTGGACCATCAGTGGACGGACTTGTACATTCAAGACGCCGAGAACGGATGGACGCCCCTTCATCGAGCCTTCTACTTCGGCAACATCGCCATTGCCCGTCTCATCCTCAATCGCGATGCTCAGGATATACTTGGTCAAGGATACGGAGGCTTCAATCAGCATGCGCGCGGCCTGGTCAAGATCAAGGATAAGGAAGGCTACGGCCCGCTCGATTTGTTCTCTATGACCATTAAGGACCGAACGCTGCGACCGGAAGAAGCGCCGATGTTCGACTCCGACTCAGACGACGAGATGGCGCGTGGTGACAGTGGAGATATGGACGACGAGTTGCGTAAGCGGTTGATCACCCCTACCACTGTCCTCGGTGGCGAGGAGGTCTATACCTTCGGCAGCAACAAGAACGTCACTCTAGGGTTCGGCGACCAAGACGACCGCGCATTCCCGGAGCGTGTGGTACTGCGGAGGCCAGACCACCTGCTTCGTCGGTTCTACAAGGAAGATCGAGAAAGGCACAACCAATATTGGGCTGCGATGGGTGTTACTCCGTCAGACGCCGGCACACAGACTCCGAAAGGACCCGTCGATCTCCCCACGCATATCCGGAACACTCCCATCGTCATTCAGGACGTGCAAATGTCAAAGCTACACACAGCTGTACTGACGACCGATCCCATTTCGAACCTCTACATGTGTGGGCACGGGACCGGAGGACGCCTGGGCATTGGGAGTGAGACCACAAGTTATCAGTTCACTTGTGTCGAGGCTGGTGGCTTGGGCAACAAGAAGGTCGCAGCAGTAGCCCTGGGCCAGAACCATACCCTCGCAATCACGGATGAAGGCGAGATCTTCACATGGGGCAATAACGCATACGGCCAACTGGGCTACAGTCTTCCCAAGCCAACCCTCAAGGACGACGACCCGATTTCGACGATTCCTCTGCAAATCTTCGGGCCTCTAAAACGTGAGCAAGTGCTTGGCATTGCAGCTTCGCGCATCCATTCCGTTGTGCACAGCTCGACTTCGCTATACACTTTCGGCAAAAACGAGGGCCAGCTGGGTATAGTCGATTCAGACGCTCGATCATTGGATATGCAAGTCACGCCACGTAAGATTGCGGCGTCGCTATTCTCATCGCCTATCGCCGCAGTTTCAGCCATCGATGGGGCCTCTATCTGTATGCTTGAGAACCGGGAAGTCTGGGTTTTCGCCAATTATGGGTACTCAAAGCTCAATTTCGCGCTCGACGGTTTCACCAGCAACTTCCTCAAAGAAAGCTGGCTGACCACGAAGTACGACACCGCCCCGAATAGGATACAAAAGATCACATCTGGTGGGGACACGATCTGCGCTATGTCGACATCTGGCGAAGTCTTTACAGTTGCTGTGAGTCGCCGCTCAGATGGCAGCCAAGACACAAGCACATCTACGACGAATCCGAAGCAGATACGTAAGGCTCTATCGACCCCATACCGAATCTGGTCTTCCAAAAAGAGTCATATGGCCGCGAGGGACGTCGATGTCGACCAAGATGGCTCTATCATCTTGACCACGGAAGCGGGCACTGTTTGGAGACGCACCAAGCGTGCAACGATCAAGAGCGCGAATACTACTGCAGCAGCCGAATTGAAGCCCAAAGACTACAAGTTTCAGCGTGTGTCTGGTCTGACTCGCGTTGTCGCCGTCCGTGCCTCTGCATACGGTGCATATGCTGCGGTGCGTAAGGACTGCGATGTTACGCGCAACCAGATCGGTGTGGACGAGCCCGGGCTCTGGGAGGATCTGGCACCTCTCTTGTCGTTCTTCGATATGCAGAATTACGAAGAGTCCTCCGATGACGAAGAGCCGGTGCCTCGATATTGGAACCGTTCCGGCCAGTCTCAGGCACTCCACAAACGCGTCTTGAAGTCCAAAGATCTCGAAAATGAGGTGTCAGAGGTCCTAGAACAGGCTTCGATGACCTCTGAGAATACCTACAACATGATTGTTGGGACTACAGTCTCCGATGTTCGCTTACCTGTCCACGAGTTCATCATGTCTGGTCGGTCTCGCGTGTTTCGCGATGCGATGCTCGACTTCCGATTGAAGAGCTCCAGCTATACCATTCCTGAGTTACTGACCATCAGCAAGGAAGGCGAAGCAAGTCTTGTGATGTTCCAAGGCTTTGACTTCCTGACCATCTTTGATTTGGTCTTATACGCATACACCGACACTATCGTCGACTTCTGGAACGTCACCCGACATGCGCCCGAGTTGGCGTTTCGCTACCGATCGGTCCGTACAGAGCTCATGAAAGTAGCATCACGACTGGAGATGCGACAGCTTGAACCAGCTGTGCGACAGATGGTCAATCCCCGACGATCGTTACACGTTGATCTCGAAGTCGCGATCAAGGAGGCGTCTTTCTTCGAAAATGGAGACGTCATCGTTGACCTTGCCGATGGAGAGATGCTGCTCCACTCTGACGTTGTGTGTCAGCGCTGTCCCTTCTTCGAGGGTCTGTTTAGGGGCCGCGCGGGTGGCCAGTGGCTCTCAGGGCGACGAGAGGGCTCAGCGCCAGTTCACATCGATCTTACGAACGTCGAGACTGACCTCTTCAAGCTTGTCGTTCGTCACTTGTATGCTGACGCTGGCGAAGAGATCTTCGACGACGTGACTAGTGAGGATCTCAACGATCTGCTCGCACTAGATGAGCTCCTCGACCATGTTATGGACGTCATGTCTATCGCGAACGAGTTGATGCTGGATCGTTTGTCGCAAATCTGTCAGAAGTTCATTGGTCGCTACGGTACGTCACTCTCGATGATGGTCTTGTTCGAGCTAATTGATTGGCCAGTCAACGCCCGTAACGTCTGCTCGTTGCTAACTGCTGTTGCACCGAGTTCTGTCGCAGAATTCAAAGATGCAGCCCTCGAGTATGTTTGCCTCAGCTTGGAGGCGGTCATGCAGAACGGGTACGTGTTGAATCTTTTCGAACCGAGCTCGGCAAGCGCTGACCTTCAACAGATCTTTGGACGAGCTTGACGACGACCTTCTGCACGAGCTCAATGAGGTTGCGCGCGAGAACCAGCTAGCGTACCTACCATTTGCGCGAAGTGGTCGTGCAGAGGCTCTGCTGTTCGAGCAGTATCCTGAGCTGGCAGAACGAATCGAGCGAGGAAAGCGTGCCAAGGTCGACGCCATCGTTCTCTCCAACAAGTACGCCAGTGCAGACACACCCTCGGCCTCTTTCAGAGCGCAGAGTCTAGAAGAGGTGTCAGCTTCGCCGCTTCGTCAACGCAACAGAAGACGAGCATCCAACCAGACAAAAAATGAAGCCAAGAGCCCGACTCTGACACCGCAGCTGAAGGGCAAGAGCTCGGCTGCAGATCTCATGTTTGAAATGTCTGACGGTGAGGGCGAAGATGAGGAACGAACAAACAACATCAAGCCACCTCGATTCACTAGCGGACAAGAGAAGCCTGGCGAACAGGTCATTGGTACACCCCAGTCACCATGGGCGATATCAGTCAGGCACAAGGTCCCCGGTACCATGGAAGATGGCTTCATTTCACCCAGCTCGTTGCCTCCAAGCGCAGTGTCTGGGAACAGGACACCCAGTCAGCCGTGGGGCACGGCTCCTCTGGCAAGTGCGAAGCTCGACCTGAAGGATATCATGGCACAGACTTCTAGCGACCAGCCTTCTGGTTTGGCACTGGGTCTTGCAAAAGAGGAGCGAGAACGTGCCCGTGCCGCTCAACCTAAGATGTCTCAGAAAGAACGCAAGCGACTGCAACAAGCTGAACTCCAGGGGGTTAAGGTCGAAGCTGCACAACCAGCGCCTCCAACCGTCTCTCCATGGCAGGCTGCATCATCGTACAGGAAGCCGAGCGCGAATCAAATCTTTGCTCCTTCCGCAGCAACCTCTCCGCCACAGCAGCCATTGTCACAGCCATCACCGCAGCCGGCACGGACGACAAGCACACCGCAGCTCACAATGCGTCAGACCATTGCTAAGGGCAAAGGCAAAGGCAAAGATAAGGAGGCCGGAGGGCAAGACGCGTCCTCACCATCACGACCAGCTGCTTCTGAGCGTGGCATGTCGGTGTCCAACACACCTATCCCGGTGCCCATGTCTGTTCGCCACATTCCCCTGCCTTCTCACTCGCCGACCTCGCCAAGTCAGCATCTCAGCATGATGGAGATTCTGTCTTTGCAAGAAGCCGAGAAGACCTCGATCCGCGATGCAGCAGCGAAGCGGAGCCTCGAAGAGATACAGCAGGAGCAAGAATTCCAGCAGTGGTGGGAAGCGGAGAGCAAGCGTGCCATCGAAGAAGAGGAGCAAGCAAAGCGTGCTGCTGAGCGCGCTACCAGAGCAGCTGCGAAGGGCCGTAGCAAGGGCCGTGGCGGAGGAACTACAAGTGCTGCCGGCGAGACACAGCCCGCAAACCGCAGAGACTCGAAGAAAGACAGGAAGCCAGCCGAAGAAAACAAAAAGGATACAAAGAAAAGTGAAATGGCCAATGAGACCCAGCGCAAAGACAGGACACCCAAGCCTCGAACACCCAAGCCAAAACCTCAGCCTCAGGCTCCTGCCGTGGATGCTACTGCGGCACGGGCGCCTAACCCAGAAGCTCCTGCTTTTGTGCCGCCTGTGGGTCCGAAGGCTGACCGGAGTGCTAATGGCGGTCGTGGTAGAGGTCGTGTTGGCCATCATCGTGGTGCGCGAGGAGTTGGTGGCGCGAGAGGTGGGAGACCGCCTGCACCAACAAGGGATGTGCAGAGTGCACCTGCTGCGCCGGCACAACATGCATGACGGCATTGTAGTTGTACGAGCTGTGATGCTTAGACTTGATAGAGTATTGCAAGACCATTGATACCCAGTATTTCCATTCGTCCTATGGCGTAGCCCTCCACGCAACAGAAGCGCCCAGTCCCCAAGTTGCAGGCAGTTTCGCACCCTCGACCTGAGGGCTCTGCGCCGCGTCTTGCTCGAAGAAGTCCATGATAGCCTGAGAGAATCTCTGTACCCCGGTCAGTTTTAAAGACATCCATCGGATTTCCCTCGCTACGGGAATTCCTTGTTCACCATAGGTGTCGGGAAAACGCCTCTGGTGCGTCTCCGCTTGTGGTGGACATTTCCGAGTAGGAACAGCATCCGCTGGTATTTCAAAGGACTGCACTATAACAACACTTGGAGCTTGGGAAAGCACTGGAGTAGCACGTAAGATAGATGTCACCATGGGTGTCTAGAGCTGATCTTCGATGTGATCGTCACCGTATGCCTATGAAGGGAATTTCTACTGCTCCGACCCGATGGTGCTCTGGACATGCTGAATTTTGTATGTTAGACGTGCATTGAAGCGTTCGAGAGCTTAAGAGAACCTCATAGGATGGCCATAGATCTGCGACGACTGTACTGGCGACTTGATGCGATGAGGTTAGGTGGGCTGTGTGTTTACAGTTCTGTTAAACCAAGATCAACGGAGGCGGATGTTCTTTTCCCCGCTTCCCGAAGATGGCCCGAAATTGTGGGGTTATCTGCTCAAACGCTCTCGCACGAGCTTAAACCCCATGCCTCAAGACAGATCTAAGGCTTTGGTCTGCATCTCCAGCCTGCCTTTTGCGTTTGACCTGTCGTTGAGACATGCTTACTTTAGCCGCGGCTGATTTGCCGCACATATGTAGTTATAACGGCTCTCCAACATGCAGAGCGCCCACTTGAAGGCCTCTCCACCGTGCGATAGTTGCCCTTCAAACCAGCGCGACAGTCGATATGGCCGCCGCAGTGCTGACCTCACGTCATAGCACGAACATGAGTGGTGTGACAGCCGTCAAAACACATTTCGGATACTCCGATCAGACATTCCCTTGCACCAGCACTTCAGAAGACTGTCTTTACCTCGATCTCGTCTATCGCAGCCATAACGATTCCATGCTTTATAGCGGTATCATGTGGGCCGCTATTGGGGGCATACTGTTGTCATGGGCGATCGGTCGACACTTCACGCGATCGCAACCTTCGGGCGTACAGCTACCCCAAGAAGTTAGGGAAGGAGCGCCAAAAAGTCGAGGCGCCATTGAAAGACTCCAGCGAGCCATCGCATCCTACGCACGATGCTGTCTTCTTCCTGATGCTGCCAGGCCTATCTTTGGCCGAGCCACTCGTACCCAGATTTTGACCCTTACAATCTTAACTGGTTACCTCATCGTCTTCTCCTTTATCGGCTTGATTTACCGTTCATGGATCGCTCCTGCCAAAAAGTACCCCGGCGTGACCAACCCACCTGGCATGACTCAGACCCGTACCACGCTTGGTCCTTGGTCTGATCGCATCGGTGTCTTCGCGTATGCGCTCACGCCTCTGTCTATCATGCTTGCGTCTCGCGAGTCTATCCTCTCGCTCGTCACGGGTCTGCCATACCAAAGCTTCAATTTCCTCCATCGCTGGCTTGGATACGTCATCTTCCTACAATCTGCACTCCACACTATTGCCTGGTGTATTGTCGAAACCCGCCTGTACCAGCCTCAGCCGTACGTGTGGCAGAACATCATAAAGCAAGAATATATCATCTGGGGCGTGGTGGCAATGGCACTCTTGTTACTGATGGTTGTGCTCTCTACGCCGTGGGGTATCAGACTTACTGGCTACGAGTTCTTTCGCAAGGCCCACTATGTCCTGGCGATGGTGTATATCGGCGCAATCTGGGGCCATTGGGAGCAACTCAAAGTCTTCCTCCTGCCTGGCTTGATTGTTTGGATCATCGATCGCGGCATACGGTTACTGAGAACGGCTCTTATCCATTACAACTTCTTGCCTTCCGGCCACATGGGATTCCGGTCGGCTTCTGCTACCGTCACGCTATACAAAGATGAGGCCAACGGCGATGTGATGCGCTTAGACTATGACCACCCCCACGATGCGTGGGCTGTTGGTCAACACTATTATCTCACCTTCCCAGAAAGCAGCATTTGGCAATCGCATCCGTTTACCCCTGTCAGTCTGCCGGTGTATGGAGCTGATACCCAGAAGCATTCATACATTTTCCGCGCAAAGAGAGGCGAGACGAAAAAGATCGCTGAGATGTCAGTCAGCCGCATTGCCCACAAGGACAACGAGGATTCGCACGTAGGACTGCTGTCCGAGGCTCGCATCTCCGTCTTGATGACTGGCCCGTATGGCGAGCGTGCAACAAGTAATCTCGAGCTCAACGCCAACGTAATCTGTATTGCCGGTGGAACAGGTATCACTTACGTTCTGCCAGTCCTTCTCGAGCTGGCATCGCGCCCGCAGAAACCTGAGCGTCAAATGGCACTTGTATGGGCTGTCCGTCGGAGAAGCGACATTGACTGGGTTGCACCCGAAGTGGCGGTTCTGAAGCGCAAATGCCGGAACCTTCGCACTAGTATGCACATATATGTTACTCGTGCGGGAGCAGAGACCGACATTGCACCACCTGCTATCTCTGAGAAGGCTGCGACAACAGCTTGCCACAAGGAAGTTAACCTAGGTTCTAGCTCAGAGTCTTCAACCCAGGATGCCGTCTCCGCGCTGTCTGTTCACGGCGTGTCAAGATTAGATCTGAATCTAGATCACGTCCAGGCTAGACCTGATCTAGACACGACTGTCCACGACTTTGTCTCGGGGACGGTCAGAGGAGGGACAGACGTCTTTGCTTCCGGGCCAGGTAGCATGATCAGTGACCTCAGGCGAATCGTAGCAAGCGCCAATAAGGGCGGCGATGTGTGGAAAGGGAACGACAGATGGGACGTACGATTGACTTGCGATGACCGGCTGGAGTGGTAGACCTCCTGAAATCAGATACCCTTAGCGCATTCTACTATCGATTGATCATTGTGCAACCATTTCTCGGCATTGACTACGCTCTGCCAGATTCTCAACCTGTTCCAGAGGCTTCGTGGTAGCCCGCTCTCTTCCGTTGACGTTGACACAAGCCCAGAGATGTCGGTCAGAGATTGTGCTAAGCCTCTCCAGTCCCAGCACTCGCCTTTCACAGTCTGTTCGAGGCCTATATCTACAGAACATTGTGAGGGCAAGCACGATGCCCTGCGTAGGTCCCATATGTATGGCAGTAATTCGCCACTGAGCAAGCGTTCGTGGAAGAAGCGCTGATCTAGTGGAACTTTATATGCTGTACCTAGCGACGCTAGACGCAGGCTGTATATCGCATCCATGGGAAGGCAGCCGACAATCTGATCCATGATCTCGTTGGGTAGTGTCTCGATAGAGCTGCGCACTGGCGCTCTTCTTTCGTGTTGCGGAACCTTAGGCTTGCGAGCTTTAATGGTCTCCAGCGAGTCCATGATGAAAACCTTTGTGTCTGTTGAACGTAGTGGATCGGTGACGAACTTCAGGAAACCATCTTTGTAATCCCAGTCATCGTAGGCCCAGTATTGCATGGCGCCAAAATGCTTGTGCGGCCAATTAATGCCGCCTTCTGCGAGGAACATTGCGCATGCCTTCCTCAATATGTCGTAATAGGCTTGAAGGGTCATCTCATTGTTGTCAGATGCACAAACTCTCTGCACAATCGTGGCGCAGGCGCTGTGCATAGGGAATAGGGCGTGGCCATTATCGTCGAGTTCTAGGACCGGCACATTGCCGTATCCGGGAGGGTGAAACGCGATATTGCATCCGCACCCAACCCATACGTTTGGGAAGAGCTTGGGTGACTCGTCCTCGATAAACCCAGCAGTACCCGGTTCTGCTTTTGTGTCTTGAGAGTCAGAGTCATTGTAGACCGGCAGAGTGGATCGCAAGCCAAACAACTCCACTTTCCCTAGCCACTATTATTATGATGAGAAGCTAAGTACAAACTCAGGCGCTATTGCGTACCTCCAAGTATTCCGGTTGAAGCTGCGCAAGCGTGGCGCTTTCTTGGGTGACTCGACTGGTAACAAGGTCATCACAAGGGTCTTCGGGAGGTCCACCGCAAACCACACAAAAAATCCAGTGAATTGACATCTCATCAACCGGCGGTAAGGACATTGGAGAGGTTAGAAGTTGTGGGTCACTTTGAGGTCGGTGTTAGTGCGGCTGATCGGCGATTGCGGAGACCCCGCTTTTCAGCCTCAGCATCAGCCTCTGCACCTCACACGTCTTTGTTAACCCTAGTTGGAAGTATAACACCCTCAATCGCAACCATTCAATGTGTCTATTTTATTGGACGGCAAGATCATTTTGTGGGAGTATAGACGATACAGCAGCAATGACGGGCCAATGACGATGAGGTCGACAAATCGTCTTGCTTACGCCGCTGCGTTCATTGCAAGCGACTTCAGTCTGCAGGCCGCGATGGCTCCACATGCGCGTCCTGCTTGATTTGCATCCTATTTTCAGCCTAGTCGTTCGGTCCCTGAAAGTGGCGAATACCGAGTGACATAACGTATAAGTATCTCTCCTCTCGATGAGACTCTCGATGAGACAGAGGTCAACAAGAAGGTCATACCCTAACGCCCAATCCGTTTATCATTCGAGCAATTATGGCACCCAAATTCTACGCCGAACACATTGGCTCTCTGATCAGACCCACATCCGTTCTTGCTTCCAGCCTCCAAGGCCTTGACGCCAAACTGCGCAGCGAAACCCTAGACGCCGCGGTCCGTCATATTCTTCAGACCCAAGTCGAAATGGGCATCACACCCCTCACCCACGGCGAATACCCCCATCCGGACTCCTTCTCTGCTTTCTTCGACAAGCTCAAAGGCTTCGAGGCACGATTTGTTTCCCTCGCTGATGGTTTTTGCCCTGAGATCCCTGTCATACGCGGTGCTGCTGCCAGCGGTCTGTTCAAGGGAATGCAATGCCCAATCGCGACAAGGAAGATCGAGTGGACCACGTTTGCTTTTGAGGGGGAGTGGATGCAGATCCGCCGCGCAATCGCGTCGATTGCCGAGGGCAACAGCGAGAAAGAGAAGGAGCTGTTGGGAAGAGTCAAACTCACGATACCGAGCCCGATCGTATATCTGTTCAGGTTGATGATCCAGATCTGACATATTTCTGCGACGAGACATTCTTGTCCGCTTTGAGGGAAGATGGTTTCGAACCTGATGTACTGCTCAGCACCTATCTCCAGGCGCATAGCGATGCGACCAAAAATTGCCCCGAGGGTTTGGTCATGGGGATCCATCTTTGTCGTGGAAACTTCAGCGATGACCTATGGCTGACGAAGGGAGGATACGAGAACATCGCGAGGCGATTGTTCACCGAGACGGGATACGATGCGTTCTTCCTCGAGTATAAGACGGAAAAGGCTGGTAGTCTCGAGCCGCTGAGGTTCCTACCCAAGGGAATGACGATTGTGCTAGGATTGGTGAGCACAAAGCAGTCGGAGCTGGAGAATCTTGATACGCTGGAGAAGAAAGTCAGGGAGGCCGCAGCGGTTATCGCGCGAGAGCAAGGACGGGGCACCCTAGAGGTGCTGAAGGAGCAGATCGCTGTGAGCCCGCAGTGCGGCTTCGCAAGTGCTGAGCACTCAAAAGCAATCGGTAGTGAGGAGAGAATGTGGGAGAAGCTTTGCCTGATGAGAGATCTGGCAGAGCGAATCTGGTCGATGTAGTCGATGATGCGCTCTACCCACCATGATTATGCAGCGGCTTCTCAAACCTTTGGACACTTTCTACACGCTGTCTGCATGGATTCTACAGCCCTAGCGGCACCCCACTCTATTCAAGTTCCTTTCCTACGATCTCGCTTGCGTCAGCGAGTAACCTAGTCAAAGATATAAAGTCGCGCTGACTACGGCGTACACTGGGATCTGGCGGACACTCTTTGATCGATTTCCCAGTCCCAGGCTCGACAACCCAAAAATGCGGTATCAGATCGCCGCTGATAAGGAGATCATAGCAAGAGCGCTGGTCCAAAGGAAGTCGATGCTCTAGTGTTTGCGAAGTGAGACGAAGCGCGTACACTATCTAGACAGGATTGAAATCACTGATCCGCTCAACGAGCTCTACAGGCAGCCTCTCGAGTGGCGCTGGCGTTTTCGGGAAAGCGGCTGCAGCATAGTTCGGGGTTTGTGGCGATTTGATCGAAATTGATGCATTCAAGAGGGGCTCTGATACCGAGTGGAAGTTTTTGAGAACGTATTTCATGATTTGCAACGTCTGGAGTGAGTTTGTAACGAACCTGTGAAAGCCTTCATTATCGTTCCATTAGTTGTATCCCCAGTATGACACTGCGCCGAAATAGTCGTGAGGCCAGTACATACCTCCCATGTCGTAGTAATAAAGGATTACCGAGGAGTACCTCATAGTAGGCACGTAGTGACGAATATATGGTCTGTGTGGCACACCTTTTGGATGATCGTTGCGCGCGCGCAAACAAGCAAGCGCCATGAACATTTGGACAGAGAGTAACAAGGTCGCCGCATTCACGAGTTGCGAAAACTGTCTCGGCCCCGTGGTCGTAGCGTACGTCTCCAACGAAACTTGGAGGTTCATCAGGGCAGCTTTTGGATGGCCAGAATTACCACTGAGACCACTGAGGGCTTTGAAGTATGGTAGGGCCGATGGCAGCCCAAATAGCTGTATTGTACCGAGTCGCTTTTGGTATGAGCTCAATGTCCGGGTTGACAATGGATACCTTGCCTATACCTCAAGTTCTGCGGACGCGTCCAGCATCTGGGTAAACTCCTTCCATGAGCTCATCATACCGGCTATCAAATGGCTCACCACACGAAACATAAGGTTTATCTGGAAGACCCATGCTATCAGCAGCTGAAAGCTGCTCCAATTGATTGATGTGGTTTACGATGGCGGATGCCTCCAAATATGCCATTACAGGCGACACTGACCACTGTTCCTCTCCTGCTTCGTTTTCAAGTAGCCCGATTCAGAAAGCGAGGATCGTAAGCCTTAAGGTTGTTCCATGTGTATCGCTGTCCATCAGATCCGGCATCTGCGCACGAAGACCACTAGATACACTTGACCTGTAAAATATATGTATGTCGATGGTCGTCTGTCAAGCAACGTTCAGTTTGCGAGTTGTTCATGAAGTCATTATCATTACGATACACGGTTATGTAGCCGATCAAACCCAGTCGTGGCCTCGACTCCTGACACTGCCTCGATCATCTCCTGACACGCTAATCTCTGTTGTGCACGTGATGTTTCCCACATTGTCTTTCCCTTCCAGACTCCTTTGCGCCTCCAATATGCTGTGCTCGCTGTCATTGTCCAAGTCGTGCTTCGGTCTCGACTTGTTATCTGAGACGTTGCCGTTCAGCACGTAGCTGTTGCCCACTTCCTTCATGACATAGCTGTTCCCTGTTCCCTTGCCAGCGCTCTTTCTGCTTCGCGATGCCGAGCCAATGATGCTCTCTGGTAGGACGCGGCGCAAGAGTGTTTCGAATGTTTTGCGGAGAGGTGGTAGCGAGGCAGTAAATGCGCCAACAAAGACTTCGGATACGGCGAAGATCGAGAGGTTGAGAGATGTGTAAGTTGGGTCCGGCGATGAGTAGAGAGACTTCATCTCGTAAAGCTTGAGAGCGGATATGGTCGTGGTGCTAGGAACCATTAGCACATGACAAATGGCTGGGTTGTAGGGAAGGGGGCTCACATAAGACCGAAGAGGAAGACGGCACGTACACCCCACAGTGTTCGATTTGGGAGTTGGACACGCGAGATGTACACCAAAGGCGCAACAGTGTAGATCAGATCGGTGAGAATGTTGGTCGCTGCACCAGAATAACCTGTGGTTTGGTCAATAGAGTACCTTCAATTTCTTGCTGTTCTTGCAACATACCTGAAATGACTCTCGGTTTGTCGCCCCAACAGCTACCTGGTGCTGCAAGATTCCAGTGCTTGGATATCGGCTGGCACTCGCCCAGTAAGATAATAGAGGGAAAGACGAAGTTGATACCGATATGTATGACAACGGAGAGCCATATGACAATACGATAGGCTCTCGAGAAATCAAGCATCAGAATATAGGCACAGATGCTGAGCTTGATCAAGGCCATGCCATAAAGATTGAAGAGCTGGCCGAACCATAGCCATTTGAGGTATCTCTCGAGGTTCGCCGGTGTCTGGATTGGATCCCACACATGTCTGCCACCGCCGACCTCAGCTGTCTTGTATGCGAAAACAGCGCCGATGACAGCTAGTAACTGGACAGCACGTCAGCTCCGCGTCCAAAAGTATAGCGAGGGACCATTGCACCTACAAATCCTGTCCACAAGAAGTGATCTGTCAATTGATAGAAGTTCCGATTCCTCCAGCTGGTGTACAGGCGTAAGGCGACGAAGAATGAGCTGAATACGATCAAAGCAATGATTGGAATCTTGAGGTCTTTGGAGCGGTCGTCCAGAGGTAGCCCCTCAGCGGTCACCGCAGCCATCGTGTCGAATCACGGAGAGAGGAAAGCGAATGCCGAATAGAAGAGAAGGTAAGGCTGCTGATGCTTGGACCACGCCAGGCGGTTAGACTTGCAGCACGGTAGTTGGAATTCAGGCGGGAGAGTGCATTGAGCGGGTTGCCTTCCGTGGACAGTGGGACGGGCTGTTATTACATATGAGATCACATATAGACCAGCAGAAGGGCCGCCGGTAACGTGTAGCCTATCTTGGACATAAGTCCAGCCAAGCAGGATGCACCCTTGGTGCGGGTGGCTTTGCGCAGAACGCGTCGGCCGCTGGAAACGATTGACCCACCAAACGCTCCAAAGACCTTTCCATCGGTCGTTAATACTGTACGATGGATTGTTGAAACGACTGCAGCGTGCTGGACCTGCGTCTTGACCTGCCTCCGCTCTAAGGCGGTACCGAAGGTGTCACCTTGTTGGCCTGCGCCATACGCTCAGATCTGGTCGACGCATTATCGAGGCTTCTGGATTCAATACCCTAGGTGATCTAGGTGGTCGAAAAAGCTTTGGCGTAACTGTGTGGTGCTGTCAAGGAGAACCTTCGTGGATATAAAGTTCGCTAGCTAGCGCCACCGTCTGAAAGTGTCCTTAGCTCCCCTAGACCCTTACAGGCGCCACGGAGATGTTCAAATTCCTCGTCCAACGGAGAAGCCGGTGTTTGCGATTCATTTGAGCGGTTCTTGATGATGTACTCCTGTCAGACGCGTAGGGACGAGATACGAGCAGGCTGCATGCTTTGGTGACAATCGATAAGAGGCTTTCGTAGTTGATCCGTTTGAGGCGTACAATAGCGTGCGATCTCACCACAGAGTCGTCCACAACCGGGGATACCGCCGGCTGTACCGATACGATAGCAATGGTACATGATCGCGTACTGCTGCCATCTTCGTTCCTACATCTCTCATAAACGGGAAGAGGAACGTTACCACGTGGGAACGTGGACGTAGCGCCAAACGAGCCAGGGCCCGCTGTAAGTCTAAAGCTTACTCGCAAGGTTTCGGTGGTAAACCTAAACCGGAATGCGAAAGGTAGAGTCAAGCCTCCCAGCGCGGCGCCGGCGAAGCCGTGAACTGTGATCAACAACAGAGTCGTACATGGCATGGCTTGACAAGCCACTCTGCAGTCGATCAAGTAACCGCCTCCTGGCATCGGTGCGTCCGGAATGCGTTATAGCTGAAGCAATGCCATGGGAGGTGAATTCGCGGGCAGGCGGCGTGACCTTTCCTTGGATCTTCGCATGCATCACTGCAGATCCAGGAGGTGCAGCGGGACATCGATGCTCATCTCGGAGATATCAACCCAAATCTGGGGCAGGCCGCGCTCGACGGGATATTGTGAGAGGAGGTCGAAAACCTTGGTACCGAGATGATGTTGAAGACACGTGGGAGCCTTCGCTTAGCGCGGCGCTAGGGGGATCGTGCGGGAGCGAGCCAGGTTTCGTCGATTCGCATTCGCAGATCTAGTTCCTAGCATCACAGTCCGTTGGATCTGGAACTTTCAGCCGGTTAAACAACGGTGCCAACTACCAGTCGTCCTCTCTTTTGACAGATGCATGTCATCACCAGTGCGCGTATCTACGCGGATCCATCAATACGAACCTTACGCCATAATGCGAAACAACAGTGCACCTGGGCGGTTCGACCGCCACACCTGCTATGGACTGCGTAAACATTCAAGCAAGCCTCGCCACACTCATCCACCACTAGCATGCATTTCAAGCGGTCATGGCCGTCGCTTTCGCTTAATTTTGCTGGCTTGAGAGCAGCGACTAACGGATCTGTCAGAGCAGACGCCAAGGGGACCAGCCCGCGTGCCCCTGGAACACAAAGTTGTACACCTTTGTCTACATCTGATTCAGACAGATACGCCGTTACATCGACCCTTCGCTTCGTACATGTGAGTACGGTGGCCCGGGTGGATATCGATAGAAGGCCTTACAACCGACCCGCAAAATGTTCACTTTCTACAGAGAAGTGGTTCGATAATTCCATTCTGCCTGTTCGCCCATCACTGCGAGGTGCCGAGCGCCGACTATCGATAGTTCAGCTTTGAAGATCTTAGGCCGTTGAGTTTGTCCCCTGTTGAACACCCACTTACAAACCTTCGATTGTCCCCACGCAAATCCAGGCAAGTCCCGCGGTGCACTCATTTCCGTAATTCTTCCATCCCGTTTTCTTTGACCTTCGTTCTGTTGTTTCACTCGTCATGGGATCCCTATTCAACGGCTTCTGCCTCTTCGGCTGCTGGTTGCCGTACATCCTGAATCCGCCGACGCAGACGGTGCCTGGTTCGGAGCCAGAAATCGCATACAAGACCTATGACTATATCATTGTAGGAGGTGGTCTCACAGGGCTCACAGTGGCCAATCGCCTGAGTGAAGACAGCAGTCGTACGTTGACCAAAGTCACTGCTGCATATCATGCTGATTAGAGGCAGGCACGGTTCTGGTCATCGAGAATGGCTACATCAGTGATGACGTCTCTACCCAGGTCCCGTCATATGCAAACAGCCTGAACACGGGGTTGATGTACGGCATAACGTCTGCTCCAAACGCCAACATTGGTGGTCAGACGAAGCCTGTGTGGGTCGGTAATGTTGTCGGAGGAGGCTCAGTCGTCAATGGTATGGCCTTTGACCGCGCATCTGCTGCCGACTATGATGCTTGGGAGCAATTGGGCAACAGTGGATGGGGATGGAACAGCCTTCTGCCCTATTTCAAGAAGTCCACTACGTTCACACCACCTGCTGACGCCGATGTCAAAGCATGGGGCATAACATATGACGCCTCGTACTATGGTACAAGTGGACCCATCCAAGCCTCATTTCCTAACTTCGAGTACCCGGACATCACAACCATCTGGGCGGCATACAAAGCTCAAGGTGTCCCTCTATCCAAAGAGCATGCGTCTGGCAACGCCGTTGGCGCCTACTGGATCCCCACCGCTCTGCAGCCAAAGACGCAAACTCGATCAGATGCCAGGAATGGATACTACGACCCTGTCAAGAGTCGCAACAACCTTATTCTCGCACAGGGAAAGACAGTGAACGAAGTCCTCTTCGATCAGGGCTTGCTCACAGGCTACAAAGCCAAGGGCGTGCAGTACGTGTCGCGCTCTGACAACTCTGTCAAGCAAGTCTACGCCAGCAAAGAAGTCATCATGGCCGCCGGATCTGTATTCACTCCCCAGCTCCTTCAGCTGAGCGGGCTTGGTCCTAAGGACGTCCTGAACGCTGCGGGAGTACGTGTCAAGAAAGACATGCCTGCCGTAGGTGCCAACATGCAAGACCACCCCAACGCCAACATGCAGTTCGACCTGAAGAACTTGGCGACACCAAATCCCTTGTCCGGCCTCGACCCGTCCTTCAATGCATCTGCATGGGCCCAATACGAGAAGGACCGGACTGGCCCAATCACCCAGGCCCACGGAAGCAGCCTGGCATTCCTCAGTCTGCAGACTGTGACTGACAAATACGAGTCCATCGTATCCTCCATCAGAAGCCAAAACGCACGCTCTTACCTCCCTTCCGTGTATGCCGACTCAAAACTCCTCGCCGGCTTCAACAAGCAGCGCGACATCATCGCAAATCTGCATTCTCGCGCCGACGCCGCAGTCGCCGAGTTCCCAATGGTCGCATTCGGCCTCGCGATCGGTGCACTGCAACGGCCCCTATCGCGCGGCACCATCACTCTCAACCCATCGAACAAGTACGGGGCACCCGTGGTTCAGTGGAACACGTTCCAGAACCCCATCGACCGCCAAATCCTCGTCGAGATGGTACGCTGGCTGCGCACGCACTGGGCACGTCCTGAGCTAGCGAAATTCTCGCCCGTGGAAATTATTCCCGGCACTGGGCAAACAGATGACGAGATCATCAATGCGCTCATCCAGACCAAGTCTCTCGAGGCGAGCTTTGCGCACATGTCTGGCAGCTGTGCGATGATGCCTGAGAATCTTGGTGGTGTTGTGGGTAGCGATTTGCTAGTGTATGGTGTCAAGCAGTTGAGTATCGTGGATGGGAGCATCATCCCGCTTGTGCCGGCTACGCATCTGCAAGCTACCATGTATGCGGTTGCTGAGAAAGCGGCGGATTTGATCAAGGCGAGGAATGCGCCGTCTCTGTTCAACCCTTTCAATATACTTCAACGGTTTAGGCTGTGGTAGCCTCGTCACTCATTTCGACGTTCTTTGTACATATCATTTCATCGACATATTCAAGACATCAAGACATCAAGACATCAAGACATCAAGACAAAAATCGCGTACCGATAGATGTGGAAGGTGAGGTCGAAGCTGTTGCGCCGCAACATTAGCCCAGCCTTGCGGCGTAGTCATCCAACTCACTCATCAGATCCAAGAGTAACAACGTTCACACACAGCATCCCAGTCCATCGAACGCCATGGGTTTTCCAACCTGTGCGCCATATGTGGCGGCCCATTCCTACTCTGACGTAGCGCTCGATTCGTTGCGTGCTGATTTCATCTCGGATCATAAGGAGCGCGACTTCGACATACGTCTCCCAAGTCTTTACAAAGAACAAGAATTTGACTCGGTGACACAGTGGCTCGAGACCGTTGAACCATTCGGCCTCGGATCCCAGCTTCAGGGTTTCTATCGCCAACACAGATGATTGAAAGAAAAACCTGCCAGCCTTCGTCGACCCGTGGAGACACCAAAGTTCTGGCATCGTGTGTACTATGCGCATGATGGCTTCAGGCCCCGAGGTCGCGCGTGAATTTCCGTCCATTAGCCCAGTAAGGGCGGTTACAATCTGTTCGCACTGCATAGCGCTTGTGCAGAGGTGATCAAGAACGTGTATGCCGCTACACCGGCGGGTACGATCGAGAGAAGCGTCTTGCCCGCACTGAGAATCTACTACGATAAGCTCTGCAGAACAAGTGGTGCAGACCAATTATACTGGGACTGGCAGAAGCTGGGGAGCTATCTGGTGAGTGGGAGAGATGTGGTTGAGTATGATGCTGACGCATGCGAGATTCCGCTGGGGTTCTGGATTAGGTTTAGATTGTGACGTATTGTGATGGAGTTTGAGCTTGAGTAGATGCTTTCGTAGGAGAAGTGAGATGTGAAGCATCGGCGCGGACGTTTTGTGATTACGGGTGGAACGAGAAGAACACCCATACCCCGAATGTTACATCTATGCATCTTTCCATTCGTGGAAACCTATTCCTAAGTCGCATCTACCAGCCAATCTGGCTCCGCATCCTCATCCTCAGGATCCTCGAGCAACAAACTCCCCGTATCGCTTATTTCGCTCTGCAGACTGCTGACTGGGATGCCAATTCCACCGTCACCATCACCGCCATGCTGCTCCTGCTCGGCCGGGACGACTTTGACCTCCGGCGCTATGACTTGCACATCAGCCACGCCATCATTCTCCGCTTTGCTTCTCAGCTCTTCTTCTGATGGTGCGAGAGCGTCGTGTATTGATGGATTGGTGTCGGAAGCGGTGGGCGGGAGGAAGAAACCACCCCCCGTGTCCCCCTCGTCGTTCTGCGCAGCGACGCGCTCCGGCAACTCCACACTTTCGGCGTTTCCTTCCAGCGCCGAGAAGCGCGCGAAGCCGGCGGGGTCTTCCCACTCGCTCTCCTCATCGCTGTCAACAGAGATTTTTCTGTGCCGTGGCGTCGAGGCATCGGAGGAGATGTAGGGCTCGCCGAATGATGATCGCCTACGCGGGCGCAACTCCTGGCTTTCCAAGATGGCGCTACCGAAGGATTCTTGGCGGTTGAGACTCGGTCCGCCGAGCTCGAAGTCGCTGTCTTCTTGCTCGTCGGGTGGGAGGAAACCGCCGCCCATGTCTTCATCATGGGCGTCGCCGTTGGAGACGGTAGTGCCTTCTCCATTCTGGCGTTCTTGGGGTTCAGCTCCTCCGTTTTGATCTCTGTCATCGTCGGCAACTTTGTCATCTACTGCAGCTTCGTCTGAACCTCCTACTTCTTCTTCGTCGTCGCTCCGCACGAAGCCGCCTCCAAACTCGATATCAGGCCTTGTCGCCCGAGGCGGCTCGACATACGCTGTATCCTCGGGCAGAAACCCTCCAGCCATCTCATCAGCCTGTCGACGCTGCTCCTCATAATCAATGCTCTTTTGTACATCCACCACATCTCCCCTCTGTCCATCAATCTCAATCGCATTGACGCGCTGCGCAATCCGCAAACCCAAGTAAAACCTTCTCCACAGCCTCAAACTCTCGCTCCTCCTCGCATCCTCCTCGGCCTGGACCTGCAGATACTCGAACCCCTCGATGACCTGTTCAACAGCCTCCGCATACTCAGCCGCAACAACACAGCCCTGCACCACGGCCGTCCCGTGCCGGCCCTTGAAAGTGAACCCCGTCACCGCGTCTGCGAAGTCGATGCCCAGCAGCCGGGCGGCCTTGGAGGCGAGTTTGTGTCGGACGTGCACGCCACCGGGGGGTACCATGGAGGGGACGTAGAGATCGAGGTTGCCGTATGCGTTGCGGGGGACTTTACCTCTTACTACCGGGGGCGGGACGTAGAGCTCTGTCTGAAACACAGCATAGAGCGCCGCGCCGATGTCTTCGGCTGCGTCTTCGATGCCGTCGCCGGGTCCGATGGATGGGAGGCGAGTCTTCTTTGGCTTCGCGTGCTTGAGCGCTTGCTCCCCCGGCAACACGTCGCGGCCGAGGCGGTACCATTTATCTGCGCTCCGTACAATGTGCACGTTTTTGCGCCGGTAGATGGGCTCCATGCGCGGATTCATGGCGCTGCCGACGTTCACTTTGCCTACAACGTCCAGCGGGTGGATGACCTCGTTGTGCCGCAGGTGCCGCTCGAGGACGTAGACGGGGTGGTTTTTGAAGTCCTGGACGTTCTTGGGGATCCCTTCGGCGGCGACTTTGCGCGCGAGGACAGCTTCCTCGGCGGCGTCGCGAGGAAGGGCGACGGGGCGCGTAAAGTATTTCAGGCTGCGTGTCCACCATTGTGGACCGCGGGGTGTGGATTCGACGCGGAATTTGAGGGTTTTGGCGTTGTAGGCTTTTGCGTAGCGCCGCGTTACGTCGTGCGCTGTGTAGTCGGCTTCGAAGGCTATGGCGTAGGTAAGGCTATTTTGCGTGTAACTGAACGGTGGTTCGAGCTTCTCTGGAGCGTTGATGGTGAAGGTTGAGAGCGGGTCGATGGGCACCCACTTCTGGTGAGCGGAGTTGAAGGCTTCGACCCAGTACACTGGATATGGGGTCTGGAAAGCTTTCAGTCTCTTGGGTCCCGTGCCTGCTTTGTTCAGCACGGGATGGCGTTCGCCCATGACACGCTCCATTTTAGAGAGCTTCTTGTTGCGCGCGGGTGCTGGACTCTTCGCAGGGCTCTTGTTGTAGGGATCTACTGTAATTGTCCTCGCGGATTGAGCCGGCTTTTGTGGTGTTGATGGCTGGGCGGCCGATGCAAATGGTAGCTCCTGCAGCGAGCAGACGAGTCGTGTCTCGATGCCAATGCCGCGCAACAGAGCGCAGAACAGCTGACCTCCAACATCATTCGAACCCTGCAGTGTGCGTGCCGCGGTGCGGAAGTCGTCCTTGTCCATGGGGTTGTCTAGCTCGTCGAAGTCGGAGAAGGGCCGCACTTCAGCGCCCGGCTCTGCCCACTTTGGCTTCGACATGCCCTGCGCGGTGGCCTTGAAGCGTTTCGACCACATGATCTTGAGCTCGTTCAGGGCGTCTACGAAACGCTTCGAGGCCGAGTATTGCGTGAGATCCGGGTTCGGGACAAGGTTGGTCAGTACCTTTGGCTCGACCAGCTTGCGCAAAGCAGACTGCACCCTCGCGTCGTTGCACCAGGCGTTCCTACGGTGGACGTGGTACAGCAGACACAGGACGTGCATCTTGTGTATATCCAAGCGCCTCTTCCTGTCGACCGAAGTGATGGCGCGCCGCCGTACCTTCTTCTTCGTTGAGACCTCGTCACTCTTCTTCCCACCTATTGTGATGGAGACGTCGCCAATCTGCGGCGGCGCTTTCGCCTCGCCTTCGTCGGACTCGCTATCGCCGCCGTCGCCCAGGGCGTCTTCCCACTCCATGTCGCTGTCATCGTCGGACTCGTCTGAGTCTTCGATCGTCTGCCGCACGCGACTCGGCTGTTGTGTGGGCGCATGGTTGCTTGGTGGTTCGTACGGAAGGAGCGAGGGCGGTAACGATGATGGCGTGGGCTTAGACGGGCGCACGGGTGTAGTTCTTGCTGCAGGCTGAGGTTCTGGGACTGGGCTCGATGTGCGCTGGGCGTGCGCCGTCTTGCGCTTCTTCAGCGGCTTCTTCTCCTCGTCGTCCGCGGCTCTTTTTGCGGCCCGGTCCTCGTGCAGCATCTCCCGCACAGCGTCAGGCAGGCCATCGCGCTCCTCTTCCACCGTTTCTCGCTTGCGCAGCGACCGTCGCGGTGTTGGTGCGTCAGTTGTCTTGCGCGAGCGGCCTCGCGTGCCTGCCATGGTTCCTAGCGGCTGTCGAACAAGCGCACAATGCGGGGATAGTATTCAACGCTGATGACATGTGCCGACAGCTGTAGCAAGATCAAGCAAAGCGCACATGGCGCGTACGGGTGTAGAGTCTCGTAAAGACGTGAGTGAAGCGTTCACATTGGTGCTGTGTGCAGGTCAAGGTTGCGCCGGCTGCCTTCAGACGATGACGCAACAAATCGCGAACTCACGTGTGGGGCTTTTGTCAGCCGTCACCTTTGACTCCACACCTCACGCCGTTTCCCAACCATCGTCCACAACTGATCTCACACGTGCTGGGAACGTCGTCAAGATTGCGAGTCACCACCTCTCGAGAGACGGAGAGCGACATGGCGGTCATCAGCAATGCCACCTAGGTCTCATGCAATCACACCCCGTTGCTAATCGAAGTCCATGACTAGTCTTTGTCTTTTGGCCTTCTGTGAACATCTTGTGGTACGATCGAATGCTTGCAGTCATCTTGAGAGGCCGAGACCGGACAGTGCACAGCAATCAAGCTCTGTCGCACCTCCCTCTTGCGGAAGGGAACTTGCAGCTGCCACTGGCGGCCTTCCTATCTTTCGAGTACACAATACCCCGCTGGTGAGACAACAGCATTCTTGACCTACGACTCGAGAATCCTGATGACACGCCATGTCACACATCGCGGTACAGTCCATCACAGTAGGTTGCAACCCGTGTAGGTGCGGATGGCCTCCCGCGCGAATGCCAGCAGGTCAAAAGCCATGCAACTGCTACAAGTCGCCAGGGCGTTCCTGCTGAAAGGAACCTGCGACACGTGAGAGACGGCCGAAAAGCACACTGCAAAGCTCGACGTTCCAGAGTCCATCCACACGCAGCATCTCATTGGGTATCGTTACCTCATCCATATTGATACAGTCGGTCAGCTGCAGAACGTCCGAGAATGGCGCGCCTCTTCGGTATCGGTCGCCCAGCCATCATCGAGCACTTTCCACCAGATCCGTGGCCAGACCGGCCAGGCCGGGACTGCTCTCCCCCAGCGAGCCCTCTACCGCCAGACGCTCTATTGCCTCCCAGTAAAGATCCCGGTTACAGGATCCCTCCTTCGATGCAGGACATACACCCTGTCCCCGATCCACAAGCTTGGACTTCTCCAGCGTCCAGGGAGGCGCCTCGCACAGGGCATCATGGACTCATGTCCAGGCTCAGCAATGTCTTTCGACGGGCGCCCCCGCAGCATCTTTCACATTCACATTTGCATAGTCATGCGTCCACACAGTCGCACAGCCACTCACGCTCCGAGGGTACTTGTTGCTCGAAAACTTCTAACCAAGACACCGAATTCGTGCTAAAGACTGCAGGAAAGAAGAGCGAAGACACCGACAGGACCAGCCAACATGATCTCGAAAAGGGTCCACCTGAATACCAGCGGTTCATTCTCAACATCGACGGACTCAGATGTGGCTGCTGCGAGACTGGCATAACGAGGGCAGTCAGTCGTATAGCCGCCATCCGCGATCACCGGGTCAATGTGGTTCTGGCTCGGCTTGAGATCGATCTGGACATCAATCAGATACCCATCGACGTTGCGGTCAAAAAACTTAACACAGCGACCGGATATACATTCAAACAAGATACTGAGTTGAGTAGTCATGTCCTGGAACTTGTCCACCATGATCCTCGTGCTTTTGGTCACAAAGACCTACCGAACGGCATCCTCTCAGTGGAGCTTATAAAACCCCGCCATTATCCTTGGACATCTGCTCGGCCTCGGGAGACAGAGCTTTCAGCGACCGAGACTGCGACAGGTCAGACGTTGAAAGAAGCGCCACCCGCTCAAAAGACCAATGGCACTTCAGCTACCCAGCGACAGCCTTGCAAGGCCCGCATCCGCTATGATGCGAGAGTGATTGGGGCACGCGAGGTATACCGCTTCTATCGAAAAAATTGGGACTTGGTGGATCTTGCGCCTCCACCCACGCATTCAAGCCTTGAGCTCGGCGCAAAACAATGCAAGCGTGCACTTTTCTGGTTGCTTCCTGCACTTGTCCTCACGATACCCGTCTTGGTGTTTACATGGGCACCTGTGGATCACGAGAACTTTGCGTACGGCATCGCCTCACTTGCACTCGCCACTCTCGTCCAGATCATTGCCTGGATTCAATTCTTGCCAAGCGCCCTGAGGTCGCTATGGTATTCGCGGATACTTGACATGGATCTCCTTATCAGCCTGAGTACCACCATGGCATATGTCTTCAGTGTTGTAGTGTGGACCTTCCATACATTCGCATACCCTCTGGATTCGGAGTCTTTCTTCGAGACATCCACCCTGCTGGTTACTTTAATACTCTTTGGCCGGGTCATCAACGAGTATGCCCGCTATCGAGCAGCAAAGGCCGTGTCTTTTCGTTCCCTGCAGGCCGACAAAGCTCTTCTCATCGCCGAACATCACGCACGCTCGCCAGATCCGCCCTCTGTGGAAATTGATGCACGCCTCTTGCAGTACGGCGATAAGTTCAAGGTCCCTCCGCATACTCTAGTCGTTACTGATGGCACTGTATCCTATGGTGGATCAGAAGTTGATGAGTCTATGCTCACCGGGGAATCGGTGCCTGTCGCAAAGAGCGTAGAGTCTGAGGTATACGCAGGCACCATGAACGGCAATGGAACGCTTCTTGTCACTCTCGAATCACTGCCGCACGAAAATACTGTCCACACGATCGCAGCAATGGTCGAAGGCGCGGAGTTGACGCAACCGAAGATCCAAGCGCTGGCTGACCGCATCGCTGGCTGGTTTGTGCCTGTCATCGCGGCAATTGGATCCATTGTCTTCCTCATCTGGCTGCTGATTGCCAGATTCTACAGCAAGAAAGGTTGGTCGGACGCTGTGGTCAGAGCTATTACTTACGCTATTGCAACATTCATCGTCTCCTGCCCATGCGCTATCGGTCTAGCGGTACCCATGGTGGTCCTCATCGCCGGTGGTGTCTCAGCACGATACGGGATCATTTTCCGTGACCCGCAGAAGCTTGAGGTTACTCGCGGGGTCACAGACGTCATCTTTGACAAGACTGGCACGCTCACTACGGGCTTCTTCTCTGTCTTGAGTGTGGAGTACCACGGTACCTCGGAACATGTGGCCCTCAAACGCATGCTCCTTGGTCTTTTGCAGGACAACAAGCACCCCATCGCGCTCGGAGTCTACCACCACCTCGCCAAGGGGACTCGTATGGACGATGAAGCGGAGCTTACCCCCATGGAACTGCACAGCATCACAAGCATACCCGGCTGTGGCACCAGAGGCCTCATCACTGCCGGTAACGTGGAAATCTGCGCCGGCAGCCCGGACTGGCTCAACTTCCCCGTCGAGGACTCAAGCTCCAGCTTCCTTGTCGTTACCCTTTCAGGTAGGCTTGCTGCCGTCTTCAGGCTCCGCGACACCCCTAAACCCGCCGCTGCCGCCGTTATCACCGCTCTAAAACAGCGCCATATCACGGTCCACATGCTCAGCGGCGACTCTCAGGGCGCCGTCGATGCCGCTGCGCACGCCCTCGATATCCCCAAGCGCTACACTAAGTCGAGGTGCAAGCCAGAGGGTAAGCGCAAGTACATTCAAGATATCCAGGAACAGGAGTGGAAGAAGAAACACCGCCTTGTCATATTCATCGGCGACGGCACAAACGACGCCGTCGCACTCAAGCAGGCGGATGTCGGCGTTCACATGCACTCACACCAATCAGGAAGCGATGTCGCCAAGCAAGCAGCCGATGTGGTGCTCCTGACTGACAGACTGGGCGACGTGCTTGTTGCACTAGATATCTCTTGCGCAGCGTACAGGCGCATCCTCGCGAACTTCGTATGGAGCGCAGTGTATAACTTCGGCGCTGTGCTTTTGGCTGCCGGTGCATTTGCAGGCATCAAGTTAGGCGGACAAGAGGTCAAAATTTCGCCGCAGTGGGCGGGGTTGGGTGAGCTGGTCAGTGTGCTACCGGTGGTCATCATTGCGTTCCAAATGCGCTGGAGAGATTATGGGAGGAGGTGGAAGGGCTTGGAGAAGGAGAAGTTCTTGGATGAACGAGAGGGGGCGTGGAAGAGAGCGAAGGAAGAGAAGGAGAGGAGGGAGCGGGAGGCACTGGAGGAAGAGGAGAAAGCTAGAGAGGGGGCGAAAAAGCAGAGGGATAGAGAGGTGATTGCGGAGATGGCTGCGCAGAGGAAGAGTGAAGCATTCGACTTCGGTATCGTGTGATCGGGATTGGGTCAATGTTCGCGCTCGTCTAAGCTTGGATTACGGGTATCGGTTTGTACTGCTCGTCGTTTTCTTATCATCACGTTCTCCTTGCACCAAACCTCAGATCAAGTTCCCTTGCATCTGAACTTACATCACATAGAGTGTCCGTGACAACGGACAAATAGCTGCAGTATTGATCAACATTTGCGCTATACAAGCCTCACGCGCCTCGTCAGCAACTAGACACCACTCAATTTGAAACCTGCTACTTCCTGCTCCATCTCAATACCGCCTAATGCTTGCATCAGCTTCAGAGTCCCTCTTTCTGCCTCTCGCATCTGCATCGGCCTCTCGCTTGCGGCCTCTAGCATCAGGTACCGCATCTCGCCTTCCCCTTGCGTCGGGGACGGCGTCCCTTCTACCTCTCGCATCGGGCACTGCGTCACGCCTTCCTCGCGCCTCGGGATCTGCATCCCTCCTCCCGCGTGCATCAGGTAGGCGCAGCGAAGCGGCGTCTATGCCGCGTTAGAAGGTCATTGGGTAGCGACGCAGCGTGATCTGCAAGTGCGACTACTGACCTGGCCCAGGTGCAGCGACTGGGATAGCTGTGACAGCTGCCACAAGGGCAAGGAGTGCAAGAGCGAGCCTCATGATGGAGTGAGGTTCTGTTATGGCTTGTGGGAAGGAGCGAACTGGGTGAGATTGAAGTGATGATGTGCCTTGGGTGTGCTCGACGTACAACAACGCCTCTTTATACCCCGCAGCAAGCATCCCGAGGTTCCATCTCTACTCACGCTCCAATGTCCTGTTCCAATCTTGCCCCCTCCCTGAAGCTATTCACATCGAATCGTCATTGTTACGGTCGGCGAGGTATCCTCGCTGGCAGGCGTACCATCGCACGCTTGCTTCCGAGATGCAAGGTCTCGAAAGTCTGCTTTGTGAGACTACTCGAAGATAGCTACACCAGATTCAGGCAATGGTGAGGATTTATGGGCTCTCTCAGTTCGAAGCTTGAACACGCGCTACTGCAAGGCTGCGTCAGGCTCTACAACAAACGACCGATCTGTATACTTCTTTGTGCGCCAGATCTCGGGCTGCTGAGCCGAACACACAGTATACGTGTTTTTACATGCTGTGTTTGAGCTCTTTGGAAAGTATCCCCTACTGGTCGATGCATGACAGGGTCTTCCAAGTTGAGCCTCATATGCAACACAAGAGGGCAGTACCCGTACCAAATGCCGATCTCTCGAGAAGATGACGCGCCTGGATAAAGTCAGATAAAGTTTGCGATCCCGTGGAGAACTTAGGCTGGACTCAGCCGCTCAAGCCTCAGACGCACGCCAAGCACCGTCTGGGCGCAGCCTCATGTACAGAGACCTCATCGTGCCTTCAGCTGGGGCGGGGTACACACCTCAGTCGGACTGTTTGCTTCTTCGGCTTACATGTAGCCGTACAGAGGGGTGGCTCGAGCCCGACAAATGCTCCTGAGCATACAGACGGCTTGTTCGAGATCGTGATGCTGATCCAATCACACACAGTAGTATCCTTGTACGTCTCGATTAAAGCCTTCACCGGACGCTGTAGGATACCTGCACTTTCGCGACGCGTTAGGTGGCTACATGTACAAATTGCAGCTCAAGACAGATATCTCTGGAAGCGAATAATGTCAACGATACTACTGTAAGATGCACTTTGGATAAGGCATACGGGAAGCTAGTGTAATATTGGCAGGTATGTACAGTTTTCGTTGACTGAGCACGCTAGCCACGACAGAGGAAATATAATGGAGTAGATATCTATAGACCTGTCTTCCTTAACGCGAATATACAAAGGTCGAGTCACAGCGAGTTAATGGAGCGAGCGAGGACTCACTCACAGAATATGTCTTACAATGACGCTGGAAGTCGGATCGGGTCGTCCGCTTCTTGCCAGCCGCTGTTCCAGATGTGTACAACGTGAGGCTGATGCGAGGAATGCGCCGCCGCCGATCGCTGCACACGTGTCGCTGATCAGGTATTCGTCAGCCAATAAATTTATGGCGACTTGTTGAAGTTGATCGTACCTGGTCTGTCTCCGTTACGCGACCGACGGCGATATGATATCGCCACGCTTTGCTGTCGTACCAATACAGCCTTGCATGTGTCTGGATCGTTTCTACCGTGGAAAGATTTCGCAGTGGTTGTGATTTCTTTTTGTCTCAAGCCAGAGTGATTGATCGTGCTCCATCTCGAATGGCCTCGCGCAAGACCTGGCCAATGTATCGAACCATAGTGGCCGATATCTCTGACTCAGACGTTAAAATTAGCTGTCTTTCACATCGACAAAGTCCTAACCGCCGTCGTATACGTAAACCTGACTCCCGCGCAACCATGTTAGCACATCAACTCGGGGAGAACACACCTGCCTTCTTCAACTCAACAACCCAACTGTCTCCACACCATCATGAAGCTCGCGATCATCGCCATTGCCATTGTGACTGCTGTCACTGCAGCACCTCTGGCCCAACCTGAGGCTGGTAAGTTGACAATCATCTGCGTCGAACAGACGCTAGCCAACTAACACAATGAAGGTCAAACTTGGGGCAGAGACGCAGGTCAGACCTGGGGACGTGATGCTGGTCAAACCTGGGGAAGACGGGCTGAAGCCAGTCTGGGGAAAGTGTGGAAGCGAGTTGCGGACCTTGATGGGATCATGACCAAGTACGAGACGAAGTACGAGTGAGACGCTGCGCCGGAGCCGTCCAAGATTGGCTAGCTGGTCAACGGCCACGATCCACTAGTGACAGGGTCAGAGCGAGGATAGATATGCTCATCGCTCGATCTCAGCCGGAAGCAACTACGCTGATAGCACCTACATAGTTCGCTGGAATTACGAGATCGCTTTTTGTCAGGGCTTCAGGGTCTTGCATCCCATGTGATCATCTTCTGGTGACCTCAAGCATCAACCTGTGTCCTCTCGGCGCAATGTTGAATCGGTCCTCGATCTCCATCTCCCAGTCTTCCATCTCAGTGCTCAGTCTCAGCTTCAGTCCAGCACGCATGATCGCACTGACAGCCAAGTAGAGCTCCTCCCACGCTAAATTCTGCCCAATGCAGTTCCGGCGGCCGATGCTAAAGGGCGTGAGAGAAGCTTCCATGGTTTCAGTGCTGTGCAGCCAGCGATCAGGCTCGAATCGATCTGGATTGGGAAAAATGTAGGGGTTGCGGTGGTGGATCCAGTTCTGCATACCGACGACAGTGCCTTTGGGTATGAGATACTCGTCGAGCTGCATCGGCTCCAGAAGAACACGAGGCAGCGTCGAAACAATCGTGGGGTAGCGGCGGAACGTCTCCTTGATGACAGCGTTTAAGTAGGGATGTTGGCGCAGTGCACTGACATCACCTGATGGTAAGTCGTTGAGCTCTCGGTACAGGCGTTCTTGGACCGTCTCATTCTCAGGCAGCGACAGCGCATACATGAGATACGTCAGTGTTGAGGATGTTGTGCCACTACCGGCGAACATGTAGCCCATGGCTTCTTCAACCAATTCTTCATGATTGAGACGGCGTCCTAGGAAGGCGTCGATGCCCGTGGCGATCGGTGAGAGCAGGTACTTCTCGTCGGAAGATGACTTCTGGAGAAAGTGGTCTACCATGATTCTAGACTGCTGCTGCCAGTACTCATGGTTTCGATATGCATCGCCAATGAACCCTGGCAGTTTTGCACCAAGACCAGTCGGGCGTAGGAAAGGTACAACGCCATCAAAGATGAGTGTGGGGGCACTGCCATCCATGGCACGCAACAGCTTTAGTGAAGCCTCAGCGCCATCTGACCCTTCGAAGTCTTTGGCAAACCCAGCTTTGCAAATTGTTTCGAAGCTGAACAGTCCACACAATGTGTAAGCGTCAGCGGCGCCCGTTGGTGAGGCACTGGCCTCGGTAATCAGTCGACGAGCAAGATCTTCCGCCTTCTTATAAATCAATGGATCGAGTTTGCTCACAGACTGAGCAGCGTAAGGCGGGCTGCTGAGCTTGCGGCGTGCCGCGTGCTCTGTAGGATTGCTGTCGGTGAGTCAGCATCCGTCTGATTATACGGAACGATGTTGATGTACGTCATTTGAAAGATATTGTTCTTGCCAACAAAGGTAGCGTTGGTGTAGAATGCTGGATCCTTCACCACCGTCTTCGAATTGGCGTATATAGGCCGCAAGTGCTGCCAGTTGGCGACGGAGACCTCGTTGGGACCAACACGTACAACATCGCCGTAGCTGCTGTGCAGAGCATCAAGCACCTGGTGTCTCGTTAGCGCAAGCTCGTAAAAGATCAATGCTACGACGTCGCTCACATATATGCGACGGCCCTTGACTCCCGCGATTGAAAGCTCGAGATTCGACAGTCGAGCGAAGAAAGGTCCTGGAACCTGTCGTAGGGAGCCGAAGAAGAGACGACGCATCACCTGAGATTCGTGTCACTGTGAAGTCGGCCAGCCCCAATCAAGCGACTACTTACAAGCAAGACGACATAGCAGGAGGCAAGCACCGCTGCCAATACGACAGGTAATGAGCTCGACATAGTATCCCGACGCGCGGTAATCGAAGTCATGGTCGATCGGGCAATCCAAGTTGCGAGCGCAATTGGGGCGAGCGCGCCTTGATAAGACTCGACGTACTCCCGCTTTGCTGTCAGCTCGAACATAGTGACTGTTGTACGCTGCTGAACGCCATCTTTGCGGGGTATCGAGCCACATTTTGAACCCGATTCGTCCCAAAACCTGGGGTACGTCCCAAATAGTGCATGCAAGCATCTGCTCCCAACATTGACACCCTTGTCTCGTAGTAGTTGCTCGGGAAGTGGAGTCGAAACACGCGGATTATCCGCGGTGCCGCAACTCTGTCGTTCTTATTGGCCAGCGGACGTTTCGCATCCCGGTGATAGTCGCTCACATTGTACGAAAGGCGGACAATAGGAGGGTGATGAAGATGTTTGGGAGAAGTTGTGTGGATCAAAATGTTGATTTCGATGACGCATGTGGATCGTGCGCTGACTGTGCCTTTGTTTCTGTTCTCCTGCACCGCACGACCAGGCTTTTCACCCGAACCCGGTAGCAATATCTGTGCCTAACGACCTTCTCCATCCTACCCAACCACCTTGCTCATACATCTCCTCTCTTCCCCAGACCAACCTCCTTACCGGACATTCCCCAAAGCCGCCTTCCTATTGCGCTTAACAAGGGCGCCCAACTTCCTCTCCAGCGCGTCTTGCTCCTTCCTCGCACTCGCGAGTACACTCTCCGCCTCGTCCAGTCCCAGCACACTTCTTGAATTAACCCTGCCTCCCTTGACCGAATATTCAACGGTATGCTGTCGCGGCATGTGTTCCAAATCCCTAACAAACCTCTCCGCGCCCTCACTCTCCCACGCGGACCCGAGGCTCGGAATCCCCGCGCCAACCAAGCCCTGCAGGCCCTCCAACCACACGCCGCCCTCCTTATCAGGCACCAAGCTCGCAACACCGTCAATGTCTGTCGATCCGACCGCACCACCTTCGACGAGCGCACGCGCCGCGCGCTCGAAGAGCGTGCCCTGCTGGCCGCTGCTCGCGATGCTAATCTGGCTAGTGCCAGACCCGGGGGTGCCGCCGACGGCAGCCATTTCAGGTCTGGGGTGGTTTGGCGGCGGGTTGTCTGTGGCAGGGAGGACGAATTGGTTGAGGTATGCGCCTGCGTCGGCAGGGGTTTGCTGCTGGACGGGAGGCGGAGGCTGGTGGGCGAATTCGGTGACGGGCGGGAGGTGTTGGGTGTAAGTTTTGTAGTCGAAGGTGAGAGTGTTTGTTGGCGAGTTCGGCATTTTCTTGCCGGCTTCTTTGAGCGCTGTGGCGATTGCGGGAAGCATGTCTGAGGAGTAGGGCGCCGCGGTGTGCTGGGCTGTGTGTGATGAGGGGTGGAAGCGTAGGTAGCCGCTGAGTCTCTCGATCTCGGACTCGAGGGAAAGCGCGCGCTCTTCTAGTTCGGCGGTGAGGCCCCAGAGGAATTTTCCATTTGGTGTGATGAGCGTGCGAGAGTCTGACTTGTCATTCTCGCCGCCAAGATGCACCGGTCTCTTTTTCGCGAGAGCATCTAGGTCAGCCTGCGAGAAATGGATCTTCTGGTCTGGCGGTGACGTAGGAACAGCCGTATGAGGGGTTCGAGAGGTGTGTGTAAGTGTGGAAGCAAGCGGCTTGAAAAACTCCAAGGCAGACACTAGTACCTCCCCGGTCTTTTGAAGGTCGTTAAGGATAGCCTGTGCGCTGGGCTCTCGTCTTTCCTTGAACTCCTCAGGTTGCACTTCAGGCTCTGGCGTCGCGCTCGCAGAGTTGTGTGCAGACTGTGCTTTGACTGAAGCGACCGTCGGAGCTTCCAATAACTCATCTTCCACGGTAGCAATCTTCGGTGAAGCAGGCTGACTCTTCGCTGCAGCTTCCTTCATGGCAGACGCCATAGCGGCGACTGGCTTGGGAGTCGTCGATGGCTTCTTCGCCTTCTTCTTGCGACCGATGATCGGAGCTTGCACAACCTCAACATCAGATCCATTCTCCGCTTTCTCCTTCTCTTCTTCTTGCCGCTTACGTTCCAGCCTGTTCTTCTTTGCTTGTGCTTTAGTGATCTTCCTTACAGGCGCAGAGCCAACGATATTACTCGCTGGAGGCGGCGAGCTTGCCCGTGAAATCATACCCGATGTCATCGACGCCGTATCAGAAATCAGCTCGCTAGCAGGAGTGCTAGGCTGGTTCAGTGAGGCAATGCTAGCCTGACGGGACCTGAGCTTGTCCACGGTAGGAATCTGTGGAAGGGGTGGTGTAGGTGCAGCCACTGCCGGTGGTGTCTCTACTTTTGGAGTTGATACCAGTCGCAGTGTGCGGGGTGCAGCAGTGTGTTTGATAGGCGATGGCACTGCTACGGCAGGACTTGCAGGGACTGACGCAGCTGTTGGAGGGACGATCCGCATGGTCTTGGCCTGCGGCTCCTCTTTACGCGCGCTGGTGCTAGGTGTAGGCTCCTTCTCCACGATCTTGGCGAGAGAAATGTCAAGCTTGCCAGGAGGCTGTCTTTTGGTAGTTTCGGTGGGGGTTCCAGGTGCAGCTGGGACATCGGCAGATTCTTTCAAGACAGTCTTTGAGGCGCCATCCTCGGCTTTGGCCTTCTCGGCCTTCTCGGGTCTCTCAGCCTTCGTTGCTTTCTCAGGCTTTTTGTTCGCTGCTTTGTTCTTTGCAGTGGCTTTCGAGGGCGTCTCCGGCGTCGGCTTCTCGTCTTTCACCTCCAGCTTCTTCGCCGTCGCATCTCCTCCTGTCTTGCTCTTGGCTTCAGACGCAGCAGGTGATTTAGTCGCAGTTGCCTTCGTCGATGCCTTGGTCGGAGTCGCTGGGGCGGTCTTGGAGCTGGCAGCTGATGTTGGGTCAGCCGCCTCAGCAGCTTTAGCAGCTTGCTTGCCTTTCTTGCCCTTGGCTGGTGTCTCTGGCTTGACGGGCGTCACAGGCACGACAGGGACCGCGGGAACGATGGTGGAAGAGGTCGTTCTCGACATTGGACGTGAACCAGGGCGGGATCCCGGTCGGGACGCAGTCTCTTCAGCAAGGGCCCTTGGGATAGCTGGAGCTGTGAAGCCTGGTGGAATTGAAGGCGTCGATCGTCGGGGCTGCTCGAAGAAGTGTCCGCTTAGTGGCGTTGCCAATGGGTGACGCGGGGGCTCATTATCATCGTCGTTGACGAGCGCATCGACTTCGAGCGTGGCTTGATCATCGAACGTGGTACCTACTGTGCACGACTGTTAGCAGCTGGTTTCAAGCAAGTGAAAGACGACTAGAAGTAGTGGCAGCCAACAAAGACGGTGCGGCGCGGCAAATGACTACGGAGGCAACGCTAATAGCATAGAGTACATCAATTGGCAAAGGCGGTTCTCTCGATCATCTTCGTCACTTAAAGGCAGAAGGATTGTAGAAAAGCCATCTCTCTATTAGAAAGTAAGCATGCCGACTAGTAAGCGGCAGGAAGGGGACTTTACGTACATGCGATGGCAATGACGAAGATGACGAGAGAAGTGGACCCGGCGTCTGGCAAAGCAGCATTCCACCCAAGTAAAGAAAGACATGAACAAAATGCGAGGTATTGGAAATCCATGAAATCGTGCCGAAGCCAGTGACCTATGCCCATGGCTGGCCATTCATTAACGCCGGGCAACTCAGTGCCTTTGCACTGTTGGTATGCCGATGCAGTGTTGCCAAAACCCAAAACGCCGTGCGTCGTTGCCGCAGAGATGTACTAAGACAGTGTATCTGACCCAGCGGCCGACAAAGTATGTGAAAGAAGCGAAATGTCTACCACCGTCCGGCACCGCCGAAGTTGTTGTTGTTCGCGTAAAGAGAAGAGAAGCCGTTCTGGCCTTGGCCATACGGTCCCTGCCCAGCCATATTCGCCTGGGGAAACCTCGCCTGTAAGATGCTCGGGTCTTGCATGTCAGCCATACCGCCTCCTCCAGAGGAAGTTGTGTTGGCATGGCGATGCTTCTTGCCCTTCTTCTTAGACTTCTGCGAGCCAGATTCCTGGTAAGCACCAGGCGAGGGTCCATAAGGGAAGTTTAGCAGGCCAGGGGCAGGGGAGGTAGAGGCAGAGGGATGTTGGTTTAGAAAAGAAGGGAACATTGACTCACGCTTACCAGAATCAGCCGTCCTCGCACCACCGTTGCGGAGCAAATCCTGATACAGTTCGCTGGTGTTTCGGTTGGCTGCGTTTGCGCCGTAGGGCAAGCCGCCAGTGGCAAAGCCGTGGCCCTGCGCGAACATGTTCGTTCCGCCGACGGGTGGGGTGCCAGTGGGCTTGAGGCCTGGAGGAGGGCCCTGCACATTGGTGAAGAACTGTCCGCCCAAAGCCTGGTGCTGAGGCATCTGGTTGAATTGGCTTGCATTCTTTGGCATCATCGAGTTTTGCTGGTTCATGATCTTCTGGCTTGCGACAGGTTGGACGTTTGTCGAGGCAGAGGCGCCGTCGTTGGCGAAGTTGAAACGGGAGGACTGTCTCGCGTGGCCGGGCGCGTTACCTCCAAGGCTCTGCTGGTTCTGATTGCCCTGAAGTGTGGAGAGAAGTGCGGCAGATTGAGGTCCAGATTGGAATTTCGAGAGCAAAAGTTGCTGCTGTTGCGCGGGTGTCAGAGCCCTGTTATTCAAACCAAGGTTGCTGAAATCGTCTGCGAGAGAGCTGGAGCCGAACAAGTTATTGCCAAAGCCTTGCTGTGCGGAGCCGATGACGTGCTGGCTCTGGTGAACGTTTCCGGTCTCATGGTTGACATCAGGTTCTCCACCAAGCTGGAGGCTACCTCCGGCTGTCGTCTCACTCTCTTCGGGTTCTGCTAACGCTGGAACTGGCTGGGCCTGTTCGGCAGCTTTAGCCTGAGCTTCAGCTTCGCGCTGCTTCAACAACTCCTGCTCCTTCTCCCTCATCGCACGTCGCTTGGCGCCACCATTCGGATCCAAAAGTTGGGGGAACTCCATGATTGCCTTGAAATCCTCCTCGGACAACGCTTTGCTTGAGAACACAAACTTGAAGTCGGAGCTGCAAATCGTCTTGAGAAGACCCTCGAAAGCTGAAGCAGACTGCTTGACTAGCTTAGGCTCCGGGGAAGCGTTCTTTGACTTCAGGGCAGCCTTCTCCTTTGCCTTCTCTTTCTTTCGCTCTTCCTTCTTTTCCTCTTTTCGAGTCTTCGGCTTTGGTACAGGTTCTTCTACCTTCGGCGGATCTTCCTTCTTCGGTGCAGGTGTTGGCGCTTTCGAGGCTTGCGCAGGCGTTGCGCTTTGGACCATAGGACTCGGGTGAGATGCGATCGTCGAGCGGCTAGCACGACGCTCGAGCGCTGCTTTGCTTGCCCAGCCAGCCGTTGCTGGTAGGCCCGGTGCCTCTTGCGTAGGACTCGAGCCTTCGTTGCTGTGTTGACGACTCATCGGTGCAACGGCGGTGGTGATGGCCGCGGAGACCGGAGGGCCAGGATGGGCGGGAGGCGCAGAGCGAGAAGTCGAAGATTGCGCAGGCTGCTGGGTTTGAATACTATTCATCATCGACAGGTCCTGGCGCGTGAAGCTCTCATTGTCTTCGCCAGGTTCGTGCAGGAACATGCAATTACGGTTGTTGCACTGCTCGCCGCGAAGGTATGCACTACAGTACTTGGTCGTCCCGTATTGTGCCCTGTGGTCGATGAGCATGCTGGCGTGAAGGTGAGCAGATCGATGAATACATACCTCAGCACCCTCTCACCGTTCTGCGAGCCATCGACTGCGGTGATACAGGCCTCGGCATCCTCCTTGCGGGCGAAAGTGACATAGACACCAACGGACTGCTGGTGTTGGGCATTCTCGCGCGCTTTGCTGACGACGATCTTGATGATTTTGCCATACTGGCCGAAGTAGTCTGGACCGCGCAGCGTGTCGAGCAGCCGGTCTTCCCGTATCGTTGGGGTGAGCCCAGTCACGTATACGAGGTTCTTCTGGACCACACGCAGGCCAGCGAGGTGCTTGCGGCTGAGCGAGTCAGCCTCGGCCTTCTGCGCTTCCTTCTGCCGTATCTGGGCGTTCTTTTTGGCCTTCTGAGCGATCTGCTGCTTGTGCTTGGCCATCCTAAATGTTGTTAGGGATGCTAGGGCGGACAGGCGCGGGGGACCCACTCTTCAGGCGTGATATTCTTGAATTCGATGGTCGAGTCGTCGTATGGGCGACGACAAGCAGGACACAGACCATTCATGGTAGTCTTGATATTGTTATAGCAGAACTGACATATCTGGCGGCTCGTCAGTACGGGCGGCGGATAAAGAGTCCATAGCATCGGGCTCGGGCTCGTACTTGGTAGCCGCAGGGACACGGGCGGAAGTTTCTGTCCGACAGGTCGAACTCTTCGACACAGAGCGGGCAGCACTCGTCCTCGTCGTCGTCGACGAACTGGTCATACTGGAGGCGGGACATGGCGGGCGTCGAGTCGCAGGTGTGCTGGGTTGCGCTGCGGGCTGTGAAGTGGCCACCGGGTGGGAGCGTGCCGGGGAAGGTCTATAGTGATGTAGATAGGTCGTTGGGAGTGTCGTGGGGAAGCGCGTCAGATGCAAAGGACGCAAACAAACGCCGGCCGTGTCAAGGAAAGAGATGCACTATGTTCGGGGGACGATGGGGGAGCGCGCTGGAGGCAGGTGCACCTGCAAGAGACTGTCCGCTAGGCAAGCCGCGCCGAGGATCTGCCGGCGTTGGCAGGCGAGCTTGGAGAACGTCAGTATCATAGACACCTTCACCACCCCATTGCCCGCCACGCCCTGCTGCACCGCGCAGCTCCGCACGCCCGAAGACATACACGATGGCAATGAGGCTCGCAGTCAGCCGGCCATTGGCCACCGCCGCGCGCTCGACGGCCGCGCGCGCCTTCTCGACGAGCGCGCTGCGGGCGAAGGAGATCGCAGGCGAGAATACGGAGACGCCTAATATGAGGGTGCGCAACGCATTCGCTGCAGTGAGACTTGGAAGCTGAATTGTTTGTAGTACGCTCCGCGCAACCCCTCGGAGACGCTCAAGCGCGCCATCGTCAACCCGGTCGACAAGTACAAAGCCAAGGGCGAGGCCCTGCATACATACGGCAATTACCTGATGTCGTGTCTGCCCAAGTACATCCAGCAGTACGTGCTAGCCAGTCGGTCGCAATATCAGTTGATTGACAGATCGCTAGGTTCTCCGTCTGGAAGGACGAGCTCACCATCTACATTCCCCCATCTGGTGTCCTCCCCGTCTTCAACTTCCTGAAGTACCACACCGCCGCCGAGTACACCCAGATTTCCGACATCACCGCCGTCGACTACCCCACTAAGGACCAGCGTTTCGAGGTTGTCTACAACATGCTCTCCATCCGCCACAACTCGCGCCTGAGGGTCAAGACCTACGCTGACGAGGCCACCCCCGTTCCATCTCTGTGTGACCTCTACGATGGCGCCAACTGGTACGAACGCGAAGTCTACGATCTGTTCGGTGTCTTTTTCGTTGGCCACCCCGACTTGCGCCGCATTATGACCGACTATGGTTTCGACGGCCACCCACTGCGCAAGGACTTCCCCATGACCGGATACACGGAGATCCGCTACGATGAGGAGAAGAAGAGGATTGTCGTTGAGCCGCTTGAGATGACTCAGGCATTCAGGAACTTCCGCGGTGGTTCAGCAGCATGGGAGCAGGTTGGCCCTGGTCAAGAGACCACACCAGAGAACGTAAGTAACCTATCCATCAACACGGGTTCAATTCCTGACATTGTCCACAGTTCAAGCTGCCCACACCCAAGCCGGAGCCGCCGAAGGAGGGCGAGCAGAAGAAATAGAAAATTAGAGTGACATATCGCGACTTGTAAATACCTGAATCAACTACCTGTACTATCATCTGGTGTTTCAAATGCATGCTTAGTCACGGCAGAACTGGGTACATTTGATTGGCTGGAAGTCGGCAGCCTCGGCTGAATGCCGGTATTTGATACCCTGTCTTCCAAGATCTCGCCAAAAGTCGCTCTTTGAAGTAAGACTTGCAGTCGATCATGTCAGGTACCACATCATGAGTTACGATTTGACAGCCGACAATACGCACCACTCTAGATCGAGGCCTTCGTCTGCAAGGCAGTAGTACCTTGCCAAGGCTGCCCCTCACTGCATCACGACATGTTGCATGCTAGGACGTATTAACACCGGAGTGGCTGTCCGCTAAGCCGTGGAGTGGAGCTATAAGAGGCCTTCAGGAGCTTCAGGATGGCGCTTCCAGTGTTAAGTCGTATTGCTAATCAAACGCTACGTCCACGTGGCTTACACTGAAGCCTTTACGCATCGTATAAGTATCAGTCATGCTCCACCACTTCTTCTTATCACCATCTCTTACCAGTCTTCTCACCCTTTCACTCCTGACCAGCCATTCCTTCACCATGGCAGCCAACACAAACACTACCACAAGTACACTTGAACCCTTCAATCTGAGCTCGCCCCCGGGAACAGACATCTGGCGCAAACCCCCCTCCCATAACGCCTTCAGCGCCCCCACCCACCCCTCCCCCCTCATCAAGCACGACTTGAAAGTGTTCCAGTCCGCGCGCCTTACCTTCGCTCTTCCACCAGCCAGCCAATTGCGCCAATACGACCAAGCAGGCCTGCTTCTGCACCTCACCAAGCCTGGCCAAAGCAACGAGGAAACGAAGTGGATTAAAACGGGCATCGAGTGGTACTACAGCAAGCCGTACATAAGCACTGTCGGCTGCGATGCGTGGGCGGATTGGAGTGTCGTTCCTATCCCATCTTTCGGAGTGAATGGTGGGGAGGAGAGGCCGACTGCGACGATTGAGGCGAGGAGGGAGAGGGATGTGCTCGGGAAGAGCTTGTGGGTTTATTGGATTGTGAAGGGCGAGAATGGGAAGGAGGAGAGGATTCCATTGAGAGAGGTGAATTGGTTTTTTGCTGAGGAGGAGGGTTGGAGTATCGGTATTGGGGGTTACGTTGCGAGGCCAACAAAAGACGGAGGGGATGCTGAATTGGATGCTGAGTTTGCTGAGGGAGTCAAGATTGAGGTCTTAGATTGCTAAGATGTGCGTCTGGGACGATCAGGTTTTGGGAGAAGTTTTGTCTGTGAGCTCAACTTGTGTACGTTTGACAGCCTAAGCTCATCAATCTAATCCTGCTGAAAATCAGGACCGGTTGATATGCCATCCAAATGGTCTAATCCCAAGTTATTATAAAAATATCATCGACTGATGACTTTGGAGACGTGATGATACATTTTAACGGGTGCAATAAGATATACTCGTGGTTGAGATACATAGTGACGATGGTAGTGGCGATCCCAATCAGGCAAGACCAACCGAGGCAGCCTCCGCCTGTGAGCGACTCGCTCTTTCTTACATCAACACAGCAGGTCACAACTCACTGACTGATCTTGATTCGGCACATCGAGTCGAGGCTTCAGTTCCTCAAAAGAAAAGGAAAACGCAGGATCCAACCTAGCAGACGCGACGTAAGAGAAGGAATCAAGGACAATCATGGCTGTCTATGACATGAACGATGCGCTCAATACAGCGCGAAGCCAGCATACCGCCAAGAGCCCACCGCAGCAACTTGCAAATCCTACAGCGCAAGACAGCTCAAGGTACTCACGCCCCATCGAGGCCGCGCAAGAATCTGGACTCCCTATCATCGACATCTCCTCTTATCTGGACCCATCCTCCACACCGGACGCCCGCCGAACCACAGCGCAAGCTATCAATGCCGCCTGCACAAATTACGGATTCTTCTACCTGACTGGTCACGGGATTCCTTCTCCCGAACTTGATGAGGTTATTGATCTGGCGCGCCGCTTCTTCGCTCTACCACTCGAAGAGAAAAACAAAATCAAACGCTTCGACGCCGGCGGCCCCGAAGGCGGCGACTCGGCACGCGGCTATCAGGGCTTGGGCGAGAACGTCACGCAGGGACTGCAGGACATGCAGGAAGCGATCGATTTTTACGCGCCGTGGCCTGGGGTCGTAGAGCAGGGTGATGGAGGCCCGGGCACAAAGAAGACGCTGCAGGGGCCGAACTTATGGCCGAGTGAGCCGCAGGAGCTGGAGAGTGTGTATGAGGAGTACATTCAGAGGGTGACGGAGGTTGGACGGGCACTGACGCGGGCTATGGGGGCTGCGCTTGAGCTTGGGTCTGCGGAGGGAGGGAAGGGGGAGGACGAGGATGAGGATGTGTTTGTGAGGCATTGCGATGAGAGTTTTTGGGTTATGCGGATGATCAACTATCCGCCGTTGGCTGCAGCTAAGCCCAGTGAGACTGCAGGGACGCAGGAGAATGGTAGCGAAGAGGATCTCAGCCAGTTCTCGTGCGGCGCACACACAGACTACGGCTGCGTTACGCTCCTGCTTACCGACCCGACACCAGGAGCATTGCAAGTTCAGCTCAAAGATGGATCATGGCTACCCGCAGACCCGATACCGGGAGCGTTCGTGGTCAATATCGGAGACATGATTGAACGGTGGACAAATGGGATATGGAAGAGCACTATGCACAGAGTGATCCATCGCGGTGATGGCGGTGTGAATGGCGTGGAAGGGGGAGGCAGGGTCAGCGTGCCGTTCTTCTTCGAGCCAAACTTTGATGCTATGGTGAAGCCTCTTGAGAGCTGTGTGAAGAGGAGCGGAAGGCCGAGGATGCATGAGGGGAGCACGTATGGGGAGCATTTGCTGACGAAGGTGTTCAGCAACTTTTATTATAGTAAGAGGACGGATTGGTAGGCTTGAGATGAATAAAGTCAATCTTTGAAGTGTTCTCCGTTGCTTACACATCTTTACTCAACACGTTCAAGCAAGTAAGCACAACTCTTCGGTAACAGCTTACAATTTCCCTACCCCTTATTTTCGCTTTCATCATGGAATCTTCGTTCTGGCTTGACTGAGCACGTTGCTCCATCAACGATCTAGTTCTGTGGTAGTCGTGCATCTTCAGCCACCAGCCACAATGCAGAAAGCCACCAGGCTTTCTGGTCGGAAGAACTTCTGCTAGACGTCTACGCAGTCAAACAGATCCTTGGCTACTGCAGACTCGACATCAGCAAGGGAACGATATGATCAGGCCATGTGTGTGGTGAAAGTGTGACAGAAGGGAGCGCCTGGCACATGATGCGCTAGATGGGCGGTGAGTTCAGTGGTTGAATCGTGGACGTCGTCAGCCCCACCACTTCGTAAACAAGGGTCCAGCACCAACAACCAAGGGGCCACATTGGCAATTGCATTCACGACACGCTATCCTCGCCCTTCACAAACCTCACCTTGAACAGTCCACGGCTTCAAGATGAGTCTGCAAGCCCCCTCCCTATCGTTGCGCTCCAAGAGCCCGTCGCGCAACAGCGGCTCCACCAAGGCGGTGATCCTGGTACTTACTTTCTGAGCGCCCATGTACTGCGCAGCAATGGCTCACAATCACAGGTTGGAGGGCCGTCCCGCGGCACACGGTTCAGGCCTCTGTCTATGGAGCTGCCCAAGGTGTGTGTCATGCATCTTCTCCAGCGTCGTGCCCTCAGCTAACTCCGCCAGCCGCTGTTCCCCGTCGCCGGCCACCCCATCATCGAGCACTGCTTCCGCGCCGTAGCGGCCGTCCCCGAGATTAAGGAAGTCTTCATCGTCGGCTACTATGAGGAGTCCGTCTTCCAGCCCTTCATCAACACCGTCTCCACCACCTGGCCGCAGCTGAGCGTTAAATACTTGCGCGAGTATCAGGCCCTGGGCACAGCCGGTGGTCTCTACCACTTCCGCGATGTGATCCTCAAGGGCAGGCCCGAGAAGCTGTTCGTGCTCAATGCCGACATCTGCTCGTCGTTCCCTCTGCAGGAGATGCTGCGCCTGTTCGACGACAAAGACGCAGAGGCTGTCATGCTGGGCACAAGAGTCGCCAACGAGTCGGCCTCGAACTTCGGATGCATCGTCTCCGACGCCCACACCAAGCGCGTGCTGCACTACGTCGAGAAGCCCGAGTCGCACATCTCCAACCTCATCAACTGCGGTGTCTACCTCTTCTCGACAGAGTGCATCTTCCCCGCCATCCGCTCCGCCATCAAGCGCCGCACCGAGCGCCCGCGCCTGCTCTCCTACCCGTCCTCAGAGAACCTCGAGTCCTCCTTCTACCAGGGCGAGGACGACGACGAGGACAAGGCCAACCTCGTGATCCGCCTCGAGCAAGACGTGCTCTCCGACATCGCCGACTCGCGCCAATTCTTCGTCCTTGAAACCAAGGACTTCTGGCGCCAGATCAAGACCGCCGGCTCCGCCGTCCCCGCAAACGCCCTCTACCTCCTCAAAGCCTTCCAGACCGGCTCCGAAGAGCTCGCCGCTCCCTCCGCAAACATCATTCCCCCCGTCTACATCCACCCCAGCGCACACATCGACCCCACCGCGAAACTCGGCCCCAACGTGTCCATCGGCCCGCGCGTCACCGTCGGCGCAGGCGTGCGCATCAAGGAGTCCATTGTCCTCGAGGACAGCGAAATCAAGCACGACGCCTGCGTCATGTACACCATCATCGGGTGGCACAGCAAGGTTGGTGCGTGGGCGCGTGTTGAGGGCACGGCGCTGCCGGTCACAAATCACAGCACGAGCATTATCAAGAACGGCGTCAAGGTACAGAGTATCACTATTCTAGGCAAGGACTGCGCGGTCGGTGATGAGGTTCGGGTGCAGAACTGTGTGTGCTTGCCGTATAAGGAGTTGAAGCGCGATGTTGCGAACGAAGTCATCATGTAGATGGCCTCGTGAGATGACAGATTATGGCCGGAGGGATGTCCGTAGGTAACAGTAACGAAAAGCATAGTATCTGAAGATGCAAAGTTTACGTCACCGGCAGTCTAATATAGACATTGTATTGCAAAGTTTGTCATTACTTGATGCCTTGTCAACCGCTCGAAGTCCAAAGGCGGTGATGAAAGGAGTTCTTTTCGTATACAGAGCGATGGTTTCATGCGAGGTAGTGAAGGATACGGTGGTGTTGAGAGGGTTGCTGCCATGTCAAAGCGGGTTCCCTGCGTATAGCAACGGGACAAATCAGACTTCGCGTCATATTTCCTAGCATTCTACCATGAGCCCTGCTGCACAGGCGTCGTGGTACGAGCTTCTTCTCGTGGGCTATGCAGCAACGGGAGACTATTTCAACGGGATATTGATATTAGGGCTTTGCGTGTGCATTCGCTACCAGACGGGTTGGTAATATTCCAGGGTTTTCCGAAGCATCATCAAGAGCAAGTCTTGACAAGTCGTCGAATAGTCGGGATGAAAACGGAGACAATTGTGAACGAGACCAAGTTGACCGAAGACCTTGTCTCGTACGTCCTGGCACTGGAGTCTAGCCGCAAATCTGGCAGCTTTTCTCCAATCCAAGGTTGAGCTGACGAAACTCTCGGCGCGATTGACCATGATGAACGGGACTTCGAAGCCGAGGTCCATACGCCACATGATCGCGTCTGTGAAACGGCCCCAGGACACTGCCTTCTTGCCCTGGCACACAAGAGTGTCTCGTCCAAGGTTGATTTCTTGTAATACCCAGAGCCGCGTCCAATAAGGGTTTTGCAAGATCCGTATTATGGCTTTCTCCACGCATTGACTGGAATTCGATACTTCAGCGACATCATTGCTTGTGAACGAAGCCAGAGAACGGGCGAAGGTAAATCGACAGAGGACCGATTCATGCTCGGTAGCTTCTGCACCGACCGGCGCCGCGCTAGCCCATTAGCGCCTTAGGTAGCCCATCGAAGGCAGAGAGTGGCTCGGACCCCACCTCCACATATCAAGATCATGGAGACTTACAAAGATATGCGTTTGATATTTTCCTGCTGGGGTCTACGTTATACTACTTTCGCCTGTCCGGACAGCAGATTGTACGACCTTCACGAACTTCCACAAAGCTAACGATCTTTCAACACAACCGGAGTTGATTAGGGCAGTGCCCCATAACACCATGAGCCAAACTAGTTTCGTGGCTCATGAGCCAGCTGAGGGAGCAATATCGTTGATCAATGCAACCATCGTTGTCGACTGCGAGGACTTTGAGGGCGTCCGCATCGCAGCCTCAACGCTCGCCAAAGACATAGCGCGGGTGACTGGCGAGGAAGAGCCTGCTATCAGCTCAGAGCAGTGCGCATCTCCATATGCCATCATCATCGGCAGTTTCCAGAGGTCGACGTTAATCCAACATCTAGTGTCAAGCGGGAAGATCGACATCGCCATCGTCGGAGGCAAATGGGAGACCTGGTGTACTACTCTTGTTGATAAGCCGTGGAATGGTTGTACGGAAGCCCTCGTGATTTTAGGAAGCGATAAGCGAGGCACCATCTTCGGTATCTACTCCATGTCTGAGCAGATGGGTGTGTCTCCGTAAGTGAGATGGTTATGTACGGTGCGCATCGACCACTGACACCCTATAGGTGGCACTGGTGGGCGGATGTACCGGTGAAGAGAAGTTCGACCATCTACGCACTAGACGTCAAAACGGCCCAAGGACCACCATCAGTCAAGTACCGCGGCATCTTCATCAACGACGAAGCACCTGCGTTATCAGCGTGGGTACACGAGAAGTACGGACCAAAGTACAATTCTGAGTTTTACAAGCAAGTCTTCGAACTTCTGCTCCGGCTGAAAGCGAACTTCCTCTGGCCAGCGATGTGGTTTGGATACCCACACCCAGGCAACTCCTTCTTCATGGACGATCCGGTGAATCAGGAGCTGGCCGATCGCTATGGAATTGTGATGTCCACCTCACATCACGAGCCAATGCAGCGTGCAATGAATGAATGGTTTGATGAGCCGTATAGTGAACCAGAGAAGAGCTGGGACTGGACGAAAAACAAGGAAAAAATCACCAAGTACTTCGTCGAAGGGGCGCAACGGGCGTCCAAGTTTGAGAGTGTGATTACGATTGGCATGCGAGGTGATGGAGACCGGGAGATGAACGTTGAGAATCCACAAGAAGTACTCGAAGAGGTCCTATTGACCCAGAGACACATCATCCGCGATGCGTATGGTGGAGAGGACGCAGTACCTCAATTGATCGCACTGTACAAAGAGGTGCAAGAGTATTATGAGAATGGACTTCAGATTCCGGACGATGTGACGCTCTTATTCGCCGACGACAATTTCGGCACAATTCGAAGGCTTCCGACTGAAGCAGAGAGAACGCGAAGAGGCGGTGCAGGGGTATATTACCATCTCGAATACGTCGGTGAGCCGCGAAGCTACAAGTGGCTGAACAGCAACTCTCTCGCCAAAGTATGGCACCAGCTCGATCAAGCAAAGCGCCGTGGTGCAGACCAAATCTGGATCTTCAACGTGGGAGACATCAAACCGCTTGAGATTCCACTAACCTTCGTCATGTCGTTGGCGTGGAAAATGGAAGATATGACTCTGGGCGACCTTCCCGCTTTTCTTCAACCATTCACTGCCCGTACCTTCGGAAATGAGCTCGCGGCTCCGTCAGCAGATCTCTTGCTTAGGTACGACAAGCTTGTTGCGCTGCGAAAGCATGAACATGTCGAACCGGAGACATTCTCGCTCATCAACTATTCAGAAGCAGACAATATCCGGTCCAGCTGGGAAGCACTTCTCAACGAAGCCGAGGTTCTGTCAAATCACATACTCTCAGACTACAGACCAGCCTTCTTCCAACTCGTTCTGCACCCCATCAAAGCATCACAAATCTACATGTCGCTCCAAATCTGCCGTGCGAAGAACGCACTCTACGCAAAACAACGTCGCAACACAGCAAACCACTTCTTCGACAAGTCAATATCACTCTTCAAAGCCGACTTTCAGCTGTCCCGAGAGTATCACAACATGCTCGACGGGAAGTGGAACCACATTATGCGTCAGCCTCACCTCGGGTACCGCGAGACATGGCATGCACCTTCGCGGGATATGATCAGCGGTTTGTGCCTCGTGCAAGCGGGACAAGAATCAAATCCCATTGCCGGAAATGTGGGTGTTACTGTCGAGGGTACTGAAGGCGTGAGACCAGGACTGTGCAATGAGGAGAGCGATCGTACGCACCCTTCGCGGAGAGACTTGGTACCTGGCGTCACTTTGCCGGTAGTGGAGCCGTATGGACCTAAGTCGCGGGCGTTCGAGTTGTGCCTGCGTGGTCCAAAGAGACTCACGTGGGAAGTTGCAAGTCCAGTCGATTGGATGACGGTATATCCAGCTCGCGGTACTCTTGATCCAGCATCTGAATGTCAAGACGTGGCGACCGAAGTGGCGGTAGACTGGCAACGCGTTCCTGAAGACTTCAACGACGAGGTTCTGCTAATCCTACAGAGCAACCTTGGAGACTACGAACATATCCATGTTCCAGTGAAGCAGCGCAGCATACCTTCTGGGTTTGTGGGACACATTGAGGGTGACCAAGTCGTTTCCATACCTGCTGCTCGCTTTGCAAACGAGAATGCAGTCGACTGCTGGAAGCACCCATATCTTGGTCGTGAGGCGACCGGGGCGGTTAGTTGCCGCTTGCAGTTCGACTCAGGTTCGCAGGGTTGTGAGCTGCATTACCCTTTCTACACTTTCACCCCCATCATCAAGGCATCTTTGCACTTGTACTTCACGATGACGCTCGATGTACACCCAACGTCGCCCGCCCTGTACGGCTTCTCGCTTGACGGCAAAGACATTGAACTGCACCGGCTAGTGCAACAACCCGAGAAGGCGGGCGAGCTACCTCCTAGGTGGCTGGAATCGGTCATGGATTGCGTTTGGATCAGGAAACACGAGGTCGACCTTAGTGCCACTGGTGCGCACACGCTGAAGATACTGCTCCAGAGTGAGAACATGGTGTTGGAGAAGATTGCGATTGATTTGGGCGGCATGCGGGAGAGCTATCTGGGGTCACCGGGAAGCTTCTACGCTACGGGCTAATCGTTTTCGAAAGAAGCAGTTCTGTCTGATGCCCTGGCATGGAGTGTGCAATCACTAAAAGCGGCCGGAGGCGTTGTATTTGGACCGTCTTGTAGACGTAAAGTCTCGTAGACGTGAAGTTTCATGGATGGAAAGCGTCGTGAAGGGAAGGTGTTGTGTGTCAGAGATGACGTGAACCCTTGGAGGTGAATACTGGAGTCGATGCAAGGGAAGCAAGGCAGCGATCAGACAAGATGCATGAAGAAAGAGTAAGGGAAGAACTTGGACGATTTGCTGACTTGTGCTAGAATAGCTCAGCAAGTCATCTTTCCCGGAAGCATCGCCACGTAGATAGGGCAATCACAGTCACATCGGTAGGAAACCGCGCTTGGATCAGCGAGAGCGCAGCAAGATCGCTGAAACGACGACCGAATAGTACGCTGTGCGTACCTATCATACTCTTCACAGTGAAGGAACTTCACTGCGCTAAGTGACTGCTAATAATAAGTGCAGCCACGCCTACAGTATGTTTCAGGTGAACACGGCTTGAATCGCTCAGATTTGAGGCTCGCTATAGTTCCTGTGCGGGAAGGGGCGATGCCATCTAGCGTGAACGCCTAGTCTCGCGCTTGGATCGCTTGATGCTAAATGGCGTTGCAGGCGCACGCTCATTGGCCAACATACTACACTTTATGATGTCGATCGTGGAATAAGGTTCAGAGATGTAGGGCGTCTCACACCCCTATCCAGAGATCGAATGCATCTCAGATCCTTTTTAGAGGACCGATCGACCGGTTCCGTCCTGTCACTCGAAAAAAGCCCCACATCCTTTGACACCACACAACCCTTCTACTATTTCGTTACCATTGCATCGTTAATTTATCCATGAGTTCTTCTGAAGGTACACATCTATCGTGGCGGATCTGGGATAGCTTCAGGAACGGGGTTGCATCGTCAATCGGAGCATTGAGATTGAGGGCGACTCTGAGTTCTTCGGGTCGGTGGCCAGCTACAGCATCCAGAGCTACGTACCGATACGATGAGCTACCAGACCACTCTTTTCGATACCTGATTCTCCAGCCCGGCGTAGGCGACGAGCCACTGGTATGCACCTTACATACGACGAACTTGTACGAGGTCGAATATGAGGCCATCTCTTATGTATGGGGCACTGAAGTGCAAGACTACAGCATTCGTTGTAACGACACAATCTTTAAGATCACCCCAAATTTGAACGAAGCACTCCGGCAGGTACGGCGTGCTGACGCTCCAAGGAATCTCTGGGTCGACTCAATCTGCATCAACCAACAAGATCTCATAGAGAAAGGGCACCAGGTGGCTATGATGGGTCAGATATACAAGTCAGCGACATGTGTACTGATCTGCGTTGGTTCCGTCGATAGCGAACTTGCCCCAGGTCTCCAGAAGCTGGCCGAGAACATCAATCGGATGATTGACGAAGCACTGTATCATGCCATCTACGGCGGGCGAAGCGACTCGGTCACATCGTATCGCTCAGAACATCATCTGGACTCAACTTCCGAACCCACGTCTCACCACAACAATCAATATCTTGGACCAGACTTCGATTACCGATCGGCAGTGGAGAGGGGTCTGGAAAGGCCAAGATGGGATATATTCCCGTATCTAGAAGAAAGGGATGTTTTCCTGCGCAGTCAAGAATGGGGCTTTGTGGAAGCACTCAACAGAAACGAGTGGTTCGAGCGTGGTTGGGTTGTCAGAGAGGCAAGTCTTGCGCGTCAAGCAGTGGTAGTCTGGGGAGACACTGTACTTCAATGGAACGACCTCATACGGACAGCCATTTGGTGTGGTACCAGAGCAAAGAAGGATATGAACATGGTGGTCGCATATCGGATGCGATGTCACTTCGAGGCGTACAGGACGCGGCATCATAACTTCAGTTCTACGTTCTTCAAAGAGACCGACTGGTTCGAGCCCTCGTTACTAGATTACATGGGCTCCGCGCGAGGCCTTCGGCTGAAGGACCCACGCGATCGGATCTATGCATTCCTCGAATTGGGATCGACCCTGTCGAAGGATCTAGACATCATCCCCAACTACTCGGATACGCCTCTCAGAGTCTTCCAAGACTTCGCCACAAACTATGTCCTCAAGACCAAAGACATGAATATACTGCACCATGTCGCGCACGACGCCTCATCGCTCGTATCAGGGTTCCCGACATGGGTGCCGATATGGGATCAACGCTCCGCAAACATGACACACTTCGTGTCGCCTTCCTCATACCTGCCTCTACTCTCACGGACAAGTCGAGGCTCCAACCCTTATATATCAGATGACGAGGCCCTTCGGGTGCAAGGAGTCATATTTGACACAATCAGCTTCACCTCCGACATCTTCACCGGCAGCGGCTCGGTAACGCAAAAGATCTTTGATATCTGGCTTGGAGTTCGAGCTTTGAGCTCATTTGACGGGCCGTATCGCGAAAAGCCTCTTGAAGCCTTTTTCGATGCATTGGCGCTGGGAAGTCACTTCTATGGGGACATGGCGGGCTTGAGAAGCCAACAGCGGAAGTACATCGATCTATTTCAACATTTGTCGGATCGACTGAATCAAGAGAGGACCATACAATGGGAGGCTGTTAATCTCAGGGAGCTTGACTCGAGCCCCTTCATCCGTCAGGTGGCTATGGAGATAAGCGGCAAGAGACTCATCGTCACACGGCGCGGTCATCTCGGCTACGCCCCGCAGGTCACTCAGAACGCGGACCTTTGCGCTGTTGTCTTTGGGTGTTTCAGACCATGCATTCTACGAGCGGCTCATAAAGGGGGCTGTTATCGCTTTTTGGGCACCTCTTTCGTTCTTGGAAGTCAAATTGAAGCGGTTGATGGAGAGCATAGATTCACCCGCAGGTTCGGAGACGAATTCAGTCGGGATTGGCAAGACTGGGATGTCGAGGAGCAAGATATATGTCTGGTGTGAGACTAGTCTCGTCGCTGTACAACGTGATTGTCAGACCAGGAAGGTCACCAAGAGAAATCTTGACAGGGTGTATTTGTAGCAGACGACTGGCTCTCTGTCGTTCGACGATCCGTTTGCAGATTAGATACCTAAGTTTAGATTCTTATCACTCCTTCCTTTGTCAGACCACTGTCCGCTCTCCGAATCAATACGGCGACCTCAACATGACATGTCTTCATGGGCATAAAGTTTCTTTTAGGTCTTCTCATCATTCTTAAAGAACTTTACATTTTCCGGCTCTTAAGAAGAGTTGAGATAACATTTTATTCGTCTACACAACCCTGCTTCAAGGTCACTTCGCTCCTGTACATGTCTGATGCGTACTTGCTATATCTGTTGTCGAAATACTCAGAGAAGCTCGGCTGTCTCCGCCTTTTCTCTAAGAGGATCGATACCAAAGAAAGCAGATGATGTGATCCTATGTCTGCTGGTTAACCTTTCCATCACCCAGTCTATGTCCGCAGCTCATCATCACTGAGAATCGCATATTCTTTCGAAGCCATGAGTCTGTCGCATGATATGGATTAGCCCCACCGGAGCCTATCTTTGATACGGAGTAGAGTGTCCTGAAGGCGTAGGAATTGCAAGATACGGCCTGAGCAAGCTTACCATGCTCAATGTCCTACAGATTGACCTCCATTATGAAGAGCTCGCAGTTAGCCCTTGCCCTTCGCCTTTCACAGTGGGAATTCCATGATCCAAAGTCCAGCATCCTATCCTCTCACGAGTAAGGTTGACGTCGATCTTCGAAATTGAGTACGCTGCTGCAGATGTCCGGAATTCTCCCTATTTGTCGACTATCCAAATTGCACGAGCAACAAGACTATACCTGTAAATCAATTTAACTGGCATCCACAGGCTTCATGTGGGGCTTGCGATCTTCTTCAGTATCAGTGAGCAAGTCATTAAAAGGGTTCTCCAGCCGGTTTCCAAAACAAGAATGAACATGACAGATTGATGTCTGTGCTTTTGCCGTTTGGACCACACCTGCGTCCAGATCTCTGTTCAAGGCTACCTCGTGAAGTCCATAAACAAATGGTCGATGTTTGCGCGCCGCATACTTCCGAGCCACGGCCAAGATATAAATGTCCTAGCACAAGCGCTTACGTAATTTTCAATGTATCTGACACCTTCTTTTATCAAAGCACGATTGCATTGTTGTCATGCGCGCGTCTTCTCCCGGATCTCAAATCAACAAGATCAATGTGCGGGTCGGGAGTGGTCTGGCTACTGAATTCCGGACAGTGTCTTTCAATGTCTCTCACCCAATGTATCACACCCAATGTATCACACCCAATGTATCATTGGGTGAGAAAAGATCCACATAATTGCAGGCAGAATTTCACGGTACGGGCGCGGACCTCGCTATCGTGCGCAGATCGTCTTCACTCGAAAGTGTGAGAAGACAAAAACCCAAAGTTTATATCCGGATCGGTCATGTCGTCGAGCCTTGGGACTAGACTGGTGACTTGGATCGCATGTCTTCACTGTCGTCTGTTTACCATTTTCGAAAGTTAATGTATCTTTCCAGGTTCAGGGGCAAGGTCCAGAAAGTCATGTCTGCAGCCAGCGACTAAAGACGCGGCGGACCAAAGTATTTTTACCGTTGTTTCTGTGAGACGTCACATTTACTTGCATCTGTCAGACAGAGGGACTCTGCTGCACTGTACTTATTGTGATGCCTCGCTAGGATATAAAGCCAGCAACGCTTGCTTCCCTCCTTCCTCTGACTATCCTCTGCCTCATATCACCACAAGAAGGTCTGCGACACTCTTTCATGTGCCAGCTCGGCGTCTTTTCAAATTGGCATTGACAATGGCGAATGGATGTGTCGATCCTTCTCTGGTCAAAAGAAAGGTAGTCCTGGACTAGTCTTGGGCTTCCTGTGGATGAGGTCCTTGCATCCTACATCGACCACCCGAGACAACATTTCGCGGCTGGTCACCATGGCTGCGGCGAGGGCCTGAATGCTGATTAAAGAGGGTTATGGCCTGGAGAGCTTCAGCGTCCTGGATGTGCTGTGGTCCGTTATTCTGTGCATCCTACAACGTCTGCCCTGTCTCTACTTTCACGATATTCTATTTGTATCATCAAATTAATCAACAAGAATGCTTATGTAGAGGATTATTTTTTCCGTCAAAGTTCTGGCGCCATCACGGGATGGTTCTCTTCTTGTGAGTCGAAATGCAAGAATAAAACTACAGTGTATTGTGTTCTTCTGTGGACAATATATATGGCTAGATTGAAAGCAAAGTAGAGATCCACAGGCTCCAAAGTATGACTCAAACACAACGCTGTCTGCGATCAGCGGCCAAGTACCTATGTACAGGCCTGTGGTCGGAAACAACACAGAACGACGCGTCCCATGACTTATGTCCCTCTGAGGAGTAGGCTTGTACTGATTTGAAAGTCAATTGCTGCATGCTCACCCTCATGGATCTGACGCACGCACGCTCGATAAGCGAGTATATAATTTGTCAAACTCTGCATGGCTCCTTCATCTCCCAATTGTCTGCATTGTACAGTCGAACGAAAAGAAGTCGTCGCCAAACGCGTGTGCAGTACGTCCTCAAGGGTTTTTTTCAAAAGGAGCTAGGAAGCCAACATATCCCGTTCTTCTCCGTTCTGTCACACCATCGAGAATGCGACACGCCTGGTTCATGTCTGCTGCTTTCTGCGATCACCGCAAACCCAAAAATATTTAAAGGATCGAGCGTCGGTCTTCCTTCAAAGGCACTATCACGGAATAACATGCGTCCGTTCGCTTCGACTGTTGCTCATCGTCCCTCTTCTGCACTCCCGTTTCCAACAGCTGCCAGTGATACTCTCGATGTGCGAGGCTGGAGTGTTCCTCTCCAAAAACGACAGTCTCTAGGCATGTTGCTCTGCGACACAAATCCACAGGCCCCACCGGGCATGCCTGCAGCACTCTGAGGCTAAATAATATACAGTCTTTGATAAATGTAATGATGTTTTAACATCAAAAACCAACATTACTGCCCCGATGTGTCGTGAGCGTCGGAACCCACCGATACGGAAAGTCATGACTGGGGGGGGGGGGGGGGGGTGGACCTTGCTGTGTTACACGTAAAGGGGTGGCGCTATTTGTGCAGGTGCTATGCGGGAATCGAGATATCGTTGATTGCAAATCTGGCTGCTCAAAACCACCAGGTGAGTAGCAGAGGGGTATCATTAGGAAGCAGAACTACCAGCTGCAAAGCCACATGCGCGCAACAGACGTAACAACAACATGCATCAAAACATATGCCGTCGTACCACCATGAAAACGCACCAGCGCCAGAGAACGCTCAAAAGCTCTGCCCAAAAAGCTCCGCTCAAACGCAATGTTCCTATGCCAAAAACACCGCCATACAATCTCATGCAAGGTATCACTCGCCACGCGAAACAATGGGTGCGAGGAGGTATATCGATCGACTACCGCTGGGGCCTCGACATGCTGGGGCTGCGTACGGAACCGCTTATGCTGTATCTGCTCTGGAAAGACGCAATGCTCATCATATCAGGGTCTCGCTCGGGTGGCTCGTTCTGGTACTGGAAGCCGATGTGCTTGTAGCCGTTGTCCCAGGCAGCGACGCGGCTCAGCAGTCTAGGTCACTGATTAGCAGAGGAATTAGGGTTTGAGGTGGGTGAGTACGCACTGGTCGTCGGGCTCGATGTCCATCTCGGGAATCAGCTCGTAGTCGTTTTCGGCGGGCAGGTAGTATGCGCTGGCGGTTATGCCGAGGGCGGTCAGGACGAGCAGCGAAAAGGAGGCGGTGCACATGGACCAAGAGGAATCGAGGACGAAGCCGGAGAAGAAGCGGGCGTCGTGGTCGAAGACGTATGACTGTGAGCCTGTTAGCATGTGATTGCTGCTGATCAGCAAAGGAAGTAGGCGTACCACGATGGCCATACCAGCGCCCTGGATAATAGCGCTGAATGCTAATACTCCTACTACTACGCCCCAGCCCTGCACCCTTCTTTGTACGCCACCGGCCACGATGACAACAAAGCTGACCAGTGTGCACAGCTCAACGACCACGCCGAAGCTCATCAGAAACCCAACGGTGCGCCACATGTTGCAGAAGGAGGCATCTTTGTCGCAGTCGGTGGTGCGAGGGAAGGGAACGCAGTGCCCAGTTTTCGCAGAGCAGCGGGAGTGGAGGCCGTAGGAGTATTCTCGCTCGCCATTCTGGTGCGCACATTAGCAAGGTGAGGCAGCGCTGGATAAGGGAGAGCCTACAGGACGATAAGACACCCATCGCGGCATGGTGATGCTGGCGATTGTCATCGCAGTGCACACCAGCGTGAACAGCAGGCCCACGGTGTATACGCTCGTGCGAGTCATAATGGCGCAAAGTGGTGATCGCTGGGTGATGGCGAAGGAAAGACGTTCTTGCGGGGTCGAGGTAGGACAGGCGTGCGTGATTATTGTGTAGCTGTCTTAGCAACGCGCGGTGTTGCGTTCGGGGTGCGGTGATCGCCTGTGCAGAAGTAACGCAAGCAGGCAACGCTTTGGGCGGAGCGCGAACGCTTTCGAGCTGACTATGGGCGATTATAATCCTCGAGGATCCTGGAACGCCTGCCGGAGGGGTGCAGGTTACAGAGCGGAGGCGCGCAGCTGCATGCTGGGAGCAATATGTAGGCGGTTTGGGGGATGGAGCGTGGAAAAGCTTGAGTATTGGTACGGCAAGCTGGGTTTGCACTACCGAATCATGGTCCCATGGAGACCACCAAAGACCGCTCGATCATGCCGTCATGTTTAGCATGGGGGTCTGAGCGCTAGGGAACATCATCCCGCGGCGCTCACCGCTTGGACATTTTTCGCGTGCCCTTTGATAGCGCGTAGCGCGATGTGAAAGAGTACATAAATCGCGCTGCGCGCCCATCAGTTTCACCGGTTTTGGGCTGGGCTCGGTCAATTGCTGTGCTGGTGCGCGGTCACTCCTGCCATTGTTGTGAAGATTGTTGAAGCCGTTGCCAAACTTTGTGGCTTGACGCTTTGGCCGCCGATGCGCGCACATCTCCGATCTCACGATGCTCCAAATTGCACCAGGCAACATCCCAGCCTTGTCGCCAGCTCACCTTCTTCATTCCAAGGTCGAACAGAGCCTCAGTTGCTTTTTCTCGAGTCTCGTGCGCCGCAGAGGAGCCGCGATCTCCACATCCACATGAACAACTCAGTCCGTCACACTGTGCGCCGCGTAACATGCCAGCCCCCATCTTGTGGTCAGGTACGAAGTGGTAAGTACCGCGACACCGTTGAGCACTGCGACAATCTCCTTTGAGCGATCATGCCTCGAAAGAAATGTCTGAAGTGGTCACCAGACCTCCCGGCGATAAGCCCGCCAGCGAGTGTCAGATTCGCGAAGAGTGGGCACGTCTGCGCGCGAACACGTGGGGTCCCAATTGCCATGCTGGAACGATGGCATTCCGTGCACCACGCCAGTGCATCGTGATGTGGATCCTCCAAAACACCACGAATGTCTGTCGCCAACATCGACTTCGCGCTGATGCTGCGCTCCCATCACATGCACCGTTGCACGACTGCTGTCCAAAGCGTTTGACGACGGTATTACCGTGCTTACAGCGCGTTGTTGTTGCAGGTATTGGCAGCTGCCTACCTTGGCAGGTGCCATCGACCAACAATTCCCACTCAATCGCCTTGATAAGAGCACGTTCACCGCCACAAAACGGCAGCAACACAGCCGAGTAGGCGCACGCTGACCTTTGATTAGCTCGCCTAGCTATGAAGGAGGCTGCTGCGCGAAAGGATTCCCCGCATCCTTCGAGTACACTGCGTGAGGCGTGAATTTGCTGATTGGCGGATGGTCGCGCACACTGATAAGCAGCGCGGTTTCATTGGGTAGCAGGTATACACAGCTTACAGGTGCATGTGTTGAGGCGGGGAGCGTCGCGACGACACCCTTACGTTACGCCTCGCTGCGCGCGTCTGCGCGACTGTGGCTGCAGCCTCGTATCGACTTGATGCTTGAGAGGACTTCACCCACTCTCACACATGACATTGGTAAGAAACTATATTACCCTCATTTCGCAAAGGTTTTGGATGCTTCACTAGCATCACTAACTGATATTGGTTTGATATCCAGCATCAACTTGATGCATCTGTTCGAGCGTTTACATTCAAGTGGGCACGCGACATAAAGCAGCGCGTACATCGTACTGTACGCGGTTGTTGAGGTCCGGGGTGCATGGGTCTGCATAGGCTTCCCCTCCTTCCCGCTGCACTCACCCTGCATCCGCTTCATCACGCCGCTAGCTGACGGCGAAGACGGCCGACCACCCTATTATGGGAAGGAATGATCCGGCGACGTCGCCGCTCACTCGAGCATGAAAAGATCGACGTAGACTTTTGAGCATGACAAGGATCCTGGTTGGGGAGGTGCCATCCAAGACTGCGGAATAGCTTTTGGTGCAGAAGAGCAAAGAGCAAAGAGCATGCGCCACTCCAGACATGGAAGGTCAACCCTTCGACTTTGATCATGTATCAATTTTCAGTCGTCCAGTCAACATGATCCTTGGCTCCAAAGCTTTTGACGAACAATATTCCTTCATCTCGGCGCTAATTTTTATTCCGTCGCGTCAGACATGGAACGTTGATAGCTAAGATTCGATGCTTCCAAAGGCAACTCTTCCGGCAGACATGACCTGCTCGGATCGCAGTCTTAGGAAGAACACATCATGAACTCCTCTAGCCATTTTGAAATGCATTCCAAGTAGAGATTTGACTGTGAGTAGTGGCAGAACAAACCCAGCCCAAGACAATCAAGTCTGTGCCTCTCCCGAGGTCCGCTCCGACAGACATAGGTAGCCAAGAGTCCGGCCTTGGTTATCGAGCGTGTTGCTGGGGCTTTGAAGACATTTGGACAAGATCTGCGAGTTTTGGAGGCTACAATCATGGTACAGATTTGCAACCATTTTGGTACTGGATTCGAGATGTAGAACTTGAGTTAACAGAACGTGAAAAAAACAAAAACTAGTGACTTGTAGCAGAACGTGGTACTGTTGTATTGGAAGTAGATACCGCGGGGCGCCAGCCCATACAGAAGGACACATAGTATCGTGAAGAAGGTGATGATCATGAGGTGGTTGAACATATCTTTTGGTCGGATGTAGAAAAGCGTGGCGACGTGGAGCTACTTTCTCGAGTAAGGCAGGAATCTGCGAGGAATACCCAGGGGCTGGTGGCCAGTATTTATATCGAGTCAGGTCCCCAACGAGAACGCGCATCTTGTGTTCAGCGTTGCTTTCTCTCAGACACCGTGGAGCATACGCGGTCAGCCATGTCTATTGCAGCAGATCTCCTCCTTCTTTACCGCCGGCATGCGGAGAAAGGAAGGAGTACAGAGATGTCACTGCTGCTTTTCCAGTGGAGCATGAAATCCTGATACTGCCATCCAATATCTTGCGGGTGCAGACAGGTCAAAAACAGGCGGCTGATTTTGGCAGCTTCATATCATCGTGGTCTTCGTATTTCGAGTGCGCAGAGTCATGAATAGGTGGACTTTTGAATTGTTGGAAAATCTGCCTGGGTGTGCAAAGTCACGCGTGTAGGACGCGCCCAGATTTTCGGAAATTTCGTGACTCAGCAAGGCAAGCAAACGTTGGTGTCAGATGATCCATTCTTGGTAAAAGTTATTGGAGAAATAAGAGGTGTAGATTGAATTGGAGAAGGATGTGGTCTGGGACAATCTACGTCCGTGCGCGGTCGACTTGTCAATCTCGCAGATCCATCGTGGTCTCTTTCCTTCCCCCACTTACGACGCTCCCGCCTACTCCACCCTTTGTACAAGCGTGCATCGCATGCGAGCTTCCGTCTCTTGAGGCTGCGAGACGTTAAAGATGTCGTGCGACATCTGCACAGTCCTGTCACAAGTCCACAGAAGCTGCCCCGCTGATCTCAGAGGCAGGATGAGAGCGCTGAAGATGTTCATGCGCGACTGCTCATCACAATCGTGACGAACGTACATCTTGGCCATCAATGTCCCTTCGAGGCGACCTGCCAAGTAGATGTGGAACACGGAGTTGACTTGCGGAATACCCACCTGAACGCTCCATGGAAACTAACTCAACAGCGACTTATTTTGCAGCACTGTAGCTTCCAAAATGCTATCTGGCCCCACATTTATCGGGCCTGGTGCTCAACGTCTTATCAGAACGACCGAGCTTTTAATTGATGCCATATCTTATGGAACCCACCACCACTCACGATCTGTTGTGTTGTTACCTTGAGTGACTACAGGGTATCGCACCTCACCTCCAGATCCTACTCACAAGCACCACATAAGATGGCGAGCATCATAGCCAACGGGCCCGGGAAACTCTCAGACAAGACTGGCATTGATATAGGAGATGGGAGCAAGGAAGACATCGAGAGCGGCACTGCCGATCTCGTGGGCGAACTCACTTTGGCCCAAGGTCGCGGCGGAGAGATTCATCGCGGCCTCAAGAGCCGCCATATCCAATTCTTGTACGGCAAACCACAAGCACAGGCCCAATGAACACGTCTAACTCGAACAGGGCTATAGGTGGCGCTATCGGCACCGGTCTGTTCATCGGCAGCGGTAGCATCTTGAGTCTTGTCGGGCCTGCTCCCCTTCTTATGGGCTATCTGACGTTGATGATTGCTGTCTGGTCTATTATGCAGACTTTGGCGGAGATGGTAGTTTACTTGCCATACAAAGGTAGGTGATTTCATTTACAGCCAGATCGCACGCTAAAAGACAACAGGTATCAGTGTCCCCTACCTGGTTCGACGTTTTGTCGAGCCCTCTCTGGCTTTCGTCAGTGGCTGGACTTACTGGTATACTTGGTCGATCTTCATCGCAGCCGAAGCAGTAGCTGGGACCATCCTGCTCGAGTATTGGACAACAGCCGTGCCATCTGCCGTCTGGATCGCGATCTACCTCTTGCTCATTTTAGCGCTCAACATCTTCACCGTGGAATATTTCGGCGAGTCTGAGTTTTGGTTCGCGTCAATTAAGATCATCACGATTGTTGGCCTGATTATACTCGGTTTCGTCATCTTCTTCGGCGGCGCACCTACACACGATCGTCTTGGATTCCGTTATTGGGAGATGCCAGGAGCCTTCATTCCCTACATGGCCTCCGGCAATTGGGGAAATTTTCTCGCTTACTGGACCGCTACAGTGCGTGCTGGCTTTGCATTCGTCACATCACCAGAGCTTGTTGCTCAGGCAGGAGGAGAATCTGTGGCACCGCGCCATAATATCCCGAAAGCTGCTCGTCGATTCATCTGGCGCCTCTTGTTCTTCTATGGCTTCGGAGCCCTGATCGTGGGCGTTATTGTTCCGTCGAATGACCCTATGCTGTCATCTGGTGCATCCAACGCCGCGTCGAGTCCCTTTGTCATTGGCATCCAGCGAGCGGGGATCGCAGGGTTAAACCACGTCATCAATGCCGCCATTCTCACTTCAGCGTGGTCTGCGGGCAACTGCTTTCTGTACTCGGGAAGCCGTATACTGTACGGCATGGCTCTTCAAAGTGACGCTCCCAAGGTTTTTGGTCGCACTACTAAGCAAGGCGTGCCGTACGTCGCTGTGTTGGCTACTTGGATGGTCGGTCTGCTGTCTTTCTTGACGGTATCCAACGCCGGAGGCGTCGTCTTCAACTGGTTCGTCAACCTGTCCACGATCTCGGGGTTCATTGCATGGATCATCTTGAGCATTACATATCTCCGATTCCGCGCCGCACTACAACACAATGACCTACTGGACACCAGGCCATTCGTCGCGAGGTTTCAGCCATATACAACTTGGGTCATCCTAGTACTGATGATCCTGCTAGCGATAACGAACGGTTTTCAAGTGTTCGTCAAGGGCAATTGGTCTGTTGCTGACTTTCTGGCCGCTTACATCACAATACCGATCATGCTAGCATTGTACCTGGGTCACAAAGTTTGGCATCGCACCCCCTGGTATATCAGGACGGACAAGATCGACGTCTTTACAGGAAAGCAGGAGCTCGATGAGCAGTGCGCCTTGGACAACGACAATTTGGTAAAGCCCAAGGGTTTGGTGCAGAAGATGTGGTCTTGGATAGCTTAGAATAGCGAAACCTAAGACCATCAATCGAATTAAGCTTCTTAAATATCACTTCCACTCGACTGGGCTGTATAGCCCATTGGAAAAGCTTGATGCAAGTCTTGAATCTCCAGAAAGGCAGGAGTCAGTCAAGTTCTATTTTTGCATTTCTTACATGCTGATAGTACCCTGTTTTGGCTACAACAATCCTGCCGTTGTATCCGGCTCTATCTGCAACACGAACGACTGCTACTTGACCTCCAACCTCAGCGCGTCATACTGCACGTATATGCTTCTCGGCAGCACCGCGCTCTCGTAATCAGTCGCGTTGTACGGCAGGCTCAGCACAACCTCATTTGTGGCGTTGCTGCTCAGATAGCTTGTAGGAAACAAGAACTTGTGGCTGAGCGTGTAGCAAGTGATGGCGCTGCGTGTAGCACACGACGACGACTGATTGTAACTGTACCTGGTCAGCCAAGAAGTCGCACAGCTCCAGAATAGCACTCACGGGATGATCCACGGCTCCAACTCGTGACTGTTGACAGCGACAACGAAGGGTATGTTGTTCCAAGGCTGCGTAGCATTGAACGTGTCGGTGTTACCAGCAGCGGTCTTTGCCCCAGCCAGCTGAACTGTGAACGTCGCATCTTCCTTGCCCGCCAGAGCGTGCTGATCAACGTCAAAGGTGATGGTCCAATTGTTAATCTCGCCACTTCCAGCGACTTGCTCCGGCCTCCTCGAGTTCGCATAACCGCCAAACACAGACCAATGCACGTAATTGAAGTCTTTATATGTATCGCTCTTGCCCACATGAAAGTTGACACCATCTGGAAAGTCGGCGAGATAGTCGTAGGCACCCCAATAGATCCTGTATTCTGGTGGGTGAAGCGTGGTATTGAGTGGCACGTCGCTGTGGCGCCATTCGCCGCCTGACTTGTCTGGTGTACCTATGCGCCAAAGTTCAGTGCCTGCCGACTCGGGTATCCAGTTTAGGTTGCCGCAGTCCGTCGTGTCTCCAGGATTGATCACGATGTCATTCTCGACAAAGTCGCCAAAGATGCCGTCAGCGTAGATAGTGGCCCTGTAGGTACCTGCCGCGATGCGATCAATCTTGACTGTGCCGTCAGCATCGATATCTGCCCAGTATTGGAATGTCAAAGGATCGATCACATTGTCTTGGTAGTCGACCCCGTTCTGTGCAAGGACTGCAACGGCTCTCTTGGCGCCTTTGGGAAGCTGGATCTTCGCCTCCCATGCCCCGCGGTATGAAGTCGGTACGTAATTCGGAATGTGTTCTGAGATCGTGTCGTAGAATTCTGCGTTCCAGGACGGAGATGCAAATTTAACAGCTTCGTCGCGCAGCGACTGCCACGAAGCGCCAACCGGACCCTTGTTGAAGTGATAGTACTGGGGCCCAAATGTCCGATCAAAGCCATTGGTGATGTTGGGGGTGCCTGCTCCATGGTGGTTCGAGACCATGTAATTGTAGATGATGCCATCAACCACCAAATCAGAGTGTGTTGGGCCACCGTAATACGTATCCTTGGTGTTCATGACAAGCCAAGCGCCGAAGGTGGAGTTGTCCTTGCTGTGTGAGCCGTCGGCGAACAAGCCATGAGCAGTCTGATCACGCCACTCGGCTGCAAATGTGTATTTGGTGAAGTAGTCTGCGAAGGCCTCCACGTACGGGTCATCTGTGCGATTGCCAATGTACCAAGTAGCGTCTTGAACTGTCGTAGCGTTGGTTGTGTTTCCAGTTGCGGGATTGGGAATTGGCATCGGTGCAGCAAGATCCTCTTTGGTGATGAGATCCGTCCAAAGCTCCGTGCTGGGTCTGAACAACGTTCTGAACTCTTGCAGGTTTCGCAGGAATGGTGCAGTGGAGTTGTGATAAGCGATACGACTGAAAGTATGTAGTCCGGTCTCGCCGTCGCGGAGGAACCAGTATTGTTCGAGAAGTTGACCTGTTGGCGGGTACACTTCGCTCATCACAACGCCGCCTTAGGGCACATTGTGTGTATCGACACCCTTGAGCAACTGATATGTTGGGTCGATCGAGCCCGGGGTGTACGAGCCTGACCCAGTACTCGAGGGGCCAGTGGCAGGGATGCAGTAGCAGTCAAGGTACGGGCCAACGCCATATCGACCGTTACCCGAGGAGCCTCCAGGAGAATAAGGAATGTATGCTGCAGAACCAAGCAAGTCTTGTCCGTCGAGAACCAGAGTGTCGATAGCGCCCGTGGTCTTGTTCACCGAGACAAAGAGTCTGTCGTTCTCGAGTTGCAGATACGCAGACGTCTCGTTGGCGGTCAGATGGGCAGAGCTAAGGCTCGCAGACACCAGAAGGACCGATGCAGCGTGGAGACGCATCGTGAGAAAAAGGAACCGAGTACAAAGCTTGACCGACGACAAGCAATGGGAAGCTTAATGCCAAGGTATATGTACGATCCTGTCCCATAGCTTCATTTTACCCATCGCTATAACCAGCCTGCCGGTTTCCTGGGGTATGGGGTATCAAGCTCCGTGCGCAGCGATCTACGACCGCATTGCGTATGGCTGCGGGGATAAGTTGCGGATAATTTGGCGCCCACGAATGGTGAACGGGTTGGACATGCCAGGCACCGAATCAGTTCGGTACAACGTAGACCGAGCATTGCAAGAAAGACAACGAGATGGGTGTCGGTGCTCGTGATATGATGGTGTAGATGAAGTCGGCGCGAAAGACCACTGTGAGGGAAGTCGCGCGACAGCCAGATGACGTCATCAAAACACACTAAATTTATGCACTCTGCTGCTGCCGTCTTGCGCCTCTCAACCTGTCCTCCGGCTCGTACAAGCCATTCACTAGCCATACTTTTCAAAATCTGACCTTTGCAGACAAATGGCGCTAACGCGTTGATCGGCTACAATGCACGACTTCCACGATATCGTACCAGGAAGGAGAAGAACAGAGATTCAGCCATCGAATGTCTCGTTCATGAATTCGAAATAGGTCATGAATACGATCGCACCGGCATTCTGGGCTGTCCCAGGAAGCAACGTGGACAAGGACGAGAAGACTGACAAAAGCAATCGAGTTGAGTCTGATATACCAACGTCTAACTTGCCGACTTTTCGCTGGACGTCATTTCTTACTCTGATGTAGTCCGCGCTCGCGAGAAGACCTGGCTTAGTCTGTAAGGCGTTTTTTTCTAGAACAAAGAGAGGCGGAAGTTGCATCAACCACACAGTCGAGTCTTTTGGTGTGTGCACAGCAAGACAATATTTTATAGCATCGGGACAGATTCTTGACTCCCAGTGGTACTCGCAGGACGAGATTCGCATGGCAAAGAGTTCGATGCCTTTCGTTCCGATATTTCGTAGAGATAGTTGTGTAATACAGCAATTCAAGTCGAGTGGTAGTGATCATGATAGAGTCCAGATTGTTCCACAACTGCAGCAACGGTGCATCTAACTAGCATCTTGATCACATTTATACAACAGCCAAGGAGAAAGAAACATGGTCCATACATATTCACACGGTAGTTTGAACTTTAAACTGCACTCATTTGGAGGAGCACAGGATCTCTGAGCGGTGTTTCAAATGTGCGACCAGATCGGAGTGCCGTTCAAATTATTGGATTCGTTGGCAGTTTTCTTGTCCAAGTAGAACACAAGACCGAGCCATAACTTGATGCACGTGTGTTTTCAGAGCGATCGGAGGCAGAGAAGAGACATAGTGCAGGTTTGCACAGCTTTTGATCTTTGATCAGAGATGTAGAGAAGTTATGAGATTCACGAGCTGCGAGAGCACAGAATCGTATTCACGTTTGTCAGGCACACAAGACGCATGTGTATGCGGCTGTGAGTTTAGGAGATCTTTGTTTGCTGCGTCCTAGCGACATGAGGTGGGATAATGACGCATTTAGAAGTGCGCTGAAACATGCCAATAGTCGAGTCGCGATTTGCATGAACCGACTTTGGCTTTGGGAAGAGACATGAATGTAGCTCCTTCAGAATCTCAACTCTGAGCTCAAAGGAGGAGAACGCCACATACCCTGTCGCCGAATCGATTATGATGTTTGCAGACAGCGCAGATAGACAGAGCATGGTCGACAGCGTCGCTGATTTTGGAGGTGCTTGCAGAAGAAATCCATATATAGTGCCTGCTCGGATTTTGACGTAGAAACCTGAGAATAAAAGTGTGTAGGAGACAGGATACTTGAAGAAGATGGAACTAGTACTTTTATACTCAAGTATTTTGAATTTATACTGCTTTGCTCCGCCTAACGCCACTCTGGAGTGAATCCCCGCTTTCAATAGGCACTTTAAGGGAGATATCGGAGGCCTTCAGTCACAGTAGCACATTGTACTCCGCGTTAGCATTCATTTTGCAGCGCAGCGCAGAACAGAGCAGAAGCATATGAAGGCGCCACTCGATTTTTGGTTGAACATAAGTTGCGTGGTGGCTGGACAAACATTGGAGCGTTCTAATTGTCTTCTGATACTAGATGCAGAGAGAAACGAGGTACACATGAGTAATGTTCGGAATGGGTTTGACGATTGCGAAGCAGAACATGCCGTCCGAAGAAGTAGATTTGGAAGGGCTCGCAGGGAAGAGACATTGATAAAGACTTTCTGCATTTTGATGTGACCTTTGGAGAGCAGGTATGTGTGGAAACAGTTGGACCGGTGGGCAGAGGGATTTAAGTACCTCCTCGCTGCTCAGATGTTCGATGCGATTGGTGAGTAGTGCAGTTGTGAGGTGATGTAGTCTGGAGGTCGTTTGTGCACTGCACTCAAGCGGCGCAGGCTGGTGTAGTGCTTGTTCATATACAGATCTATCATACAACACCCCCGCCTTGTCTAGAAGACGACGTTCTCAGGGTCGCGCTCGACCGTTGGCTTGCGCTTCAACATGTCGTGACACAACAAGCTGGCGGCGACACTGACGTTGAGCGAGTCAACACCGACCTCATCAACCTCCCTCCCATGCTTGATGCCGACCTTGTAGTGCGCAATGTTCTGGAGACTGGCCTTGAGTCCCGTACCTTCAGCACCCATCATCAGGATGGTCGGGTGCTCGATCACCGGGCTGTGGTCGTCCAGTTCCTTGTTCGACCGTGCCTGCGTGTAAACAATATCACTGGCGCCCTCCTCTTCTCCCTTGCCCTTCACCGCCGGCACCGCATCCGCAGCATAGCACCGCCACCCATTCCTAGCTGCACTTCCCAAGAACTCAGCCGGTTCCTGGACTTTGAAGATCGGAATCGCCTCGGCCGCGCCCGCGCTAGCTTTGACTGCAATGTGGCTCCACGGCGCAGATTGCCTTGTCGGTGTGATGATAGCTTCGACGCCGAGGAAGTACGCAGAGCGCGCGATAGCACCGAGATTGCCTTCGTCGAGGATGCCGTCCAGGTACAGGATGAGCGGGAAGCGCCAGGTGGATTTGTATGCGTACGAGGTCCGTGTGCCGTTCACGGCGAGCTCTTCTTTCGTTTGCGGGCCGAGAATGACTTCGAATTTCCCTGACTCTTTCACACACTCCTTGAGTTCGGCGATGGGCGGTACGGGCAGTGGCGAGGCTTCGAGGATGAAGCCGTTGTGTGGGCGTCCGCTTGAGGCTTTGTCAAAGGCACGGTCGTACTGGTCACCCACTTCGCGCGTTATCTGGCGGAGATTCGAGGCCTTTGCCCGGGCGAGCAGGATGTCGCGGTTCAGACCGCGGCTGTTGACATAGAGCTTGTAGAACTGGCGGCGCTGGGCGCGGATTGCGGCGAGTACGGAAGAATAGCCGTAGATGAACTCTGACGCGGCAGTGGTGTAGGGGAGAGAGTCAGGAGCACGGTCGCGAGGGTCGGCGCGAGAAGGGATCGAGGGCTCTGGGCGGTCCGAGTGTGAGGAGCGAGGTGTACGGTCCATTCGGTCGAAGCGCGAAGAGCGGTCGGATTGGGAGGTGCGGGAGTCACGGTCGCTGCGTGGAGAGCGGCGGTCATCGCGGTCGAAGGTCCTCTCTGGTCTGCGCTGGGGTCTGTCGTCCTTTTGGAAGTCGCCTCTGTCACGGCGAGGTGCTCTCTCATCGCGATCGAATGTGCGCTCTGTCCTGCGTGGCGGCCTATCGCTCTGCTCGAAGCCTTCGCGCCTTGGCCGGTCGCCAGATCTGCTTGGACGCTCATCATTGCGGTCGAACCTCGCAGGCCTTTCGCGGTCCTGGTCTCGTATCCGGCGATCGACAGCGGACTCGTCTGATCTCCCGCCGCTCTTCCTCAGCTCTTTCCGTCTGGGCGCAGCGTCTTCATCCTCCCATCTCCTGCGCCGTGCGCCTATTGATGACTTGCTGCGTGATGGTCGCGACCTGCCGCCGTCCCTGTCCTCATACCGCGAGGATACTACCTCGTCATCTCGGAAGCCCGTGCGTGTACGATCGCCTGATCGTGGTCCTGCGAATCTGTCTGGGCCACTTCCCCTGCCCTTCTCGATAGCCGCGGTGATGGATTTGTAGCGGCAGAACGTGCGGGGGAGTGCGGTTCGCTGTGTTCGTAGTAGCGCACTACTGGCGACGAGGGATTGCAACATTGAACAAGAAATGGGGCAATGGGAGTTTTGGGCGGTGTCTTGCCCTGGTCGTTGACGAAGCTCACGCTCACGTTCATCTGAACTTTCGGCAACTTTTGGCGACAAACGGCTCGCCGTATTTAGCGCAGGCGCGTCATCACGCGTTGGACGTGCACCTCCGCAAACACTACTCGCCGACGACGAAGTCGCATTCACCGTCGCAGTGGCAGGGCCAGCAGCGATATTCGATTCGCCCAGAGGCCTTGTTTCAAGCTGAAATGTACTACCAGATTGTGCCTGGCGCCGTGGTCCCACTCGCAATATCCGGACCCTTACACTCGACAAGCACATAGAGCTGTGGATGCTCAGCGAACCACGGTAGACGCGTCGCACTACATATTTCCAAGTCGCCAACATGTCTTCCGACGACGATGCCACGCAAATAATGGCTGCCTTTCGAAAAGGTGGCGCAAGACGCTCCGGCGCAACCGCACCCAAGTCTGCAAGTGGCACTCCTGCCCCGCGTCGCTCGAACCCTCGACGGTCCCCAGCGCGACAATTACCCCTAAAGAAGCGCGGCTCAATCGCTGTGGAGAACTTCTTGTCCGAGTCGAGCTCGGGTGAAGATGACATCAACGCAGAGTCACCGCCGAAGGTGCGTCGGCTGCTGCAGATTCGCCCCAAGCCAGTTGTGAATAAGGATGAATATACATACTACGAGCCGCAAGAGGAGGTCGAAAGTATTGTGAAGGAGTCTACGAAGCGTGGTAATGATATTGCCTATGTGGTCAAGCTAGTGGGCGGCGGGATCAAAGAGGTAAGTGAGGCAGCTGCTACCCAGCAAGTGATGGAAAGGAGCGAGGGAGCTTGCAGCTGGAGGTGATAGAGCATTCGCTCAACGTGTGCTTCTTGAGCCGTATATAAATCAGCTACAAGCTTCTTCCCTCTATCTCTCAACCACGACCTCTACAGATACTGACTCTGCCAAGATCAATTTTGACGAGCTCCTTGAGCTACCGGGTGGCTCAGAAGCGCTCAAAAATCACCAACAGAACGACGACGACTCCTCACCCTCCGCAGACGATTTGAAACTCCGCAGCAAGAGCTCGAGAGCGAACAATGCTGGCTTTGTCGACATCACCACAATCGGCATCTCCTCCTCCGAGGACAACGACGGTATCGAAGACCCCATCGAAGACGATGATGACGACGAGCTCGCCCCTCGCCGCAGGCAACGACGACCTGGCAGACCTTCGAGAGGTGCAAAGACGAACGGACGCGCATCACGGAGCCGATCACACCTCAGCGACTCAATTCAGCTCACGACCAGCAACGAAGATAGTGAAGCTGCAGGCGGCAAGAAGCGTAGAGGGCGCAAGAAGAAGGTCGTAGAGCCCACCAGACGTTCTGCAAGACAGCCAGTGCCCGTTCGAGTCTTCGATGAGGAAGAGAGCGAAGAAGAGGACACCAGCGACTCTGACAACATTCTGCGCTCAAATATCCTGCCGGGTCGTAAGCGAAAGCGAGCCGGCCTCCGTGCTTCTAGGCCTGAGAAGGTGCGGCGTATTGGTGCTCGCCAGTCAGAGCGATCAACGCGTGCCACGAACGACATGGGCGAAATGGGCGAGGACGACATCTACCGATCAGACTCAGCGCCCAAGGCAACCGCGCCACAAGTTAAGGCAGTCCGTGAAGTCTTCGAAACATTGCCTCGCGGCGATGTTTTCCGCGCCCGCCACGTTGAAGTCTGTGAAGTCTGCCACGACGGGTCAGATGTTGCGCCTCTCATCTACTGCCAGGGCTGCTCCCTCTCATACCACAAGAACTGCTTGGGCACCCGAAGCTCTCGTGAGCACCTCGTCACCAAGGTTGGAGATCAGCACTTCGTACTGCAATGCAAGCGTTGCATCAACGTCTACCAGAAGAAGGATCGTTATGCACCCAACTTGGCTCGATGCCAGGACTGCAAGAAGGATGGCGATTCGTGCCAAGCTTTCAGACATCGCAAATCCACCCTTCAAGAGGCGAAAGAGCGTGAAGAGAACGACGGCGAGGATCTCATTACCGACGTGCCCTCTGAGCTCATCAACAACCACCACAACGTACTGTTTCGCTGCACCAAATGCTCTCGAGCCTGGCACTTCCACCATCTGCCTCCGCTCTCACCTTACGCTATGGGAATGAATCGCGATGATGAAGAGCTGGCAGATGAGCGTTTCCGAGAGTACTCGAGCAAGTGGATGTGTAAAGAGTGCGACCAGACTGACGACCGAAAGATCGGTACTCTCGTCGCCTGGCGGCCATCTGACGTCCAAACCTACCAGCGCGGCACGCCTTGCGAAATGGTCAGCGAAGATGACAAGCAGTATCTCGTCAAATGGGAAAAGCAATCTTACTTCCGCGCGCAATGGTTCTCCGGTGCCTGGACGTGGGGCGTCAGCGCTCCAGCAATGCGCAGAGCGTTCTTCAAGAAAGAGGAGGGACCAAAAATGCGAACAGAGGATGCCATCCCCGAAGAGTATCTTCGCATCGACATCGTCCTCGACGTGAAATTTACAAGCATTGTCAACTCTGAGCTGGAGGCCGTCATCAAGGCTCGTATCAAGGAGGTTGACAAGGCCCTTATCAAGTACAAAGGCCTTGGTTACGAAGATGCTGTCTGGGAGAAGGTTCCCGATCCGCAAGAGGACGACAGGTGGTCTGACTTCGTGACCGCATACGACGATTGGGTTGCCGGGCGCTTCATCAGGTGTCCCAAGCCAAGCTCGCTCAAGTCTCGTATTGAGGCTGCGCGCGCCAAGCCGTTCGCGGCTCTTGAGCGGAAGGAGCAGCCAGACAACCTCACTGGCGGCAGATTGATGACGTATCAATTGAACGGGTTGAACTGGTTGTACTACCAGTGGTATATGCAGAAGAATGGTATCCTCGCCGATGAGATGGGTCTCGGCAAAACTATTCAAGTTATCGGCTTCATGGCGACTCTGGTGCAGGAGCACAAGTGCTGGCCTTTTATTATCATCGTACCAAACTCGACGTGCGCCAACTGGCGCCGCGAGATCAAACAGTGGGCTCCGTTGCTGCGCGTTGTTGCTTACTTCGGATCTGCGCAAGCTCGCGAAATGGCATACAAGTACGAGTTGCACCCCAATGGAGTCAAGGACCTTCGAGCTCACGTCGTTATTACCTCTTACGAAGCCGCCACCGACGACAGCAGCAGAAAGTTCCTTCGAGGCGTCAACTGGGCTGGTCTGATCACGGATGAAGGTCAGCGTCTGAAGAACGACAAGAGTCAGCTATACACCGCACTGTCGGCCGTCAGAGCGCCTTTCAGGCTGCTCATGACTGGTACGCCACTGCAAAACAATACGCGAGAGCTGTTCAATCTGCTACAGTTCCTGGACGATACCATTAATGCTGCCGAACTGGAGGAGAAGTACGCCGAGATGAACTCGGAGAACATCAAGGAGCTTCATGACATGATCCGACCTTTCATTCTCCGCCGTACAAAAGCTCAAGTCCTGAACAAGATCCTGCCGCCTCTCAGTCAGATCATTCTGCCCATATCGATGAGCCACCTCCAGAAGCAGGTCTACAAGTCGATTCTGTCGAAGAGCCCCGAGCTGCTGAAGGCTTTATTCACCTCAGACAAGGGTCTGAAGCAGCAGGAGCGCGCCAGTCTGAGCAACATCCTCATGCAGCTGCGAAAGTGTCTATGCCATCCCTTTGTCTATAGTCGGGAGATTGAAGAGCGCACCGACGTCGCGGCTGTTTCGCATCGCAACCTGGTCGAGGCTTCCGCTAAGCTTCGTCTGCTCGAGACGCTGCTGCCGAAGCTGAAAGAGAAGGGACATCGAGTGTTGATTTTCAGTCAGTTCCTCGACATGCTCAATATTATCGAGGACTTCCTTGACGGCATGGAAATGACATACCAGCGTCTTGACGGTACCATGGGCTCTCTCGAAAAGCAGAAGCGCATTGATCAATTTAACGCGCCTGATTCGCCCCTATTCGCTTTCTTGCTCTCGACGCGTGCAGGTGGTGTTGGTATCAATCTCGCCACTGCCGACACCGTCATCATTTTGGACCCGGACTTCAACCCTCATCAAGATCTGCAAGCCATTGCCCGAGCCCATCGTATCGGTCAAAAGAACAAGGTTCTCTGCTTTCAGCTTCTCACTCGAGCCTCTGTGGAGGAAAAGATCGTGCAGATGGGCCGTAAGAAGATGGCCCTCGATCATGTAGTCGTTGAACAGCTGGATAACGACGATGCTGAAGAGCATGATGTTGAAGGAATACTCAGGTACGGCGCTGCTGAGCTATTCAAAGACGATACCGCAGACCGTGACATCCACTACGACGACGCATCGATTGAGAAGTTGCTCGACCGCAGTCAGATCGAGGATACTAGCGCAGTGACTGGCGACGACTTGGCGGAAGTACAGTTCAGCTTTGCGCGCGTCTGGGCTAACGACACGGGCTCACTGCAGGACGACCTCGACATTGTGGAAGAGGAGACCGCACCAGATCCAGGCGTTTGGGACAAGATCCTTAAGGAGCGACAGGCGCAGGCTGCTGCTGACGCACTCTCGCGTGCACACGCCTTAGGTAGAGGCAAGCGCGCTCGCGTTGTAAGTGTGTGACCCGTGTTCACAGTAACATATACTGACACGCCGCAGAACATCGACTACATGAGCGAACAAGAGAAGGCAGAAGCCGCGGCAGCGGACAGCGAGGAAGAACCCGCACCTCCTACGCCCATCAAGATCGACAAGCGCAAGAAGAAGAAGCGCACTGACGTCGAAAGCGATACTGACTTCCAGGTCGACTCGGGCGAAGACACCGAAGTCGAATTCGAGGCACCAGAGGGCGAAGTGCAGCAAGAGCTCAAAGACCCCAATCAGCAGAACAAGGTCAGCGGCCTCGCCAAGCAATCAACAGCGAAACCGAAGGGTGACGAGCAGCTGCGCATTCCCGGCCAGCCCATCGCACTACCTCCACAAGCCAGTCCTGTGAAGCCGCCCAAGAAGAGCAGTGGTAAGCCGTCAATTTCATCAAAGCCAAGCGTCACTGTCATCAAAGTGAACAAGACAACGACAACGACACCCTCAAAGAAAGACGCCAAAGAGCCGACAGACATCTCACTGATCTCACCACCCCCCTCGCCCAAGCTGACATCAGCATCAGTCAAGCCCTTCGTCCGCGCCAACCTCCCCATCCGCAACCCCTTCGAGCCCGCTAACCCAAACGTCCACATCTGCCGAGCCTGCCACAACAACCACCCCATCGGCGCCTGCGACCTCAAAGCCGCTGGCGTCGAGTACTGCGGCTTATGCGGGCTGGCACACTACGGACACGGCCGCACATGTCCGCACATCAAGAGTGAGACTCAGGTCCGCGAGATGCTCGCTGCGCTCAAGAATTCGCCTGAGAAGAAGGAGTTGATTGATTTGGCGGCGAAGTATTTGAGGGGTGTGAAGGGCGCCCTTGTTCAGCAGAAGAAGAGGGATCGCGAGAAGGCGGAGGGTAGGGGGCAGAATATCAGCAATACGAATGCGGCGGTTGCGGCGGCGACGGGGTTCAGGGCACCGTTGAGCATGAGTGCAGCTCCGCTGTCCATGAGTGCAGGCCCGCTGTTCATGAGTGCAGGCCCGCTGTCCATGAGTGCAGGCCCGCTGTCCATGAGTGCAGCCCTACCGACAGGAGTTCCTGCGGGTGCGGTTGCGAATCAGTACCCCAAGCAGGTTCAGTACGGGACGTATCAGCCGCCGATGCAGCAAAATGGCCAAGTACCACAGAGGGCATATCCGCAGGCCGGTCAGGTTGGAAGGCCGGCGGGACATGCGGAAGGCCAATTCGATGAGAGGGATGTAGAGAATGCGCTTAGGGGCTTTTTGGGACAGTGAGATGGAGCACGAAAGAAATGTCATGATATTGAGGTGAGACGATTTCGTAGGGAGGGTCACGAGATGGGTACCTGTGGTTTTGGGCCGAAGGCATCCGAGATAGGTAATGTCCTTTGAAGGTCCAAGATGATGATGATGAAGCTTAGGTCGTATAAGGAGATATATGAGTCAACACACTTCACTTTGAGTTCATCCGTCTTTCTCCTGAATATTTCGGTCTTCCACACATCAAACGTACTCCATGGAATTTCGACACAGACATTTGCGTGAGGATGATAATGTGGATCCAAGAACAAAAGCCATGCGAATCGATGGTGCCTCTCTTGGAGTATCGGGGTTTAAGGCGCAGCCTGAATGCGAAAACATCAGCGGGATGTACAAAAATTTGATCCCATGTCTGAACTTGAGGAGTGCTTTCGTTCTTTCGCACATCTCATCGTCGCGTTGTGGATTTGTTGTCAGAGAGAAAGGCAGGCGGACAGAAGGAGCATCACGCGATGCGCTCTCTATTTTGAACACCGCATACAGCGACAGGACGTGTGTTTCGTAGGAAGAGAAACGGCAGGGAAGAGACGTCCTTGTGCTGTTGAGGACTTTGGGTGCCTGCAGCCCAACATCTGGGGTGACTGCTTCATTTTTGGAGGCAGAGAGCAGGGTGTCGCTATTGATTTTGAGAATGGCTTTCAGTTGTCGGCAGATGGAAATGAACAGATGACAGAGCAGAGTAGCTTTATATGCAAGAACGTTTTCTTTCTTACAGTCCATAGGAATGACTCGTCGAGATTTTTGCTGCAGTGAAGAGACACGAGGAATAGATGCTTGTGTTTTTGGCGGGGGTTTTTTTTGTGTCCAACACAGGCAGATTGAGTATCGTTTTGGGTGCAGGAATCAGAGCAGACATTAATCATGACAACTATTTTGATCTGTGTGTCAGAGATGCAGATATTCTAGAGGTGCAACATTGGAGGAGATGTATTTGTATATGTACGCGCCCTGTATCTTGAAGACCTTCAGAGCGACGTTGCAACGCATCGAGTTGCAGCGACGAGCAGACATTAAAGGCTTGATCAACTTTTCAAGGTCCACTTTCTCCAGTCATATATTGAATTTGAAGGTAATTTCAACCAGGAAGAGAAGGACTAACATGCAACTTGCGGTGGGCTTTTTGAAGTGACAAGTCGAATACAATGTGGTAGCAGTTAGCTAAAGTAGAGTCGAGAGACTATATACCCTCATATCCCGGTTATCTCTAGTAATAGGCAGTGACGTTATGTAGGACATTCTTTATGATGTTCGGTGCAACAGGCGACAGACATGCGGCCACGTGTCGACCATTTTGGATGCTCAAGTTCTTAGATCGTTACCAGCAACCTCTGGCATGTTGGCAGGAGCACGTTTAGGGAAAACATGGTTGTTTGGGGAATATCTCTTGGTGTAATCTCAGGATGTGACAGATGGCTGGAAACAAAGAGTGCAGAACGAGAGGACTCCCTTTTCTCGAATCTCGTGGCTTGAAGCAATTGCCCATGCAGTGTTCAGTATGGTACTCTTAGAGGAAGAAGACAAGGACACCGATGAAGTTGTTAAGACTTTTGAAATTCGGTGCAGATGCACGCATGTCGAGAAAGAGAGAGGCGAGCAGAGGATGATTTAAATGCACGTTTCCGCTAGCGGGTATGTCGTATACAGACATGTGAGGCGAGAGAAGGCATGTTCCGGTCGTCTCGGAATTTGCAGTCCATTCGTTCAAACCAGGCACTTTTCGACCCGCGCATATGGAGTCGCTGAACTGGGTTAGGTCTGGCGGCAAGAGGCCATCATGCTTGATATCGTGGGCTTTGGTTACACCTTGTATGATTTGCGGCTTTGGGTCAAAAGGGCAGACGTCAGTGCTTGTTGTCTGGTTCTGTAAAGATTCTGCAGAGTACATAGAGATTGGTAGAGGACGCGCGAGCGTCAACCAGGCTTTATATTCATTTTGTATCGCACAAAAGACTCAATTTACCACCAACAATCGTTCTTTGCGATGTTCAATCCAGTAAGACCTGGGCTTCAAAGGTTCCCCACGGCAACATTCGGGGCCGCAACGCACCCAGTCGCAGCACTTGATCTCCTCGTGTACGACGTCGGACGAATCAGTTGATTTCCAGGGATCCTCGATATCTGGAGTCGTGCTAGTTGCGGCTGGTAGCGCCGCATAGATGCTGGCGAAGAGCATGATGGCGATAGTAGAGACCTTCATGGTGTTCGTTGTCGGATGGTGTTAGACAGTGTCTGTTGGAGAGTCAGTAACAATGTCCAGAGTGTACAGTGGAAGGTGCAACCTTAAGGGCGAGAGGATTGTATGGATTAGCTCGAGAGATTGGAATCTGATGATATGATTCAAGTTGAGAATTCCTTGCTTCTTAAAGCTTTGCTCACAGGGAGAATTCATGTCCACATTCGGCCTCCCACTACAGTTTTATGCAAGAGCTAAACTCGAACAGCAATTGATTCACAAGGCGCATTAGCTTTTGCCTTAAAGTCTGATCCGTGCGGATCAACCTCTGCTGACCAGAGTGCCGTGCAGCCGTGTCCAGATATTATCTGCATCCGGGACCAGAGCAATGGCTGGGCTCACATTCTTCGCACTGACATCCTGCGTGTGAGCGGGCTGCAGCAATAGTAGCGCACAGGAGTAGAGTAACAAGTGCGCAACGTATGACTGAAACATGCGCGTGAATCTTGATGTCTACCCGTAGCGAAGTCAGTTCACCATCTCTTATTCAGCCCCAGCTCACAATTCCCAAGAGGTTGAGTCAAAATCAACCTGAAGTGATAGTGCTGAACGCGGTAGAATAGCTAGTCTAGTTCGCGAAATGAAAACAAGTGACAGTGTTTTCACTACCGGTGGCAGAATTTCTTCGTAGCTCTAGTAGGTAGTGCTTAGGTGTCTGCGAGCTCGAAGGAACGTAAGGCAACCGTTGCTTCGATGCCGCGGTATTTTGAGGGCTCTGAAGCCCCCAATGAAATCCGTAGGTCCAAACATGTTAGATAACGTCAAATCTCGGGCGCATCTGTTTGGGGGTAATTGCCTGAGTGGAACGTGCTATGAGGCTCCTTTGCGTTTCAGGAAAGGTTGGCAAGCGCACCGCGCCGCAGAGATCCACTCTTGACTTCTCCACAGGTAAGCAACCTCGATGCTTACGTACGAACACCTTCCATCCAGTGCCTAGTCTAACGAGACAAGCTCCGCAAGTCAGCCTGTCAGCGGATGTGCCCGCCTGTTCAATGAACCGGCTTGGCACGACATAAGTGTGAGTTGGTCGGTTTACTCAATACCTAGGTATACCCAATCCTGTGCCTAAAACAATGTTGTAAGTATCTAACATCAAGGATCCCAGAAAGCTGAACACAACAAAGCGTTTTCAATTGAACTTCCATAATACGCTTTGATCGGCCACTAGTCCGCGTCGTGAAAGTTACTGCCACTAGGATCGACCATCGAAGTGACTTCAGAACGGAAAGTGGAGAGTGTCCGCATGTGATGGGAGCTTGGTTGATTTGGGGGCTAACGAGTGTGTAGCTCATGTATGCAGGAACGAGCGGGCGGACACCTGAGCTGTCTTGGGCACCACATATCCGAAAGAGGGAACACGACTCTGGGTGCCACAGTTGGAGACACGGGAGGAAATGTTAATGTAGACTGATGGAAGTTTTGTAGGACCTTACGGATGAGCAGCTGTCCTGAAGGTCGGTCCTTGAAAGTCAGCCTTAATGGCGGGAAGCATGATAGAAAGTTGATCTTTTGTTGAGCCCGTCATCCACTTCGTGCATCTCTTCAATTACCTCCGTGCGAGACAGCTGCAAGTCAGCGCGGCTCGTTCGGGCGGCAAATTGGGCGTACAATGTCTTCAGAAGCTTCGCGCTTGATGTCTACATGTGCAGCCGGAGGTGAAGGATGTCCACTTTGTGGCAATGCGTCGCGCTTGATGTCGGCAGGCGCAGCGATGGCCACGGAAGCGACGAAGAGGATGAGGGCAGTTGCGAGCTTCATGCTTATCTCGCATAAAAGCGTTTGATAGATTCTGCAAGGCGGATCAGCCAGATCGATGACACTGAAAGAAGGCTCAGCGTACAAGATGCGGTCCTTTGATACGCCTGGTAGCTAGAGATGGAGCTGTGATAGAATTTAGGATCGTCTAGCGAGGCCTATGTATGCTTTGTGGATTTCTCCGCAAACCGAACACTTTTGCGAGTGGCATGAACTCTGAGAGCATGAGACCCCGATAACACGAAGTTTGCGTCGTCAAGGTCTGACTGTGCTTGAGAAGATACAGCAGATTGTTGGCAATCAGTGGATATTTCCCTACTCAAACGGTGCGTTTTTGTATTTAATCTGACCACAGCTCCATCAGATGACCAGACTATTGTTGACCGAGTTATCGAGCCGATGTGGGAGTAGAACCATATAGTTGGCCCATAGGTACAAGACCCAAAGGCTATCATCATGGCTGGCAGAGTAGTATATGACAGGAATGTATATATTGATGCCCTGTCCATCGAAGCCCACTGCTCATAGGACTCACCATGAAGACAACTCTTCAACCGCAGTACCCGTCGCAGAGAGTGTCATAAAAGTCGCAGCATGACCTTTGAGGCGGCGGAATCGCCACGGGAGAGGTGTCGCGGATGACCTGGGTAGGCACAGCCATAGCCAGGGAGGCAGCGAAGAGGCCGATGGCAGCTGTGAGCTTCATTTTGACGATGAGATTGGGTGGGATTGACCGGGTCTGTGATGTGGGTCAGTTGATGCTTCGTGACGGAAGATTGCGTGGCTCACCGACGATGATCTTGAGGCTCGGTCAAATGGTACTTGGAGTTTCGAGGAGACATAAAGCGCAGTCATGAAATAGATATTTAACTTTGGCACTAATTTAGTATGCGCTTGATGTCTTCATGGGCCTTGATGTCAGCCTCGGTGTGGCATAAGCTCCCAAGATACAAACCCCCAATTGCGGGTTCGTCTTTCTTGTGTGCTGACTGTATCCAAGACATCGACCCAGAGCATTGCCCACAATGACTTACTGATCTGCACTCAAAAGCTGAACTGGTATCGGTAGCTATCAGCACTATCTTCAAAGGCTCGATGATAGTCCGACACGTCGCCGAAGAAGGGGAAATCTCTCTGGAAGGTGACCACAAGCAGATAAAGGTTTGAAGGCTTGGGACAACAAAATTTTCAAGCAGAGACGATCGCTATTGAATCCGGACAGATGCGTTCAGGCCTAGTGAGCTTCTATTTTCAACTTGGCTCGTCGTATACGGCTCGTCGTTCGGGAAAAGAAAGCCCTCACCAGGGGTTGCCTTCAGTTGCAGTGCCCCAGATCCTGCTTGAGTGGATAGCATTTGTTGTCATCCCAGCCACAGCATTGGAACTCCAAGTGACAGTCTTGCCTATGTAATGTTCAGCGATAAATCTAACGGTGTTATTAGGCAATCGAAGGAAATACGCACCGAGCAATGAGGTCGGCGACGTTCTCGGGTGGCAAAGTGCTTCCAGCCGGCAGTGCCATGACAATGCTGGCGAAAAACACTGCGACAGTCGTTGATAGTCTCATGTCGATGCGAGCTACGCGGATCTCTTGTGCCGGATGAAGTCCATTCAAGGTCAGTCATGCTATTCTGTCAGACCATGCCGAACGACGTACCTGGAGCAAAGTACGTAAGAAGAGGTCGAAGGGCTACGATTACGGTCCAAAGTCGACCCTGCTTTTATAGCTAATCTGACAGCCTCCTCACACAGCCTAGAGACCGGTGCTGTTGAACAAGTAGCACGACAAGCCAGAAGCACGGCCTCTCCAGAAGTGTGCTTTGCATACCTAGTGGCCCTGCCGACATTCCGCCCGACTACTGAACTCGGGTCCGTTTCAGCCTTGCATTTGTGATACATTTTGAGCGGTAATCATCGTCATGCTTTTTGACTGTGAGAAACTTGGTATCGTGGAATGAGGCGAAATGGTAGAGTGTGGCATTAAAAATAAGTGGCGCGAGGCCACTGCTGCTGTTACTGGCGTCCCTTCTCCACGTCATTCAGAGGTACAGTCAAGAATATCGAGCCGGATGGTGCAGTCTCAAAATCACGCGAACGAATTGTCTGCATCTCTTGATCTCTGTCAGTTTCCTCCAGTGCCAGGCTCTTTGCTGGTGATGTGCCATTCTCCTTGCCTGGTGAAGCTGAGCCCACTAACGTCATCGAATTATTACGTCGACTCCCTCCACTGTTGAGGAATGAATCGTGAGCTTGGGGACGCTGGGCTGAAGACGCAGTCTGACGCGTTGTGCGTGTCGCCATGCTTACTGTCCGAGCATGAGGATGGAAGGTCCATGGCTGCACATTGTCAAACTCGCCGACCTCGAACAGTTCTCGCACAATCGTCCAAGTGAAAGGGATGTTGGCAACTATGACAGCGACTGACGACTCGCGAATGTACCAGAACATCCACGTACGACCGTAGGGCTGCGCGAAAGAGTAGTAGCTGTTGAGTGCAGCGGCTGCGATGGCGAAAATGCCGATAGAGAAGATGCCGATAAGGACGAGCTTGCGCTTCCAGTGGAGCGTCGAGCGAATCAACATCTGCAGTGCGATTGATAGCATGATTATGTCAGATGAGATGTTGAAGACTGCCTTTGTGATCCGGTGGTGGAGGAGTGTGTTGCATTGGGCAGAGTCGGTCGGTACTGCGTAGTACTCGTGGAAGGGCCGACACCAGACGGCGAAGTAGAGGATTTGCATGACAACATATCCAAGCGCCACGTAGGCTGAGAGCACTTTGATCGCGATATTTTCGTTGCGCAAGGCCGTGCGTGTCAGTCGGTAGTACATGATGAGCAAACATGCCTTGCAAGCCCAGATGACAGAGATCTGCATCTGCTCTGTGACGATCATCATCTTGCTGCCATATATGCGCCGCGATAATTGATCATCGCTGAGCGCGCTGAAGCTGTAGTCTGAGGGCTCCAGGTTCGATCCAGCCTTCCACCATCTGTTGGATACGACCATCAAGGCGGTGTAGGTGGTGAGCACGAAAATGCCCATGATCCAATCATCGAGTTGGAGGCCCCTCCACGCGCGGAAGAGGATGCGGCGGGCAATGCTGTGACGTGTCAGCCTGCTTCTGCACAGCCTCGCAATAAAGTGATAAGCTTACAGTCTGGCGATGATCATGCCTATGCCGCAGATATACCATATCCACGACTCACGGCCGAATTGCATAGCCATCTTGGAGAGTGTCGACGACTACAGTGTTGCTGTGTTTCGCGCTCTGCTATCCGGGGTCCAGCTTAATCTTCAAGATTCGTGGTTGCCGAAGGTGCATATTGCGACGCGTTATGTTCTTTGTTGATGCGCTCAGGGTGTTGGAAGGGGAGATGAAAGGAGTGACTCGAGATGAGAGCAGGCAATTGCAAGGCAGACGACTGTCCAGCAGCAGAGTGAGGTGTAAGAAGAAGAGAGAAGAGGGCTGGGCGAAGCTGAGCTGAGACTGAGCTGAACACATCAAGATAAGACGATGCGGTGACGAGTGCGCTGATGTGTGATTCGCTGATAGGCGCGTTGCGGGGTACCGCGTTTAGAAGTGCAGGGCTCCCTAGGAGTTGGATCCGCCAGGCGTGTCCGCTCCACGTCAACACCAGCCTGCCGGTGCCGCCTGTCGATCTCTAAACGTTTCGTCCTTCGTCCCTTCATGCACAAGTCTTTGTCTCAATAAGAGCTGGCCGCTACCTGTGAAAGCGCCCTGTGATAGCAGTGTCTCGGGCAATGCTGGTATCGAACGATTGTCGCGACCAGACGTTCGGTCAGAGGCCGCAACTCGTATTGCAGTATCGCAAACCCAACACATGCACCCAGGGCGAGCGGGCCACTTCTATCAATAAGGTTTTGAAGCACGCGCATTAATAACCGCAGCCTCGGACATTTAGATATCTCGAATCCACCTGTATTGCTTGACTGCGAAGCCAGTGCGATAACCCGCAAGACAGTGCAATATAAAGGAATGGTTGAAAGACTTTTCAAGGAGCCGAGCACCTGGACACATTAAGCGTATCTATGTTTTTTTTTGACATTGCCTAGCGCAATATCCCCGAGAGCCGTGGGTAAAGCAATGGCATTTGAAGGCTGCAGCAGAAAAGATAATACTCAACTCACGGTCTTGCCACACATCGAACCAATTCTTCCAGATTTTTGACGTCGCAGAAGCTCAGAGGAAGAGCAGCGCATAGCATGGCAGGTAGTAAAGCGACTTTCGAGAGGACCGACGTATTTGTCATGAAGGATTTTCTTGGATCTTTAGATAAAAATTGAGTTGTACGTAGAAAGCAGAAGCCGACGCGAGCACAGATTTTTATACCTGCTGCCCCCTGCCAAGCTCAGTTGTGAAGGAAGTCGCAACTGTAACATACATTCCAGCATGCACTTGCCGGTTCTTGCACAGCCGCAGGGAATTGCAGCTGCCCCCTGCTGGCTTCAAGCCTTCTGTGCATACTTTCGCAGAGAGCAGAGCAGGCCCGCAAGTAGTGGCGGTTTTGTTAAAATTTTGGGTGGACACATCACACTCTGTGATCAGGGCTTTGGGGCCTGGCGCTGTCGTTGGATGATTTCTAGACGGCCATGCAGAGAAGGAGAAGCTCAAGGCGCAAACACATGGCAACTTCAATAATAAACTTTTGGGCAAATTGACATGGTAATTCGAGGTACATAATCTCGAGTTGAGATTGAGACGAGCGTTGGAAGATCACTGGCGAAGAGATACTGCAGAATCTTTACATACGACTCTTGAGGCAACCGTAGCAAGGAGCGCGTTCATCAGCAGACCAGGTACGCGCGTACCACCTATCGCCATCGAGTTTTCCACAGCTCCAGACGCATAGTCAGTGCTCTGAATGGCTTTGATCATGCATAACGTATTAGGAACCCAAGGCAAGAATCCGACATGCTTTTTGTCTTTCGCACTTTTAGCAGGCACATTTCGATACTCGTTCCAGACTTCTGCACATAGCGTGATCGTATTAGTGCTTCAAGCAAAGATTGCAAGCAGAAGAGCGCAACTATATGCACCCTCGTTTGCTTTTTCTAGAGGCGGGAATATATTTGTGCTGGACCGTGCTTTTGATGCAGTCAGAACAGATGTGAAGTAATACAGAATCGCAGACTTAGAGGCAATGTTTACAAGTCTTCCAGCGCGGTCAGAGGAACCAGACTTGAAGCCAAAGTCAACTGCTTTTTGATCAAGAAAGAACACAGATCTTGCATAGATGCTGAGTAGGATTGTTAAGCGTTCTCACGGCATGGCATCCGAGAAGCAGACGCAAAAGACACATCCGTGCGTCCCATTTGGGTTTGTATGAAACATGCATCCTCCTGAGATCCAGAGCGGTTCTTGTGCATAGCACGCTCAGCTTCGATCTTGTGCGACAAGCTGACAGGGAGGCACAGACCGACGGACATCGCAAGAGAGCGAGGTGATTTGGTAGACGCATTCATGTGGCAAGTGAAGGTCTTTGTTCATATCTCTGGTTCTTACTGAATTTAGCGGATACCAGTTCGAGGGCGCAAGGGGCGCAGAGACATAATCGCTTTGCTGCTGAATCTCTAAAGGGGGGGGGGGGGGGGCGGGGGGTTGAGATCATGTTGTGGACTACTTTGAGCTATCGGAAGGAAGGGTTGTTGTTGAAGAGGATAACGAGAGAAGATAGCTGGTTTATATGCTCCTTCCTCCACCCGCGCATGTGGCGTCTGCAGAAAAGCACAATGGAAAGCGCGAGGCAAGAGCCCAAGGGCATATGTCCTATAAGTTTTCCTTTTCATTATGCTGACACGCACAAAGAGTCTACATAACCGCCGACGCAAAGTGTTTTAGTTTGAACTCTTTTGGAGAGAGACATACATCTGTGCGTATTTTCTTTTCGGCACATACACATCGTATTCGTCTGCGCAAATTCTGATGACTGCAGGAGGAGCTGGTATTGGAACACTCACCTTCGGCGGCTCGAGGGTTTGTATACACCATCTCCAGACCGCGCACGGGATGATTAAGGGAAAGGAGGAAGGGGTTGGAGATGCACGGCCAGCGCACACTTATCATTACTGCTTACTCGTCTTGCACTTCTCGTCTCGCCGCCCATGTCTCGTAACGTCTCGCTCATAACATCGTCAAACTATCTACATGCAAACCGCAATATGAACATCCAAGGGTATCATCTGGCGCCAAAAATCCAACATCAAACCACAAACCTCCATCCATCCCAAGTGTAACGAAGTTATCTTCCCCCCTTCTCAACATCTTCTCTCCGCTCGCCGCCTTCCTTCCACACGTCTCCTGCAATCGTCGCATCAATATGCGACCTCCCCCTCATCCCACGGAAAATCCTGCAAGTCGACTCTCGTACACGTCAAATACGGCAGTCCGCCCTCCCTAAGATCCAGTTCCAGGAAATTCCGCATCAGCGGCTTAACCGCATCCTTGGCCTTATTTTTGATCTCCTCGACCCTCCTCTCAAACCGCTTCAGATTCTCCCTGTTATACTGATCGTGCTGTAATCTGAGAAACCTCTTGCACTCGTCGTGGTTGAGGTAGCCCGGCCCCCCTGCACCGATCAAGCGGAACACGCGGCCGGTGTTGAAGTTCTCCGTCGGTCTGGGCGTCGCGCCGCCGTTGCGCGGGGACTTGAGGATCGGAGCGGGGGGCGGTGTTGTGTTTTCTGCGAGCCACTGGCGGAAAAGGGAGACGGCCATCCAATCCAGCCAGTTACTGCTCGGACTGACGCGCTCGCCGCGCGAGGTCGTCAGGCTGAGACGGAAGAGCTTGATCTCGATTTTGAGCTTGAGCTCATCCATATCCTCCACCTTATCTTCGATGAGATCCAGCACACTATCCGGGACCGCGCCGTTGAGTTGCGGAGATGCCAAAGGCCACTGGCCAACAACATGCACCATGGCCTCGGCAAAAATCGCCTTGCTCCGCGCCATGTACCCGAGCTTCAGATAAGAGGGAGGATACTTGGCAATCTGCTTCCACAGCCGCCCCTGAAACCGGAGTAAATGGTGGTCCACTCTCGGCCCAATGACCGGGATAGCAGCGTATTGATCTGCCAAGGAGAGCAGAGACTTGCACTCGACGTATGCGTGGGCGATGTTCAGCGTGTCCAGGGCCGGGGCGTGGTTGTAGAAGATGCGGAAGAGGTTGTCGTAGTCGCGGAACAGGGCGTCGTCGGGATCGGGGGCTTGCGGGGCGGGCGTTGAGGTCGAGAGTTGGGCGGTCGAGTAATTACTTCGGAGTCCGCTGAAGGAGGTGGGTTTGTTGCGGGCGGGTGGAGGTGCGGCGTCGAACATTGTTGTCAGGGCGGGTTGTGCTCGCTGTAGTCTTGTTAGCATGCGCGCGATTTGGTGGTGGTGGATTAAGGACCTTCTGCACCAGCATCGGCACGTCGTCGTCGCTGCCCCAATCGAGTTCGTACCGCCAGCGTTTCCGCTCTTGTCGCGAGCCAGATGGATTCCGTGCCAGCGCCGCGGCGCTCATGTTCTGCGCGACGCTCCCTTCACCGGCGCCAGCCCATTCATCGCTCGTGCCCGCCTCGAAGAAGCCGGAGCATTGCGTGAGGATGAGCTTGTGCAGGAGGTATCTATTCTCGCGGCGGCCGTTGCTGACGACGATCTCGACGTCGCCCGTGTGGGTGAAGACGGGGAACTCGTTCTGGCTGCCGACGCTGCTGCCGCCGTAGCTCGAGCCCCCGGAGCGGTGCGGGCGGTGGCGGCGCAGGGTCGAGGTGCGCGACGAGTGCGAGGCGACCGAGGGCGGGCGGCGGATGGTGAGCGAGGAGGCGCGCTCGGCGCTGACGTTGCTCCCGACCTGGGAGTCTGGGTAGGAAACCATGCGCGGGCGTGTCGGTCTGTAGACCCGAAGCGCCAGAAAGCTCTCCTTCTTCTATGTAGTCGTCGTTCAGGTAGCGAAGCGGGTAGAGGTCGTGCGCCGTGGTGTCGCAAAAGAAAGTCGGGAGTGAGAGATCGCAGAGTGGCCGTCGCGCCCACAAACGAGAGGCTGGAGGCTGTCACACCTCTCAGCAAGGAGGGGCGCGTCGAAAGCAGGTGGCTGCTGGGCCGTCCCTGTGCGGCTCAAGCAGGTTAAGGTGCCAGGATGTTGGTGATCTGAAGGCTGGTGCGCTAGTGTCCGCTCCCCACACCACAAGATCTGACAACACGTGTGGACCACAGCAAAACGAGAAGATGAGGAATGCTGAAATGATAGTGCAGGAAAGGTGAGGAAGTGTTTCAGCAGACCTCCCATCGCTCACAAGACTGGCTTCGGTGTGGCGTCACCTGCTGCGCTCGACGCTGCATGCGTGCATCAAGCATCCACAGCCAATGACGGGCGCTAGCCGGCCACCGCTTGAATCAGCCTCGGAGGCGAACGCACAGCCGCCCCACGCGAGTGGACGGCGGACTGGACGTCAGGAACCAATGCTGTCCATGAGGCATGCAGGGCGAGAGACGTGTTGGTTGGGTTTCGGACTTTGCCGTGCTCGATTTGCCTCAGGCTTCGTGTTATACAGTGGTATATACATATCGTACATGGTAATGTTATGCTTGCTTCGAGATCTCTGTCTGCCCTCCCATGAACGGCTGCAGGACTTCTGGTATCCTCACAGTTTGGGTCTTCTCGTCCCAATGGTTCTCCAGTATAGCTGCCAACACGCGCGGTACTGCCAACGCCGTGCCGTTCAGCGTGAAGGGGAACTCGAGCTTGTTGGCATTGGCGGTGCGCAAGCGGGTGTGCAGTCGTCGGCTCTGGTAGTCTGTGCACATGGAGGTTGATGTGACCTCGCCCCAGCCGTCGTCTATTGAGCGTCGCGAGGGGAAGAAGGCCTCGATGTCACGCTTCCTGATGGCGCTGGCGCCGAGATCTGTGGTGGGCATCTCAAGGATACGGCAGTGGAGACCGAGTGCTGTCAGGATCTCATGCTGCATACTCAGCATCTCTTCGAAAACGGCCTCGGAGCTCGACGCGTCAGTTGCGGTGAAGTGTTCGTCGCCGGTTTGATCTGGTGCAGTCCAAGCGAACATCTCAACCTTGGTGAATTCGTGCACGCGGTACAAGCCCTTCGTATCCGCGCCGCGAGCACCAGCCTCCGCTCTGTAGCATCTGCTCACGCCGACGGTCTTGAGGGGCAGTTCCGACTGATTGAACACCGTGTTCGCCTTCATGCCAGCAAGCGGGATCTCCGCTGTCCCCGCGAGCGCCAGCTGTGGCCTCGCCTTGTCCTTCTCCGACTGCTCGATGGCATAGACCTGTTGCTCGCCATTCTGGTCGCGCGGCTGGAACCCGCATGCCGAGGCAATATGGGAGTACACCAGCGATGGCGGCGCGACGACCTTCCACTTCTTCCGCCGCGCGACACTCAGCGCATACTGCACCAACGCCTGCTCCAGCATCGCGCCGTCGCCGACGAGGAAGTACCAACCCCAGCCTGACGTCTGCGATGCGCCTGTGAAGTCCAGTATCCCCAGCTGCTGTCCAATGTTGACATGACTCTTCCACGGTTTTGTATTGTCCGGGTCAGGGTGCCTGCCAACGTAGTCTACCAACGCCGCGCCAGTGCCCACGGGAGTGTGAACACTGCTCAGGTTCGGCAGGTCCTGCGCGAGGCCCTCGATCTCTTCCTGCAGTTGTGTCTCCTTTGCCTCAATCTCGCTCAGCTGGGCCTTCATTGCCTTGGCTTCTGTCAGCGCTTTGTCTTTCTCCTCCCCGCCCTTCGCTATCTGGTCCCGCAGCACCTTATTCTGTGATCGCAGGTCACGCGCCGATTGCTGCAAGGCCAGCCATTGCTCGTGCAGCTCGATGATGCGCCATGAGTTCTTTGCGTGGGCGCCGTAGTTGCGGTCTATGCAGTTTTGCTCGTACAGGCCGGGCGCGTTGCGGATGTGCTTGATGTCGATGATGGGTTTCGGTGCAAAGGCGGGTTTTGTAAAAGTGCGGACTGCGTTGTACGACGAGGGGAATGGTCTCAGGGTGGCATTGGAATTTGTAGGTAGACAGCGGCCCCTGAGGGACCTGCCTATTGCTTTCATCGCGTGGTGGAAGGGACGATCAGTCGATGCATGGGTCCGCTTGTAGCTTCCGCCTCGGAACTTTTTGGCGCTAAAGTAGGATGCTCATCCCTGTCGAACGGTGCGCGTCATCAGCGCGTCTCCTTCACCCACACCCCAAGGTCACACAAGACTCGGCCAGTGCGTCGTTTTCCACCGCCATCTGCTTCCCACGCGGCACCGAGATTGGGGACTGGAGCACTTCAGTATACTTTTTCAGGCATCGGCAGGGTCCGGAAAGACTGCATGCATGTCAGGACCACATCAACACGCTTTCGATATACGCGTACGCTGTCTTGGTGTGGCTTCTACACCTGGAAAGCGAGCGTGCGGGGCTGACTGGGAGACTCCCGCCAGCAAGGCACCGAATTCCTCATATTCCACAGCCGGGTTCGCCTCAATGCCTTAAGGAGCAACGTCCAGAGTTGGACCGCAGTGAACATTCATTTCACGGCGACGACATGGACACTTTGGATTGGCACCCAGCTCGACCTCCAGAAGATGCTTGGTGGTGACGAGCAGGAGGTATCGCCAAGGAAGCCGAACATGCAAGATGACAGATGCAGATACTGGAGAGCAAGAGCAAGCCCGCCCGATCTAAAACGCCGGAGGTCGAGGCCGTTGATCTTACAGACTCATCGCCGCCGCCGAAAGGCAAAGCAACTATGGATCTGGCAAGGCCACCATATTTCTTTACACTCGAGCAGCAGAAGGCGTACGATGAGACCAGCGCATTTCTTGCTGAGCAGATGCTCAAGGAACGAAATGACTCCATGACCGTAGCAACATCGGCGCAGCAGCCCTTCCTCAGCCAGCAACGACGCATGCAAGACTTCGACGGCTTACTAGACAAGATTGAGCGAACATCGTTTGTTGGTGCAATCTTCCTAGAAGCCTATGCAGAGAGGCTTAGGGACGATCTTTGCAAGGCTTACTGGCTCAAGAGGAATGCCAACCTGAACTTCTACTGAGCTCATGACCAATCTCTCGACAACCCAATCCGCACGAATTCAGTGGTTGGCAGCCGTCTTTTCTATTCCCGTACAAAGGGTTCAGCATTCCGCTTCCGAGTCGGCCCTACTACCTGATGACCCAACAACCGTCGCAGTACATTCCTCAGAGCCACTCTTGTCCGATGGAATCAAGCAACGCTTCACGGATATAGGCACTCTGCAGTCTCGCCACGGCCAGGATAGCCGTCAGCCTATAGGCATGTCTAAGGGCTCTGCGGTAGTCAGACTATGCCCAGTGCAGACCCATACGCGTCAGCGCACTCATGCGAGACTGAGTACAAGTTTGAATGCCGCATTTCGAAGTAAGACATCTTGTGGCAATGCACGAAAGGGGTGACTGGCGGCCGGGAAGCAGAGGTCACGATTCAGTGTATGCCCCTAGGTACCAAACGTGGCAGTGGTCAGCGTGAGAGCGTGAGGATCGCTCGACCCAGGACAAGACCCCAGTACTCATCCACCAGTCAGCCGAATACATTAAGCAGGTGACAACAAGTCTCAGAGCTAACTCTCCTCAAGATATATACAAGCGGCTGGGAAAGTTCCCACGGGACTGTACCGTCTGATTTGGCCTCAGAACTGAACCTTGATGTGCAGTCTGTACTTATTGGAATGACTATCGAAGCTCATTCAAAAGCATGCTAGTCGGCCAAGCAAACTTATAAGCCGACAAACTTAATGACATCGACTTGTAGTACGACCATTCTGTAGAGAATGCAGATTGTGTATCCACACTAGACAGCATGTGATCGGTGAACCAATGGCCACAGCCAGACTCTGGACCTGGCCGGAGCGGCACTGCAATACTTCGTGGTCCCATTCCAAGTCCCCCGGACATCAGACGAGATATCAATGACCCTTCAGAAGGGCATGTATGCCTATAAAGGGTTCTGCAGCTCGTATTCCCCCGAGGAGCATCGCAGCCAAGCCCTCATTCCTTCACCATGAAGACAACTCTGTCTTTCTCGGCGCTGCTGGCAGCATGCCTTGCGGCTCCCATGCCCGAGCTGGACCAATCACCCAAGGATCAACAGGATGTCATGGCATTGCTTCGAAGACAGCTCGGTGTGGTTCCGATTGTCGACAATGCCCTTCCCATCGTCAGCTCAGTCGCGCCCATCCTTGCTGGCCCGACAGCCACTACAACAGCGGTTGCCGTCCAGCCTGTCGTTCCAGTCGCCACAGGAGGAGCTTCAACAGCAAATGCGCTGGTACCCATCGGCCCTGTGGTCACTCCTGGAATCCTGGACCCAGTGTTGACTCCAGTGGATCCGATTCTCGCGCCTGTGGTATCTGTCGCCTCCCCGGTAGTGTCAGACCTTGCGCCTGTCGAGTCGATCGCTAGCCCTATCGCTACCCCTGTTGCCGGTGCTCTTGAGCCGGTGCTCTCTGCTGTCAGTCCTGTGGTGACGCCTATCGTCACTGATGTCGCGCCTGTGGTCTCCAGCGTTCTCGGTGCTGCTGATCCAGTTGTAACACCTGTGATCTCTGCCGCTGAGCCTGCCCTCTCTGCAGTGGTGCCCAGTCTGTCCCTTGTCCAAAGTGCTGTCGACCCGATCGTCACGCCCGTGGTCTCAGCAGTCGCACCCGACGTCTCCGCAGTCGCCCCTGTTGTATCCGACATTCTCAGCGCTGGAGATCCGCTAGTGACGCCCGTCGTGTCAGTCGTAGCGCCCGTGGTAACGGACGCTATCAGCGTGGCAGAGCCCGTTGTCAGCCCAGTCGTCTCTGCTGTGGTGTCTGACGTCGCACCCGTCGTCTCGGATGCGGCTTCAGTTGCCAACCCGGTCGTCTCTGATGTCGCTTCTGTCGCCAATCCCATCATTTCCGACGCCGCTTCGCAAGCTGCCACCGTAGTCGATCCAGTCGTCACAGATGCCGTATCTGTTGTCGCTCCCGTGGTTTCTGACGTCGCATCGGCTGTAGTCACTCCAATTGTGTCCGATCTCACATCTATCGCTGCTCCCGTCGTCTCGGACGTCGTCTCAGGCGTCCAATCTTTGGTCTCCGCTCCAGTCGCGCCTATCGTCTCGGATGTGGCTTCGGTGCTCAACCCTGTGGTATCTGATGCGGCTTCGATCGTGGCCCCAGTGCTCTCCAGCGTTCTTTCCACCCTCGGCCCTGCAGTTACCGATGTGGCTGAAGTGATCTCTACTGTTCTGGATGGATCAGCAGTTGCACCTATCGATACTGCACTTTCGTCGTTGGGATCGCTCACTTCGACTTTGGTCGTTACACCAATCCCGATCTCCGTACTACCTTCGATTTCGACGCCCGTTACGATCACTGACGTTTTCCCTTCGCAGACCCTGCCCAGCATTGATATCAGCGATATCCTGTCTTCCGTCGCGCCGACGCCTAGTATTGATGTTAGCGACATTCTGTCATCGATCACGGCTTCGCCTACTCTTGACATCAGCGATATCTTGTCTTCGATCACTGCTTCGCCCACTATCGATGTTAGCAATATCATGTCTTCCATCGCGGCATCGCTGTCCAGCGAGTTGCCATCCGGCATTGTCGCGCCAGTCGACACGGACCTACCGTCGAGTACCCCTACACCGAGCGAAATCGTTGAGCCCACACCCTCGCTTCCCATCGAGGAGTCAATTCCTCTCCTCACGCCGACACCTGGGCCCAGTCTACCAATCGAGTCATCTACCCCTGTCGAGTCATCTACCCCTGTCGAGTCATCTACGCCTGACACCTCGTCAACCACCCCTGTCCTGCCCATCGACACCGCCACCACAGCCTCAATGCCCTTCGACATCCCCACCGGCATTGCGCTCCCCGCCGACACCGGCCTCTCATCTTCGTCCACACCATCGCCGACGCCAACACCCACACCAAGCGACATCCTGCCGTCGGGTATCGCGGCTCCAGCAGGCACCGACTTATCTGGCACAACAACCAGCACCACTTTTACCACGACGACGACGACTGAACCGTTCCCGGGTGCTACGCAGGCGCCGGTTGGTGCGGCTAATCCGTTCCAGGGTCAGCCGCAGAGGCCCCCGAGTGTGGCCGGTGATGGTGTGGATCCGCCGTATTTCCCGTGGTACTTCTTCTTTCCTGGACGCGGAAGGGGTAGGGGCCCGCCTGCTCAGTAGCGACGCAAAGGGAAGAGTGTGATTAGAAGGTCAGATAGGGAGGGAGGAAGTACATCGATGGATATAAGTAAGATTTTGGATCGATCTGTAGCCTCAGTCAGATGTTCAAATATGAAATTTCATCAAGATAATATCCGCTAAGATTATGGTCCCAATCGCGTGTCCTATCAAGTATTTGCAGGTCTCCCTGCCTCTGCCTCATGCATCCTTTCCTCATCACTCCCTTCTAACTTCCAAAAGGACGGTGACCCAGTGTGATGACTCTGTCTCCAAAAGTCTTATGCCGGACAGCCATGTCTGCTCGTCTCTTCTCCCTCGACTCCGTTGCGCAGGTACTCGATGATGTGCGCTGGGGCAACGGTCTATATTCCATGTCTAAACCAGAGTCACTGGCTATCAGCTCCGTGAAAGCTGCATCTATGTGCCTCTCTTAATGCTTCACCGTTATCGAAAACACACTATGCCGCGACTATGCCGCTGTTCGGCTCGGACTGTGCAGAGAGATAGAAACCAAAATCATCGAAAAAGTCTTCGATGTGCCGGAAGGATCTGCAAGTGATGCACTGCGGACTTAGGCCACAGCGAGAGGGTTTGCAAGGTACTCGGCACCATGCATTGCGTTCACTCCGAAGACTCAAGATCAACTATCGTGGTCGACTTTGCGCGAAGACATGTATATACCGCTCACGTACCCTCTTCTTTGCCTTATGTATACAAAGCCTTTGCCGATTTCCAAAACAGAACCATGAGACGATCATATCCTGCGCTGAAAATCTTTCTCAAGACATGCAATGTTTGCACGTCTGTTTCTGCATCTTCCGCAGCTCAAAGTAAACTGAATACCTCTTCGGTGTAGAACTCTAGTTTGCGCATTTCAATTTCAAAAGTGACCAGCATCAAGGGCATGCTTTCTCCGAGACTTTCAAACTCACTCACTGCATCTCAATATGCAGTCCTCTGTTCGGACTTTCTCATAAGCTAGCCTTCAGCCATCAAAGCTCAATTCGTCCTAATGCCAGCCTTTAGTCACGTGGTGGCCAAGCCCGTAGGGTATGTAAGCTCGCCCAACGTGAGCCTGGACATGTACACTGCAACACTCTTCTTATTCTCTACTCAGAATTTCGAGATTAAATCTGGATGTTTCTAATTCTTCTAACATCAAGCATAGTCAGCATGCAGCCGGGATCGGAGCGAGAGGAAGGTATAAGCTGCACGGAACATGAGACTTTACAGGTTCTTTAGAGTAGCTCGAGCCCACAACACACCTGACTATTCTCGAAATGAACCGGAGTACTGCTCCCTTCATCTTTCGGCTGTCTACATAAGCTCGCATGCTTGCCCGATCAAAGCCTGTTTTGACCAACCACGCTGTCGCAGGTGATCATCGTCGAGAGCAGAACGATTATGTAGGGAGACTGTGGCTTAGATGCCCGAGTGCATTCCGCGAGCGCTATCCTTGTGTCCATATCTTCTCAATGCCAGCGCTTCTCCATCTCGGTCATTCGCTGTGCGTTCATGCTCTCAGCTTTCGATAGTTGCGTCAGCCAGCGATTTGCGTCTTCTTCAACTTCTCATAGATGGACCCTAGTAGCTTCTTGCAAGCCCTTTCGGCAACCTCCATGGCTTGCGTGGCAGTATCAATGCGGTCATTGTTGTGCTCTTCAATGATTTGACGCTCCGAAAGCAACTGCAATCGACAATGCTTAATCGATTCGTGCTCCATATCTCGTACCTTGCGCCTCGAAGCCTCGGTGAAGTGTGCCATCTCTCTTCTTCGATGATGCGGAAGTGCAGGGAGGGCTGTAGCTGATTTCCATTGGGAAGTTCGAAGGTAAGTACCCACAGAGGTCGACGGGGGACACTGAAGATGACCGTGAGCTTTATCATCAAGCGCACCGTCGAGTGAAAGCCTCTCCTCATGCAGTACCAAATGCGAGTGCACTCATTATCTCGTACAAGCCCAGTCGGTAGATCCATTAGAAGCTATACCTTGGGTCCATACAACACCTTATCGGTGTTATGCTCGCCACTACTATTTGTGTGGCTGGAGGCACTTGGAGGTAAGAGCGATGATTGTGGTGCGTACTCGTGTACTAATGGCCTGCACCAGGTTCTCAATGCTGCACTTGCTCTATCGAGCAGGTATTCGAGCATCTTCGAGCATTCGCACTGTCGCCATCGTTCACGAGGACAGCAGACTCTGGTGTGAATGGACTCTTAGAAGTGCACGATCCTCTTTTGTGACTCTCTCAAAGTCTGTCGGGCGCTTCACATGTATCGGATGTTGGTGGGACGATTCTGCTTTTTCTGTCAGCTATGGATGACGACCTTGGGAAGGTTCACGCTTCGGCCGCACGGACCACGAAGCCCCGCGTTTGCTCCTTCACACCCCACCAGTAGCCGTGCTGCAACACTATGGCGACATGCAGTCTCAGCTTCCCACTCGACGACAAGTCCATCTGCATCTGGCCAGCTCAGTGCTGCAGCGGCTGGTCTCCATGTACAGAGATCTACTCACTCAGCCGCGCCCATGAGCGCCACTTCTTGTGACCTCGCAACAAGCACTGCTGGTTGGCTGCATTGTTACGGCTGGCCTGGGCATCTGCGACTACTGCACCATCATGCATGACAGCCCTACATTGAGCTGAACGCGGGTCGCCCAACTATCTGCATTTGAGATGGCCTTGAAGTAAATGCGTACCAGTGTGTATGGCAGCCTGCATAGGGTAGTGGCGTTGTAAATTATACTTATGCTGCTCATAACGCTCGCGATTCCAAAAACATTGCCTTTCAGCTGGTGCGACCATACATGCCTTCAGCAAATACAGGTGCGGATGCACTACCTCCAAAGATCGCCAGCAACAACACCTACGAGCTAGTGCTGCCAAATGGTGCGTTGAGATCCATGAACCTGAGCCAGCTCACAGCGCTGACCCATTGAAGAAGAGCAACATGGTACACCTACAGCGCATTGGCCCCGCCAGCCTTCGACTCTCCGGAAATCTTTCATCGCCCGGGTCCTCGATCTTCTACCCTTTGTAGCCCTACTTTTGGCACCCATTGCATTTCTAGGTATGTTCCAAGTTCTGGGTTGCACGACCTGACTGACGAAGACACAAGTACTCGCTGGATGCATTCTGGTCTTGCGTGGTCAATCTGAGTTCTCCTGGGGAGATAAAGTCATCGTACTTATGGGCGTGGCATCGACACTGTGGCCCATCGCTTTCGCAGCAGTACTTGGGCCATTGCTACGAACGGTGGCGCTCTACAAGGCTGAGCGCGGCGTCACCATCCGGGTATGCACAACAACCATGAGTTGTCTCTCACAGCTGATAGCCTTCTAGGCGCTCGAAGTACTTTCAGGCAGCCAGACCTTGGTGAGCACGCTGAAAGCCTGCGTCAACTACCGGTCTTTCGGACTTTGGTCCTTACTGCTTGTCATCTTGTGGTCCCTCAGTCCAGCTGGAGGTCAAGCAGTATTACGTGCTATGACTGTGGAGCAGCATGTGATCAAGTATACGTACCCTCTGATGTATCACCCAACAGAAGACATAAGCATTCCCTTCTTGACCGACATGTGGGGTAGTGCATCCGGTCAAAGCGCTCTAGCAGGCATTGTAAGGATGACAATGGGCGCAGCCATTTCTGCCCCCAATGCGGCCGCCATCCTAGTCAACGGTACCGATGCGAACCTCGAACACGGTCTACGACAACTGGGAGGAGCAGCAAAGGTCATCGCAGCAGCTAGAACTGATGTCTGGGGCAATGTCCGTATGCCTTACTTGGAGAAGCTGCCTGGCTACAACGCCGAGGAACCATACGCTTGGGTGGGCGTTCCTACGAACGAGATAACAGTCTACGAGTCACTGGTAGGGGTGCCTGTCCGCGGTATCCCAGATAATCTTGTTGGCAACGCCTCTTTCACTGTTTCAGCGGCCTACGCTACGCTCAAAGTCAGTCGAATACCTCCACGCTCATGCTAAGATGCGAAAGCTGATATCAATTCAACAGTGTGCTGAATGGCAAAATACGTCTCTGTGGCTAAGAGAGTATTATGGAGACTATGACGAGTCTGTTCTCAACACAACGACCACGTTCCCCATCTCAGCAATATGGGAACCTGCTCAATACAACGTCTTCTGGCATTTCCACTCAGAAGCGCAGGATTTCCCCGACAGGGAAGGAGCAGCCACCACCGGTGATCTGCTCGTGGGCACCATTCACAATCTCACGACCTGCGCAATCAACACTACACATGTCGACGCCGAAGTTGAATGCGTCAGATCCATCGCCGACCGCGAGGTATCCTGCTCTGCGACACGTGCTCGCCACTCCAGTAACTTTCCAATCACCACACGAGAAGCTAAATTCGACTCGAACGTGACAGGGGTAGCTTCGAACAACTTGATGAGTGCCATCCCCGGTATCCTCCCAGCCATGCACGCCATGAGCTTGACTCCACTCGAAGCCTGGCTAGCGGATCCCATGACGGGCGGCGTGGAAGACGCAAAGACGGGAGGAATGGGCATCACAGACCAGTACACGAGCCTCCCTCCCAGCGTCTTTGATGCGCGTCTCACCGTCATTTTCAACACCATCCTCCGCGCCTCATATAGGACCGACATCGTGCTCGGCAAAGACGGCACAGATCCCGCGAACTACACTTTCGACGCAGAAGCCGCGTACCCAGACCGGTTCAGTAATACCACTGGTCAGTGGCTCATGTTCTCACACCCAGTGTACCGCGTCCACTTTGGTTGGCTGGTCCTGTATCTCCTCTCGATCGCAGTACTGTTCGTGTGTGCCGTGGCTACCATCGTCCTGCGCATGCGGCTGCGTGCTCCCGATATTCTAGACAGCGTTTCGGCGTTTGCGCGTGATTCGCAGTATGTCCGGGTGCCGCCCGGAGGTAGTACGCTGGATGGTATACAGATGGCTAGAGCTCTGGGGAGTAAGCGCATTAGGATTGGAGATATTAGGCCGGACGATGAAGTGGGTCAGATTGCCTTTGCGGAAGCAGATATGGTCAGGGCTCGAATTTTGCGCAAGGATCGTCTCTACATGTAGTCTCTCACGTTGCTGAAAACCCTTTGGAAACCAGACATAACAGCAGCCGCTCAACGGAGTCAGCGGATGAACTATGCGCTCTTGAATGATCCTTGAACAGGTACTGACTAACTTCGCATTCCTCTGCGTCTGTCACCTCTGTTTGACTTCTTCTGCAACATAAGTGGCAATCTTTCGATGCAATTCTTCACTGGGCATGATTCTGTCCCAATGCACAGAACATATGTCCCGATTACTTGTTACACAGCGACTGCTCATCGCTCTCGATCTGTAGTCACCTTCTACCTGCGATTCCAGTGTTGTGCTTGAGCTGCTGTTTGTTTAGATTGTAGCATTCGCGGCGTTGCTCCGACTGAGCTCGATGACGGAGGAGCACCCAAGTTGCAGCAGATGCAATCTCAGAGCCAATAACAACAGGAGTCTGCATCGGCCTTCGTTGCAAGAGTCTTCTCTGATCCTCACCATATTTCTATTCTTTCCAAGCCTGCATGTTTGGCGGTTGTGAAACGACTTGATTGATCAAGGTTCGGCTGCCGGCCGTCACAATGACGCCTTGCGAAACAGCAGTTTCCTGGGGGCATCCACAGCTACCCAAGTGACGCGTTCCCGTGGGCTTTGCAGCCTGACAATGTTGTGAGACACATCGCACGCGACAGGCGTGATGTAATCAGTTGGCGCAGCCCTGGTTCAGAGCTCGCTAAGCACCGGACTGAACCCAGGTTGGCGGTCGTCCGCATCCTTGGGATCACGGCACATGCGCCTCGACATCACCAGGCAGCACCAACAGACCGCCGCGGAGTCGCCGTCTTCTATCTTCCTCTTCTCCGCGACGCTGCCATTACTTCCCTCCTCTCTTCACCTCGAGAGTGCTCGACTCGCTTCCGTCTCTACTCACTTGAGCTGCCGACCCCCAGCTCAAGCTCCCCACACGACACCGCTCCGCTCACCGCACCCCTCACCAACGACAACAATAGCCACCAGCCACAGGCTACGCGACCGCCGCCATGCACGACCCTTTTCCCTTCGAACGCCCCGATTACCTTGTCAAATATGTACAGCCGGTGGCAGACGCCCTCCACCTGCGCACGCTTCCGCTGCACTTCCACGAGGTACTGTTCGCCTTCGCGCTGTATCACTTCACGAACAAATACGTCTCTCCCGCCTTCAGCCGCTACTTTTTTCCAAACGTCTACCCGCAACTCAATGCGCGCACAAAGTTGAACTGGGACGTGCATATCGTGTCGTTTGTGCAGAGCACGGTTATCTGCGGCCTTGCGCTATGGGTGATGCTGGCGGATGAGGAGAGGGACCAGATGGGAAAGATCGAGAGGGTGCATGGATACACTGGCGGCACAGGCCTGGTGCAGGCTTTCGCAGGAGGCTACTTCCTATGGGATCTTATGGTCACGGTGCAGAACGTTAGCGTATTCGGTATTGGCATGCTCTTCCACGCCATCAGCGCTCTTTGCGTCTTTTCGCTGGGTTTCGTAAGTACTCCCTCACTGTCTGTCATGTGAACTTGACTGGAAAGTTAGAATAGCAACTAACAGGATCCAGCGACCCTTCGTCAACTTCTACGCCCCGACCTTTATCCTTTACGAGCTTTCGTCGCCCTTCCTGAATATCCACTGGTTCTGCGACAAGCTCTCGCTCACCGGCTCGACCCTCCAACTCATCAACGGCATCTTCTTGCTCCTGACATTCATGTCCTGCCGCTTGTTCTGGGGTACATATCAATCGATTAAAGTCTTCGGCGACATCTGGACCGCCTATCACGCCGGACCCGTCACCTTCCTCGACTCTGGCATCAAGTCTTTCGACAATGTTACCGCCATCGACGCCGGCCCTGTGGAGGAAACCGATATCCTGCGGTTCGCAGATGGACACACCGTGCCCCTCTGGATCGCCTCTGCATACCTCGCCTCGAACATTGTGCTCAACGGTCTGAACTGGTTCTGGTTCACGAAGATGATCGAGACGTTGCGGAAGCGCTTTGACCCGCCCCTAGGCACGAGACGCGCCGAGAAACCCACACACATCGATATCCCTGAGAACGAGAAGGTGCTTATTGAGGGTATCCACGTTGCTACACCTGGTGTTGGCGCCGATGGCAAGGTTCTTGTGCCTGAGCACTATGGTGTCAATGGCGATGGCGAGGTTGTGAAAGTTGAGGCTAAGACCACGCATCTCGAAGTCGAGGGTCGCGAGGTCCGGAGTCGCACCAGCACTAGGAGGAGAGGTTGAGATTGGAGTTTCTGTCAGGAAGGACTCGTCTCACTGCTTTTGCACATCTGGAGGATAGAGACGTAGATACATACTTCTTAATCTAGTGTTTAGTCTGTAGCCGCCGGCACCACTCTTCAGCGTCGACAATCACATGGTGAAAGGGCGTGCCGTCGATACGTCGATACCGCCGCTGTCACTCGTACACATGTGAGACTCGACTACGTAGATCCACCCTTCGTCAGCCGTCATCTCCTAGCCTCGACCTTCCGTCCACCACCATCGACAACTCAACCATGGCGCCACCTCCCGAGCATCCTATCGCAACGCACCAACGCGCACCGACACGTCAGATAGCCTCAGAACTTGCAGCGACACGTATTGTCGTGGAGACCGAAAAATCCTTCCGCATTAGCAACGCAGCCAATGCGGTCGACAAAGCCAAACATGCCCGAGAGATGGCCAGAGTCGCTGAAAGCTCGCAGAGCGGGAAATGAAGCGAGTCCAGCGCCGAGTCAATGACGCGAAGATCAAGCTGCTGGAGTCCAAGTCGGCACGAGAGAGGGAAGGCGGTGGGCTTAAGGAAGAGGGTGAGGGGATCCTCAAGCGACAGACCATGGAGCTGGACAACTGGGTTATCAAAGCATGCTGTAGCTTTCTCAATCTGCTAGCGGACTCAACTATTGACTGCTGCAAGACTTAATCTAGTGCTTTCTGGATACCATCATGCTATTTTGGATACCTTCAGGCCTAGGTGCATTGATAGTGTCTACTTGTTGTTAATCAACAGCGTGAATGGTCAAACCTTATGCTTCAGTAGCCATTTGAGCTGCCAACAATGTCATAAAGACTCCGGGGGTCTAAAGTCAAGTGATTCTTCCATGTTACCCCAACCGATTCAAGATACCATGTCCGCAGATATATGGTCGGTTTCAGCCTGCACGTTCGAAAGCTCGCCTCGTATGATATTCTGACTGCCTATATGGAGGCTTTCTACGACCAAGCCTAGGAGAACCTATCTCCAGCAAAAGAACATGAGTATATTGACTCAAATGCATCAAAACCAGTCTCGATGGGTGAACATGTTCGTCAAGGCGTTCGTCGAGCATGGAGAATAGGCGCACATGGTTCCAACCCCGTGCTCAGTCCGCAAAGTTCAGAGCCATCTCTCTGCTCTTGAATGAATTGCCTCACTGTAAGCTCGACAAGACCACCGTGATCTATAGGTTAGATAGTGTACTCAAGTACAGATTACACGCATACATCCCCAATAATTTTCCAATCCGAATCAGCAGTTACGCCAAGTCTGGGAACAGAAGGTATTTACACCATCCTCAAAGCAACCCGCATCGAATCAGAACGTGGGATCCATGGCGCACATTGTCCTGCAGTCGAGACAAATTCTTCTCCTCCGGGCAGTGATCGACATCGAGGCCTCGGCGATTGATGACGTTGCCGCTGGCTTGACTGTAGTAATCACCACTGTGAGGATTTGAGTATCGTTTGCGTTTTGCATCGTGTTCGATTTAATCGCGGGCGACAGGCGTAGAGGTGCACATGAAGCAAGAACGCAGAGAGCTAAAGCGGTGACGATGTTGAGGAAGCGCATTGTGGAAGAAATCGGAGTCGGGTTGGTATGGTCAGGGATCAGAATGTGTAATTATTGTGCTTTGTCTGAGTTGTTTCAGATTCCTAGATCCAAGAGCGCCGCACAGAGAATTTTTGAAAAGAGTTCCATTCAATAGTTCGTTGTGGTGACATTGGAACATTGGTGGGTGAGTATGAAACCCTGAGCTCGCACCAATGGTCCTTGGTGTTCCTGACGAAAGTACAATCAATCACATGGACGCCAACATTCCTGGGTAAGTTATTCTGAACATAGTATTTCCAAATGATGTGGTGTCTAATCATCCACAGATGGCAGTCGCTGCGCACGAAACCTGCTCTGAAGACCTCCGCGGTCTGTCTTGTGTTCGGACAGCTCTGCCCAAGCAGGTAATCCACACCATTTCGACGACATCAGATGAATTAGCCAACATCGACAACCCGACAATCACATTGTAGATGCTGGTTTTCCATGTAGTGCATCTGGCGATTTAATTCTCCCGTGTCTGAGGAGGGAATAAGAGTAAGATTCAGAGATATTGCTCGTTCTAGAATCGAGTTGCCATGTGGTATATCGTACGTCCAAATGCCCAGTACCAAGAACGCCATCGTTAGGGGTATGCAGCGATGCCTATCCACCCGACTCTAGGGTATTCGTGTGCCAACGTGATAAGGAAATAGGAAGGTATAGACATTAGACAAATTGGTAGATCTCGTGGCTGTTCGTTCAGCCAAAGATGCGAAGGAAGCTCCACAGTCCAGCGCCACACAAGGCAGGAATTGTGAGGTTGTCATCCCAGCCAAACAGGTCAATTGCCTCACTCACACTTGCAACAATGCCAGTGACGAGAGACATGATACCGAGTGCTAGGTGACCGGTTATCGTGCTTTGGGCGGCAGAGAGTCCTAGCGCCTGCTGGAGTTGTGAAGGCAATGTCAGTGCGCCCTGGAACGCGAAAGCGTTGTCGCCTTGATTCAACTCTGAGTATAGCGGCCCCAGCCAGCCCCAGAACATGACGGCCGTGATGATGCCCATAACGCACGCAGCAATTGTGCCTGCCAGACTCTTGCCTTTCCTGACCTTGGGAGTCAGATGTCCCCAAAGACGTCCGAATGTCGATGCGGCAGTGTCGCACCAGCTCAGCAGCAGGATGCTCATGACACCCACGTCCTTAGGGCAGAAGCGCATCACGATCCATGCGCCAAGCAGATATGAGATTACGCCATTGTAACCATCCACTTCGGATTCACGCATCAGCGCACCGAGGCAGCGAATGTAAAACCGGTTGACCTGCCAGTAGCGATGTCGAATAACATCTGTGATAGCGATAGGAACGAGCATGGCGAGCAGGACAGGGTGAATCTGCGACATCTGACGACCAGAGCAGTAGAGGTATATGGTGACAAAACCGATCGAGACGTGGAGGATCTTGCGGGGTATTTCGTGACGGTGAATCTGGTGATGTCAGAGGCTACTCCATGGAGGCAAGAGTTTTGTATACGTACGAATGAGCGCCACTCTTGGTGAATGGGGATCAGGCCAAGTGGACTCGGACTTCGACTCATCTCCCGCCAGTAGTTCTTGTTTGCAGCTGCTGGAGACAAATGCCCATTACTTGTGCCGTTTGGCAAAGTGAGGTCCTTCTTGATGCCTCCATTCTGCTGCCTTCTGGTAGTCAGACCACTGACTCTCCTTCGCCCCATGCCACCTTCGAGTGTGGGATCGCGGCTTCGAGTTCGGGCGCGCTTCTCTGGATCTGAGCCAGACGAGTCCTCTTCGATAGGTGGGGGTGACTGCAACTTGTTCTTGCGCGCTGAAGCACGCGTGACAGGCGGGAAGTAGCCATCTTTCCCACTCCCAGCCTCTGATGGAGTCGGTGATGGTGAAATGACGCGCGGTGTGTGCGGTATCTGGTATTGCCTCGATGAAGCCATTGCTGCGTGAAAGCAAGTGGTGAAGTATGGTAGCGGAGGGACGCGGATGAGGCCGGAAATGCTGGAGCGGGTCCTCGCGCAAAATGAAGCGACGTTATCGAGTAGTGAACGGCGATCGTGGTCTACGCGGTCGCGAGGCTGAGTGTATGTGGTGTGAGCGCCGTTCAAGACTGCGGCCGTGGTGCCTTCGACATCGGCGTCAGACGTAATCAATAAGGCCAGGGCGGACGCGAGTTCGTCCGTATAACGTGCAGCATCTGAGGAAACAAGAGATGCCAGAATTTAGATGGCCGACAGTAGCCAGCTTGCAAACGTAGTTGATAAGGAGACGTTGCCACACCAGTGACGCCTATGTAATCTCGCTGCGTAGCCAGGAAATTTAGCAGCGCTGTAATCTTGTCGCGTGTCTGCGCGGATCAGTGCCGCCGATGAGATCAGCTTGCATGTGAACAGGCTCCACTCAGAGGGCCGGGGTGCGCCGCGAACAGGTTCTAATCGTACAATCAACCCAAGGAGTTTCTGTGCAAGGCTCCAGGAAAATTTTGGAGTGTTCTGAGCCTGTCGATGTGTTCACAACAAGTGGTAGGCGCGTCATAACAAGGATCACGTGTTCGCCGGCTACAGCTGGCTCGGACAAAGTGTGGCGCTGTGGCGCCTACCGCCACACTTTAAGCCCAACTTTTTTGGAGCTGAGCTAAAAAGTTATCCAGCCTTCAGGCGCAACCACGACAACTCGCGCCTCACGTATTCTCGAAATGGCGCCCCAGACAAAGATCGATCGATCTTTTGGCGCGCTGACGCCTGCTCTCTCAGAATGGATTCTCGAGGCTGTCGACGCCATGGGCTTCGTGAAGACCACGCCAGTGCAGCACGCTGCCATTCCTATGTTCATGAAGAACTCTGATGTGGTCGTCGAAGCGGTCACAGGAAGCGGAAAGACACTTGCGTATGTAGTTATTGCTGTTTACAAGTACTTTGCTGACCCAGTGAAGGTTCCTCATCCCCATCGTAGAACGATTGCTCCGATTAGATGCGCCCATCAAGAAGCATCACGTGGGCGCTATCATTATCTCGCCTACGAGAGAGCTGGCAACGCAGATCCATACTGTCCTGTGTTCCCTGCTCAAGTTTCACGCTCCATCAGCTGCATCACTCGAACCGGAAGACGAAGACAGCGATATGGAAGATGCGGATGCGCCGCCAAAACCAACATTCCCTGCTGGTACACTTAAAGTTGTGCCTCAACTGCTACTTGGAGGCTCGGTGACGCCAGCTCAGGACCTGAGCGCATTTCTAAAAAAGCAGACGAACGTACTCATCGGTACTCCTGGGCGTCTGCTGGAATTATTGTCCTCTCGTCATGTTCACTGCTCGTCTTCTTTCGATGCCCTTGTCATGGACGAAGCCGACCGACTGCTTGATCTCGGGTTCAAGGACGACCTGCAGAAGATTCTCTCTCGTTTACCGAAGCAAAGACGAACGGGATTATTCAGCGCCAGTGTCAGTGAAGCCGTTGATCAGCTCATTCGCGTTGGTCTGCGTAACCCAGTCCGTATCGCTGTCAAGGTCAAAGCAAGGGCAGCCGAGAATGGTGAAATTGTGGACAAACGGACACCTGCCAGTCTACAAATGGCTTATGTCGTAGTGCCACCATCGCACAAACTACCCGCCATCAAAAAGATACTGAGTGAGGTGCAGCCGCAGCCTCAGAAGACCATTTTCTACCTCGCGACATGCTTCGCTGTCGACTACTTCCAGCACGTTCTTCCAGAAGTACTCAAGGGCCACACGATCGTCCCACTACACGGCAAGCACCCGGACAAGGTAAGGCGGAAGAACTTTGCAAAGTTTGTTGACAGCGTCACCCCCTCTATCCTCCTAACCACCGACGTGGCGGCTCGTGGTCTCGATATCCCTGCCGTCGACCTGGTTATCCAGTTGGACCCGCCAAGCGACCCGAAGGCCTTCATCCATCGATGTGGACGTGCTGGTCGAGCGGGCCGCAAAGGCCTTGCTGTCACCTTTCTCACACCTGGCCTAGAAGAAGACTATGTCGAATTTCTGCGTGTGCGACAGACTCCTGTGACCCCGCTTACAACACCAAGCATCTCTGTCACAAAGGAAGATATCGATCGCGTCACGAACACCATCAGGAAAGTAGCTAAGTCTGACCGAGCCATCTACGACAAGGCTCAGCGTGGTTTTGTGTCCTGGGTTCGTGCTTACAGCAAGCACACCGCCAGCTCGATCTTCCGTGTCGAGGATCTGGATTGGGCTGAGCTTGGAGCCGCCTGGGGTCTGCTTCGCCTTCCTCGTATGCCAGAAACAAAGAAGTGGGAGGGTGACAAGTCGCTCGGTGTAACGATGGACTTCGATGCGTTCGCGTACAAGGACAAAGTGCGCGAGCAGCAGCGTCAAACGGAGGTGGCAGAGGCTGCGGCCCAAGGCAACACAGGCAAGAAGTTCGTAAAGGAGAACAAGATTGCAAAGGCTTGGACGGACCAGAAGGATCAGAAGGCCACGAAAGAATTGAGACGTGAGAAGAAGGTGGCAAAGCGAGAGCAGGAGCGCAAGTCTAAGATGACAGATGAGGAACGCCAGAAGGAAGATGAGCTCAACAGAATGATCTCGCAGATGCGGAAGAAGGTCAAGCAGACGGAAGCTGCTGCGGAAGAGGACGAATTTCAAGGATTCGATGACTGATTGGTCGACGAAGAGCTGCGAAGCTTGGGCGACACTGCGGTCTACGTGAGCGCCAGAGATTCGCTATGAACCATGCTACACCACCAGCTTGTCTGGGACTCCGTGCAGCTCCTCCCGGAAATCAGAAAATGTATACTCGGTTCGCGCCAGGCCATCCGATGATCCAGGTCATTACACCTCGCCGAACAGCAACAGCCATGCATGCACGCTGGGATCTCCGGAGCAGACGTAGGCAGACATCATCAGCTGCGCTCAAGCATAATCCCGTGAGTCTGAGGCACTCGGCATCTTTGATACGGAGCCTGAGGTCCTCGGGCAAAACATGTGTCCTCTCGGCCTGTGACTGGCCTTCAGCTTGTCTCAAACCGATCAAGGAGTCGCGATCAAAAGCTGGCTATGGTCTGACTACTACCGCTCAGAGGGGGCCGAAGTTTGTCATTTTGCAGTGTGACAAACTGTTCAACCTGGACCGTTCACAACAATATTGACATTGAGGCGGTGGCCACTACAATGAGACATATTTCCGAACCGATCTCCCTGTTGCCACCGTACCCAGCGGCCGAATCGCGAATCCTGAATGATATGCACCAACTCAACACGCCACTCGCATAAGCTGCTCTCGTGAAAGTCAATAGCCGCCGTCTCTGGCGACCAACGAACAGGGCGATTCGCAGTCTTCCTGCCGCCAGCCCAGCTTTTTACACATCATATCCTTGCGATGGGCCATGTGTCTAGCTTGTCGGTGCACTGAGTCGAGCCTTGAGGTCGAATAACACGATACTTGCAGCAACCACACGAAGCGAGGAGCACCCTTAGGCTATATGCATACGAAAGGCATTAACAGCTCGTATTTCATTGGTCTGAGCCTCCCGAGTCCCGAGGGACACCGGCATAGCGTCGCGAACCACGCTTGATGTGCGCCTTCCCCACGCACTGTTCCAAGCCTACCCGTTTCTGGACCCTGGGATGTCGCTGTAAAGGGCTGAGAACCTCGATCGTCAATCATCAGCGGAATCTTTATATGGAGGTTGTTCTGGACGATACAACAGCAGTTGTGGATGCTGAGGGTGAAGAGCGCTGAATACTACATCTATATCTCATTAAAAGCTGGATACCTGTGAATGTGAAGCAACGCTCCAAATACCGAACGATACCGAAGGCCTCGCCGTTAAGAATTGCATTATGATCGACAACAAACACACTCCCCTCGCCTCGCGCTGGTGTTGGGTTACCAGGCGTCACCGGTCGCCGGGTCCGTATCTACCAGATCGCTGCAAGTCAAGAATACGATAGCGCTGACGCAACACATCGGACAATCTGCAGCAAGTCACGCGCTGCTCCTGTCCTGCTTTCGAGAGTCAGTATTCGAAACTTTGACGACAGACATCGAGGAAGGGTGTTGGGCGTACGCCAAGTCGCCGACTACACCCAATCAGATCACACGGATTTGGTCTGGTCTCCGGGGTTCCTGCGCCAAACTATCGCGAATGTGCAACAAAAAGGCAGATCCCGCAGCTTGTGGCTTCGAGGCTGCTCTCGGCGATGATGGCGGCGCAACCCTCTCACTGCATATCTACTACATATCCAATGACCGCGCCTCCGTTAGTCACCTCTGATGTGCAATGTACTAAAAGCACCGTTGTGATGCAGATCACCCCCAAAAGAGACATTACGTCGTATCAGAAAAGGAAAGCTCGACAGGAGGGTGTTTCTGATCCGCGGACAGCTGTCATTCGCACCCGCCCTAGTAACTTGGCAACTAACCCAAGCCTACCGTGTTGTCGGGCTGCATCCATCCGCGCAAGGGTATACAACCACCATAGTGCAAGATCCCCAGATTTTCGCCCCGCAAAACTACCTTCACCAGACCGTAGAGGCACCTTGGCGTGAATTGTCTCCGCAAAGATCGGCGGACGTACACTAGGAACGGCTGCTAACGAAGCATCAAGACACCGAAGATGAAGGAACCGACCAGGACACACCCGTATGGGAAATATCCGCATGGGAGGCGACTGAGACACGTATATCAAGGGCGCCCCTTCTACGACTCAAGCGCACCACTCAGCACTCATCCAGATTCATTATCCGTCACCTTTACTTCTCTGCCATCATGCGTTTCTCCTCTGCAAGCGCGTTACTCACGATTGCGCCACTGGTTGCAGCGTGGCCCAATGTGATGGAGATGGATAGGGCACTCAAAAAGCGTGAAGAGCCCGCACCACGCAGCCCCACATTCAAGTCCGGGCGACCCAACACTGGAGCCTCAGGTCCAGCTCTCACATTTAGTGCTCTGGATCAGCTCGTCGACGTCAGCTCTGGCAGTGGTCATGAGTTCCAGTCACCACGAACTGGCGACATTCGCGGACAATGCCCTGGCTTGAACGCTGCTGCGAATCATGGCTTCATCCCTCGCAATGGTCTGCTCACTACCGCGGATACTGTTCAAGGTCTTGGCGAGGCATACAGCATGTCTCCTGATCTTGCGCTGTTCTTAGCTGTCGTGTCCACCGCTCTTGCAGGAGATCCTGTCTCGAACCGCTGGTCTATCGGCGGAAAGTTCACACCCACCATCCCAATCTTCCCAGCGACTGGTATTGCCGGTACACACAACCAATACGAGGGCGATGCTTCCATCGTTCGTGGCGATGCTTACCTCAACAATGGTAACGTCGGCGTCTTTCAGATGCGATCTTGGGAGCACCTATACCAGCTTGCGGAAGAGTATACACTGGACGAGATGGCCGCCCAGTCAGACTACGTCACACGCTGGTCCATTCTCAACAACCCTTACTACTTCTCTGGCGCCTTCTCTGGCATGGTTGCGCCTGCTGCACACAACTTTGTCGTCAACTTCATGTCCAACCACAGCGCCGAGAACCCAAGTGGTTTCCTGACCCGGGATGTACTGAAGAGCTTCTTTGCCGTCAGTGGCGATGTTCCCGGACAATTTGTGCACAACCGTGGCCAGGAGCGTATCCCAGACAACTGGTACAAGCGCCCGTTCAGCAATGCCTACAACATCCCTGAGGTCTTGCTCGATGTCCAGACAAATAATGCCATGTACCCCGGCATCGTGCGTATTGGTGGTAACACTGGAACAACAAACTCATTCGCTGGCGTCGACCTCACCGATCTTACTGGCGGTGCTTTCAACGCAGGCGACCTCGCTGATGGCAACAAGGCTGCTTGCTTCTTGTTGCAAGCATCCATGGCTGGTCTACCAGATATCAGCAACCCTCTTCTTGGTGCTGTTGGCTCTGTGCTCGGCTGGGCCACCCAGCAGCTCGGTCCTCTCAGCTCTAAGTTTGGATGCCCTCAATTGGCTACTTTTGATAATCAGCTCTTCAACCAGTTCCCTGGTGCGAGTTACAAAGGAAGTGGCAACGCCTAGGTGGTTATGCAGATGATCTGGAGCTCGCGTCGCATTGCGCTTCGCAGAGACGGGGGATGATGAATGTGCAATGGTACATTCTGGCAAAGCACGCAGTGCACCAGTGCGAGTTGGATGTTTGCAATTGTTGATACACAGTCCATAATGAACATGCTAATGAAATTCATACCTGTCACACCTTGAAATTTTGCGCGTCTCACACATGCCTGCGGATTCGCCGAGTAACGCTCCGTGATTGTATGGGGCAAATCTATGATTGTGATGTTTCTGATAACACTGAGCCCATGTGTGGTGCAATGGCCGAAAGTCCAGCGGGTACGAGTACTGTTGCGGGTGATCTCCCCGCCCCGCTGCCTTTGCCGCTAGACAGTACTAGGCCTGGCCAAGAAAAATTCAGCGGATCTACACGCTCCACATCTTACTCGTGGGAGTAATGAAAGCTGTAGCTTTGGCCCACGATTATTCTGATCTGTCTATAGGCTTCCAAAGCCATTCGCTGACTTGGGATATATATTTTATTATCCATCACATGACCATCAATCAACAAGCGTAACCTTCGGGCTGCATTCCTCCGCTTGGTGTAGTTGGTTTATCACGTTCGACTGTAATAGCAATTGTTATCGAAAGGTCCCTAGTTCGATTCTGGGAGCGGAGAAACCATCAAATTGTTTTTGCACCACTGACATACCCAGTGAGTACGAAGGATTTCTGTCTACGGCTATATGGCATGGCAGTACCCTCGGGTACGTTATGTTATCCGAGGATGTTTTTGTTGCATTGTGGAGATTCTGCATGGATGAACAAAGTTGGTGCCCGCGGGAGAACACTCGTACTCGGGCGCCTAACTACAATCAGCCAGGCAGATCGACAAAGCTTGTAATATCTACATTACCAAATTCGAGGACGGTGGTCGGGTAGCGGGTGTGGCACTAGTGTCGGATCGAGTGTGTTACAAACGAAATAGTTGATGCACAGCAGGGGCCAGGCCATTGAAGTGAAATTAGGAAGGCAAACATTATTCACATGTTAATTACATATAAATCTTATCGTGATACCACATCTGCGACCAATCAAGCTCTATAGCTGATATCTTCCCACCCTATTCCGCAGCACTTGCGTAAAATAGATCGCATTGTCAGGTCCGTAGTGAATCGCGATGTTCAAGCCTGGAGGAACACCAACAGGCGATGTAACGCCATTATCCGGCATATCAATGATTACTGGCTCGTTGTTCTGACCCAGGTACTGGATCGTGTTCCTCGCAGTAGTAGAGTACCAGTACCTTCCCTGTGAATCCACTGTGTTCTCCGCCGGGAACACAGGAAGCAAAGGATCAGTAAAGACGTCAATCTTCTCAGTCTGGGTGTCGAAGCGGATGTTGCTGTTCGATAAGAAGCCAGTGAACCAGATATAGCGGTTCTCGGTTTCAGCGCGGACCACGGCGGGCCCCAGACCAGTCAGTGGAAGAGGAAAGCGGGTGAACTGCTTTGTCCTTGGGTCAAATCTGGTGATGGCTTGTCCAAGCATCTCAGCAACATAGATTTTACCATCGATGCTTGAGGTCATGGTTCCAAGGGCACCATTGAGTGGAGTCGGTAGTGGGTAAACTCCGTCGAAGGTCTCAGTGGCATAGTCGAAGTGGAATAGAGTTCCAGCAGTTGTGAGCGTGTACCACACCTAAGATCTGTCAGCTGGTTTGATGCCATACCATACACATTGGCTTACTCCAGAGTCATCACCCCATAAATCGTTGAAGGGTTGTATGTTGCCCAAGAAGGGAACGTTCGGCAGTGGTGGGGTGAACACTTTGATGTTACCGTTCGATGGGTTGATTTTCAAGAACTGTGATCTGATACCCGTTGCAGCGTACAGATTGCCATCTTTACCAGACCGGATAGCGCAGGCAAATGCGACACGCCCCGTCAAGGGCAGGCTCTGGGTTGGGTACAGCTGATCCGGACTGTATGGTATCTCGTAGTTCGTAATCTTGCCGCTCACGATCTCGATCTTAGAAATTGTGTTGTCAAGAAAATTTTGTGTCCAGATGTTGCCATCTGGCCCTGTTGCTATGTCACATGGACCTTGCAAGAGGTCTTGGTTCTCATAGTACCTGAATAGCGCAGCGTCTGAGTCGCCTTTCGAGTACCCAGGAGTGAGATCGAGGAGCTGTGGAGCCGGCGCTGTAACGGCAGTAACAGCAAGGAAGCCAAGGGTGAGTATTGAATACATGGTGAGCAATTATCGTAGATAAAAGTTGCCGCAGGTGCGATATGGATATAATTTTGAGAGGTGATGTACTCGTCAGTTCTGAAGATCGTGCCGAGGGTTCAGCATCGCAAAGTCGTCAGATCTGCACCACCAGTACAGAATTGGTATGTGATGTTGCGACGAACAGTAAAGCTCGCGACGGCTTGAAGCTAGGCCTGGTAAGTTCTGGTTGCGGGGACAAGCCCGAGATCGCAACGCCATAGTTTCGGTCGAGTCCTGCCATGATCCAGCTACGGTATGACAGTCTGACCAGCATGTCGTAGAGTGCTCTAGTGTAACCACAGGGCCGAGAATCGAGTTGAATCTGCGTCATGGTTTACCCCGGATTTTGTCGAGCAGCCTTATGATCGGCACCTGCTACCGACTTTAGCGCTATTGGGAGCTGGAACGTACCGATCCAATGGAACATCAAACCCTCGCAAGTCTGCCTTGTTACGTATGTAGCTTGAAGCCTCCAGGGCAACCCCGCTGGAACAAGCCATCTGGATCGTACTCTCGACTCACTCCCCTCAAAAATTCCAAGTTGTCTGCGCCGTAGCTGGGGAAGGGTTTTTGCCAGCTGCCGCAGTAGTTGAGATACCTATACCTGTGACTGGTCTGATTTTCTTGGGCGAACAAATCGATCCGCTCAATTGCTGTACGCGTGACCTCTTCTATCTTTTCGTCATTTGCGCTCAGCGCCCAATTTACAGTGAACTGGACGATGACGAGTGGCTCATCTGGAAATTCATCCAAGCCCAGCGCATTCGGCTGCCCCTTACGCGCCCAGTCAGGCAACAATGGCTGAAGTACAAGCGTCCAAGACGTGTCTTTGATACCGGCTTGGCGGATGCTCTCAATACCAGCACGATAGGCATCATGTGCTGTTTCGAGTGTCGCATGATCGTTCTTTACGGTGGTTGTACCCCAAGTCTGGCGTCGCCCAGGTAAGTTGAGCGCGTGTAACTCATCGGTAGCGCTGACCAAGGATCGAATCTTGCAGGTACTCCATAAGCGCCACAATAAAGCGAATCGAGACTTGCGCCAGCACTGAGGCCATGCACGGTGGTGCTTGGGCAATTCAGTGTGCGCCAGATGAACAGCGATAGCTTTAATGCCACTCTTTGACAGGTAGGTAAAGCACGCCAATGGCCCTGCCGCATACTGGTCATATGTCTTGCCCTGATCATTGCTCACAACTTGATCCAGATATTCATGGAAGGCCAACAGCACGTTGGACGCCTGTGAAGGCAGCAGATAGAGGAACCCGCTCCATATGCTCGTCGACGGGAATGTGTTGGCTCTGAACGCTGTAACGATGCCGAAGTTATTTGAACCACCTTTGAGAGCGCGCCACAGACGAGGGTTCTCGCTTGATGAGGCTATGACAATAGTCCCGTCGGCAAGCACAACCTCGTACTCGACGATGTTTGAGCACACCAGACCGTAAAGAGGAGAGAAGAATGAAAGGCCACCACCTAGGGTGAGGCCTCCGACGCCTACAGCTGAGTTCCGCCCTCCAGCGATTGTAAGACCGTGCTCTTGCAGACTACGATACACCTGCACCCATCTGCATCCGCCACCTATGAGAGCAGTCCTGCCGTCGTAGGAGGGAGCTATCTGGTCGAATAGGGACATGTCGACCAGTACTCCGCCGTCGATGCTTGAGGCGCCTACGATTGGCATGTGACCACCACCTCTTATCGAAAAGGATGCAAATGTTCCCCTCGTCTTCCCATCCTCGCAGGCGTTGAACTCGTTCTTCAATATCTTTACGGCCACGGCCAGCTCCTGCGTATTTTGGGGACGAAGTATACACGCTGGTGTGGTCTCGCATGGCTGCGTCGCCCAATGTACGTTGATTAACTCCTTGTAGGCTTCATGATGTTCTGGACAGATTACGCTACCAGCGAGGCTTTCCCGCAATCTATCTTTGAGTCGCAATGCTGACTCTGAAAGTGTCGCAGGGAACTCGACGTGGCTAGGCTTCTCATTATCAGCTCTGCGTTCGACCTGGGATGTTTGAAAACGATGGCGATGCAGCGAAAATATCAGAGTGATCAAGAAGGCACTAATCGCCGTCAACAAGATCGCAGCAGCCATGATTCGAGTCAAGGTTTGTGGTGAGGGCAAGGTCGTCTCGTACGTGGCTGTGGTCAGCGCGCAGACTCACACCACTTCGACCACATGAAGGTAGACGCTCAACACCATGTACCTGCGTCGAGCTGGATTTCGAGGACGAGTGCTGTGCGATGTTGCACCTGATGACCATGACGAAGGGCTGGTGACGTAGAGGTGGGACGCCTGATAGCGTGGCAGACAAACGCGCTAACGTGGTAGCTCGTTTGGCCCGCCGCGTCTGTAGCTACCTTCCCATCACTTTCAAATGTCCACCTCATCATAGCAAAGACTGGTATGAATACACCATTTCGAGAAGTATCACATGTCACCATGCTACTGTCATATTTCTCAGTCATGATTGCACTAGTCGCCAGGAGGTAGCGTTGTGCGGCCTTGGGTTCACGCTTCAGTCGCCGCCGCTGCCTCTAGCTCGACTTTTCTACAGCACAAGGAGCTATAGCATGAACCCCTTGACCACCCCAGCACCACAGACTTGGCAGCTTCCTCATCCGAACCCATAAAGCAGATTGTGCTGCAGCATCGCTGCTAGCCCCTGAAACCTGCGAAAAGCAATCAGTGGACCCATCTTCAGCAATCAGAAGGTGCTTCAGCGACGCGCACAATGTGCCTCCCACATCAGCGGCTAGCTCCGCTATGAGGCTCTGCGCGACACATGGATCCACCCGGCATTTACCCATGGAAGCAGAGATCCGTCATGGCTTGTAATCTCGACCTGCAGCATCATCAAGCGCATGATTGCATATCTTGCGTGCTTCGCCCGAACAGCCGCCATGGTCAGTTTTGGTACTGTACGTTCTGCGCCGCGCGCCCGATTCCTGGACTCGAGGGTTACTCCGTTCTGCAGATCACGATGCTTGATTCGAGATCGGTGAGCAATGCTAACGAAAACTCTGCTTGACGACTGTCAAGCTTTTTCGGCGAATCTCTGAGATGACGATGCATAGGACTGCTCTGGATTCGACCCTGCATGCCAAGCCCCGAGGAACGGTGGCACTCCGCTCGGTTTGTAAGATTTGAAAGCCTTTACAAACCAAAGAGGTGCTTCCGATGCTTGTCAAAAGAGCGGAAGAAAGAGGGAACTAAACGGATTGACGTGCGACAGGTGGGCCAACAGCCCACGGTGCCGCAAGCAGCGCTAGGCCCTTCACTGCTTGGCAAGACTGCCACAATAGCGAAAGAAGATAAGAGCGCGGATGAGGCTCAAAGCCGTTTCGAATGCGGAGTGCAAGCCTTCTGGTTTGTACTGAAGGCAGGTCAAGCCCAGGAAACTGTCCCAAAATGACGTTTACCAAGCCAAAAGTTGCATGAAGTTGCAGCGGCAAACCCTACAGGAGATTACCACCGTTGAAGGTCTACCGAATGCATCCCTGCTGGTGCGGCACGTGCATGAAATACCTTCCACGTTTCGGTCTTGCCCCGGCTTCGAAACTTCAGGATTCATGAAACAATTCGCGCGATCAGCCAATCAGATTAGATATACTTCCCTCATTGGAGCCCATCTCCGCGACGGGACCCGGCTGTTGACAGCGCCACGCACCAATGGTTCGGTCCGATGGTTCTGTCTCCAATATCGGTCAAACACTCCACCTGCCTGGAATGCAGTCTGCGATCTTGGCGATGCTGGAGGAGATGACGGAAGGGCTGAGTCTGGATACCTAGGCGCTGCGATAGATTAAAAGCTGCTCCACTTGCAGTGAAGGTGAAGGATGCCCCCACTGATTCTCGAAACGAGCGCGCTCCTGTCGTTGACGCAACCGGAAAGAGCAAACAAGCCTTTGCCTCTATAAAACAAACGGGAAGCCGCACCTTTACCTTCCGCAGTCAAGGCAGGCACCGCTCACTTTCATTCTTCTCAACCAAGTCATTCATTTACACACAGTCACTCCCTCAACATGCGTGTCTCAGTCCTCGCTTTTGCGTCCGTCGCTCTTGCAGCACGGCCCTTCCTCAACGAGCCAGACACAGGTCTCGAGGACCTTCTCGGTTCCATTACCCCCAATGGCACCCTTCCACCTCTAGAGAACATGGTTGGACTGCCCGACTTCGAGTGGGCAGCTCGCAAGAAGATGAACATTTCCTCTTACACATACTACCGCAACGGCGCTGCCGGAGAATGGTCGTACCGCAATAACCTCGAGGTCTTCACCCGTCATAGGCTCCGACCTCGCGTCATGAGCGACATCACCAACGTCGCTGCGTCCCTCCCGACCACCCTGCTTGGCCATAACTTCTCGGCGCCTTTCTTCATCTCGCCATGCGCTCGTGGTGGCTATGCGCACCCTGACGGAGAGCTGAACTTCGTCAAGGGTGCCGCCGCCGGCAACATCTTGTACATGCCATCGCTGTACTCGTCTCAGAGCTTCGATGCCATCTACCAACAGGCATCAAACACCACTGATCCTCTCTTCCAGCAGGTCTACCTCACCAACAACCTGACGGAGACCCAAGCGCTCTTCACCAAGATCGAGAAGACTGGCAAGGCCAAGGCCATCATCCTCACCGTTGACTCTCCCGGAGACGGTATCCGCCACCGCGCGGCCCGCTACGGTGTCGGCTCCGCAGACATCAACCTCAGTCTTCTGACTTGGGAGATGTACCGCAAGTTCACCAACATGACCTCCCTACCCATCATCCCCAAGGGCATTCAGACTGTTGAGGACGCCCAAGAAGCCATCAAGAACGGCGCAAAGGCCATCTTCCTCTCAAACCACGGCGGCCGTCAGCTCGACACCTCGCCCTCGTCCCTCGAGATTGCCCTTGAGATCCACCGCGAGGACCCTGATCTCTTCAACCAGGTCGAAGTCTACGCCGACGGTGGGGTCAGGTACGGATCTGACGTTCTCAAGCTCCTCGCTCTTGGTGTTAAGGCCGTTGGTCTCGGAAGGCCCTTCATGTACAGCAACGTCTACGGTGCTGAGGGTGTCGAGAAGGTCATCGACATTTTGAAGTACGAGCTCATCAACGATGCTGCCAACCTCGGTGTCGGTGATCTCAAGAAGATCGGCCCCCAGTTTGTTGACTGGAAGAACAGCCTAAACACCTGGTACAGCTAGATGACACTGGCTGTGCCGGTGTGCAGGAGAAGGTGATTTCAGTTCTGGACATGTATACCCAATTTTGCTAGCGTCGGATTTGTGCATACTTCAATCATACATATGTTGATTCCACTCTCGTCCTTATGCAATTCGTGTGTCCGTTGTCATCGTGCTCTCAATGTTTCCAGCCTCCCAACCGCGCACGTTCATCGCTTGTATCGTCTCATTCCCACCGCTGAATCTCTACGTCAATTCATCGACCATGGCCATCAATCTCACGTCACCAGCCAGCTCGCGAAGAACTCGGACGAGCCGTCGAATCCTCCAAGGCTTTTTGCGCTCGACGTGTAGTTTGCTCGGCCAACTCAAGCGGCTTCGAAACGTCAGCATAGCTAGGAATGTTGCCAAACTTCTGGATGCGCTCTTAATATGATTGAACGTTGTCTTCGGGGCGTTTAAAAGCTTCTTCATCGGAGCTCACCTGGGCGGCCAAGGCATCTGCAGCTGCGCTGTTCGCGGACATCGGCTGCACGATGAATGGCCCACGTGAAGAATGTGTGTCCGCGTTGAGGTCCTCGCTGTTGTCCTCTGATTTCGAGAGAGGCTTATCGCTATGTACATGCGTCTCACTGCGGCTCGAGGCAGTGACTGCATCGTGGAGATCTGACGTCTCGCGGTTGCTGTTCATAGTCTTGTGCGTTGCGGACGCGTCAAAATTCGAACTGTTCTCGACAGCCTCTTCAGAACCATCCTCCTCGGTTTCCGCAGCAAGCGCGGTTGGATCGGGTGTGTCGACATCCGTCGCTATAAGGGCATCCGCAGACTGTTGAGCATGGGTAACAGTCTGACGGTCTTTCCGACTCTTAAGTAGCGCGAGACGCTCGAGGCCAGCCAAAAAGGGATCGACATTAGCCAACAAAGCAGCTCGCCCCTTGTTCGAGAGCGTGGTGGGGCCGTTAAAGTCGGCAGCTGGGACAGCACCCCTACACAGAGCGAGCCAGTCATCAATGTCCGCCACGGACGGAGCAGCTGTCGATCGATGTACCAGGGTCCGAATGAGATCGAAGGGCTCACGCCGTGAATTCACCATGCCCAGCTGCTCAAGTCGCCGGGCCAGAAAGACAGGTGACTTATGTGTCGATAGCCGTATCCCTGGAGCGCTTCAAGTGGCCGGAATATGTATGCCGCGCGGAACATCAGGCTGTAGACTTTGTCGGGGCTGACTGAAAGGCAGCCTTTGCGCAACACCGTTTGCAGGTCACGACGGAGTTGTGTATACGTTCGGTCACCTGCCAACCTTGAAAGGACGCTTTGCTGAACAAGAGCTTGGAAAGGCCATCCAAGTCGGCTGAGCCGCTGCGGATCCAGAGCATACTGGGGGAGTAGTATTCGATGGAACTGTGCTGCAGTTCAGCGAAGACCATTTGGGGAAACGGCCGGCGGAGCATTTTGAAGGTCTTCATGTACTCGTCTTTGTATTCCGACCACGTCTCCAACCTGGCCAGCCCGTCGGGCTTGAGCGCTTTGAGATAGTGGTTCTCCTGTACTTTGATGGTAGCATCCACTTGAATCTCAAAAAAGCGAGTTTCGGCTTGCTGGAACGCTACACATCCTCCAAAGTGTTTGATGCGACATCTTGCGTTCTCAACTGCTTCTGTAGCACGGCGTATGCGGAAGCTATTTTCGAATTTTCGATCTCGATAATGCGAGCGTCGCGTGTAGCTCGGTGTACTGCTGCTGCTGCTACTTGTCGAGCTCTGCTTTACGAGCACGTGTCATGCACTCAGATGTAGTCGTGTAAGTCATCGTGCGTAGAGAAGGTGTATCTCAAGCTTTGGCCGGTTAAACTAGTTGGGCATGTGCAGATTGTGCAAAATAAGCTAGCAAGGTGTGGAAGGGCTGTAGGGACCGGTGACGAGATACAATAAGTCAGTGAAAGTTCGTATGTACACACCTGGGCAGTGCTGAGGCCCATCTGGATAAGACTCATGAGCAAAAATGTATGACAAGACCGGACCTATCGATTGACACTGGATTCACCTCAAGATTTGGTATCGCCCGAGAAGGACTGCTCTGATTTTGAGATGAAAGGTATGTTCACTTGCCTGATCTGGAAGCACAGCATCGTGAGAAGGACTCCAAAAAGAAACCTCAACGTGTACGAACTCAGCGCGCGCTTGTAGAGAGGCTCCTCAGTGCTTTTTGTGCTTCTGGTGCTCAATCACGAGTCTGAATTGTAGTCATCCTCTCACACGCGTCTGAATGACCCTGGATAAACGTCAAGCTATGTTCGCCGTGCTCGATCAAGGCCAGGCCAGCCTGAAGCTTTGCAGCCGCGACCATCATTCCAGACTAGCTTCACCACGCGGCCTCGAAACCCACTCAACACCAGGCTCGGGCTACTCATCCTCTCTCGCCGTATTCTCCCTCACAGCATGGATCTGCCCATCCTTATGTCCCCAACCCTTCTCGAAATCAGCAAGATCAGCAACAACTCGCGCTCTTATAGTATTTGTTCTTTCAGAGCTTCTTCGTCGCCTCTTTCTTAACCCTATTAAGGTGCGACTTAGTCTGCTCGAGGGCCAGCTTCGCTGTCTCGATAATTGGCACAGCGGCTTTGTCGACTTTCAACTCTCGAACCAATGCTCGAGCATTCCTGACGGCGGAGGTAGCCCTTTGGATGTGGAATGTATTCTCGGCCTTGATCACTCGGCGTGTGGCGCGTGGCTCGCTGCGGAGACGGCGGTTCCGAATGCGCTGCTTTTTGCAGAGGCGTCGCAGTCGCAGCTCCCCCGGGATCGGGAACTTCCATGACGGCTGGACACTCCTTGTTCTGTGTTTGGCGAGTGAGGATGGTGTAGGTGACTCTGTGATCGTTCTTGCAGTCGGCAATAATGCTCGGAGGTAGTCGGCGCTATAGAAGAGGCTTGAGAAATCGAGGATGAGTGAGTGAAAGAGCACGCGTATACGGAGACAGCGTCACTTTCACCCCTACGTCCGCGTACAAGCATCAACAGTCTGTAAAAGCTGTCATGGTATAGCGTTCTGATCGGAGAGGCAGCCCAGCTCTCACGTCGCAAGAGAAGTAGGATAAAATAACACGATCATTGTAACGCAACGATGATCCTCGATATTTTCGTTACTGGAGAGATGTTCTGCTATCCTAACAAGCTCGAAGCCAACAAGTTTACTCAGCAACCCAGACAGCAGCCATACCCATACCAGTTCCAATGCACATACTCGTAACGCCAATCTTCTGCTTCGTCCTCCTCAGCTCCGTGAGCAATGTGCTGACCTGCCTGGCACCAGTGACACCAAGCGGGTGCCCGAACGCAATCGCACCACCCTTGGGGTTGATCTTCTTCTGATCTAGACCCAGCTCATTAATGCAGAACAGGCACTGGCTAGCAAACGCCTCGTTGATCTCGTAAATATCAACTTCGTTCTTGTCAAGGCCCGTCTTCTCTAGGACAACGGGAATGGCGGCAGCAGGGCCGACGCCCATCAGTAGCGGCGGCACGCCAACGATGGAGGCTTGCACGAACTTGCCGATGATTTTCTGGCCGAGGCGCTCGGCGGTGCTGCGCTTCATGAGCAAGACCGCGGCCGCGCCGTCAGAGATCTGGGACGCGTTGCCGGCGTGAATAGATCCGTCCTTAGCAAAGGCAGCGCGGATCTTGCCCAGGCTCTCAGCGGTGATGCCCTCGCGTACGCCGTCGTCTTTGGACACGGTGATGGTCTTCTCCTCGTCGGTCTTGGGGTCTGTCCACTTGACCGTCAGAGGGGCAATTTCTTCGTCGAACAGCCCTTGCTTCTGGGCCTCGACGGCCTTCTGGAAGGACTTTGCTGCGAAAGCGTCCTGGTCGGCACGCGAGATCTTCTTGTCCTTGGCCATCTGCTCAGATAGCACGCCCATGGGCACCTTGCAGTTGGCGGCCTCCTTGTGGCTCTCGAGGGTCTCGCTGAGCTCGCTGACGGCGTTGGGTCCGTACTGTGTTGACATGCTCTCGCTGCCAGCGCCGATGCCAACCTCGATCATGCCGCTCTTGATGGCATTGGCGATATCAACGCAGGCCTGGAGGCCGGATGAGCACTGCCTGTTCAAGCTCTTGACTGCGGCGGTCACAGGGAAGCCGGCTGCGAGGGCAGCAGCACGGAACTCGGTTGCGCCACCGCCAGGGGCGAGGACAGTACCGACAGCGATGTCTTCGACGAGGGAAGGGTCGATACCGGAGCGCTCGATCACGGCCTTCAAGGCGCCGAGGAGGAGGTCTGCGCTCTGGGTGTCTTTGAAGCCGCCCTTGCCACCCTTTGTGATCGGTGTGCGGAGAGCACATGTAACAACGACCTGAGCGTTGTCAGTCTCGTAATTCATCAAATGTTCGGGCGCTATCTGATGCCGAGACTCGTGGTTTGGCATTCTGATGAATTTCCAGAACTTACATCGTCGGGGTGCTTCTCCAGCAGACTCGCCTTGCCCTTCTTTCCAGCCGATTGGCCGTCAGGGCTACCACCGAGGTGGTTCCCAATCTGAGCAAGACGCTCCTGAACTACCAGATGTCAGCTGCCTGCCATATTCAAAACCATCATCCACAGCTTCTGGCTTCCATCATAAATGACGTAACATACCCTTTTGTGGTGCTTGTGTCATTGTATGTGTATATGGGGTATCTTCCGAGAGAAGTCGAAGGAGAAAAGCTCTGAAGGGAAGAGTAGGAGAGGAAGTGCGAAACGTTGGCTTCTTCTTTCTTTCCGACTGAAGTCATCCGGGCGCTGACCGAGCCGAGGCATGCTGCATATGGCTAGTGCGCCCCGGACTAAGCCCCACATTCTGGTTAGTTTCACATGCGAGCAAACGCGGGTGACGGCGGAGGATGGGGAGTCTGTCACATGCTTTGCGTGATCGCGTGAATATGACTGAGGTTGTGTGACATGTGTCTGCGCAGTTTCATGATATCTTGTAAGCGGTGTTGCAGCATATGTATGCCTCCGAATGTACATTCAAGTGTGACAGCGGAGAGATCAAATGTTGCTTCGTGTATGCACTAGATGCCTGTAAGAGTCGACTATAGACTGTGTTGTGCCCTCCTGAACGCCATGCTTTCAAAACATCGTTGACCGACCCGTGTACTTCCAGTGTCCATCTATCTATTACCGCCGCAACTCCTCGTCCCAATGAGGGTCTGACAGCCTCCTCTCCAGCTCATCCGCGATGCTACTCCTCTGCACCTCCTCATACCCCGGCGGCGGCTCAGACGGCGGCTGGAACGGCCGCGGACTCTGCAGCGGACTCGATCCCTGCGGGCTGTCCCCTGGCGGTGGAGGAGCGGTAGCAGCAGCAAGAGGAGTAGGACCACTCAGTCCTGCGCTCGCAGGCGGACTCAGCGACTCCTCCGGCACCCTCGCATGCTGCCTGCTATCCTCGTATGCCGGGAGATCCTCCATGTTCACCTGCCCGGCTGCAACCGTCTCGTCGATGCCGCTCTCGCGCGCCACGTCGAGGGTCTGCCGTAGCCGCTCCTTCAGACGCTCAAATGTATTGTGGAAGTCGAACGCGCCGCCCTCTTTGAACTCCATTGTGCAGTCCAGCTCCGAGTGTGAGGGAGGTATGCCACCGCCGACGACGGGGTGGATCAGGGCTTCCCACTTGTTGGCGCCAAACCAGGGTGCTGTTACGCGGGAATCGGCGACGTTGAGGATGGGGACGGCGAAGGATTGGAAGGTCGGTGTCGGTGTTACGGGGAGGTATATCATCTGCGCGCAGACTTTAGTATGAGACACATGCTAGGGAACCTGCAGCATGTAGAGGACATACCCGTCGGTTTGTGAGGTACACGACGCCATTCTTGCACTGCTGGCTGTATGCCTCAGCAGGCGGGAGCCGGTGGCTCGACTGCAGACTGAGCGTTGTGCGTTGTGGGGATTGGTAGAGAGTGGTTTCGCCAGGCAGAGGTGTGTAGCCGCCGCTCTCGCTGATCATGACCCAGCTGCGCTTCCTGTCAGTCCTGCTCTTCTTCAAGTCCTTCATGTTCCCCATCTTTGCAAGATGAAGCTTGCGGGGTATGACGACAGGCAGCAGCAACACCAAAGACACCACCTGCGTGTCTTTGGCGTCGCTACAGCGGGGACTCGAAAGTACTTAAAGGCGCAATACTTACTTAACCGACATCTTGAAACGTTCGCGACTGTGTAAGAATCGTTCGCGCCGTCTCTTGCAGCAGCCTTCAGGCGGCGACTGCGCGCGAGGGGAGCTATCGCAGCCACTAAACGAAGGGTAGCCAGGCGGGCCGCGCGCCGTGTCGAATCACAGAATTGATTGCGGCTCCAGCGCGATATGCGAGTGATCCCTTTAGCGGGGTGTTCGGTGGGGCTTGCGTGTCGCGGCTCTTTCGAAAATCGACGTGGAAGCTGTGAAACGGTGGTCGAGATCGTGAGGTGAGTGTTCAGCGAGCGCAGTGGACGTGGGGTTGCGCCAGTATTGAAGTGCTTGTTGCGCTTTTAAGTGGTCTTGCGAGCACTGCGTCACCTGTCTCTTGTGGGGTGAGCTTGCAAATCACCGGTCGAATGTTCTCGGAGAATACATAGCGAACAGGATTGCATTGTGTAAGCTAGTCGCGTACCTGCAGTAACCCGACCGACCAATGCTCTACTATGGAATAACGAAGGATGGTAAGGGGTATTGGACGCCCCTCATGACTTGCTTAACGCTCAGCAGAAATACAAACACCTGCTCTCCTAAAATGCAGCGCTCATTGAGTGGAATATGGGAATCATGATGTGGATATGAGACCAGATCACTGATTGTGTTCCGTGATCGTCCATCGCCTCTTAGGCCCGCTCTCTCGCTCAGTCACACCAGTGAGTTTGGGTGAACCCCAGAGGCCCTGATGAGTGGTCGCCTGAGGCTTTCCGCCCCATAGGCCGCCAGCAGCAGCCGGCTTTGAAATACTGTTTGTACGAATGAGTGAGGATGGTAGCGGGGCTACAGAGTCCCCAGATTCTCTTTGTTCATTGGTCGTCATCCTGGTCAGCTCGTTCGTTGGCTCTGCCGTGTTATTCGCTGCCGCAGGCTGGCTCGTTGGCGCTGTTGGTGCGGCTGCGGGCTTTGGCTTCGGTGCAGGTTGCTGGTTTGCAAAGTTGAGCACCATGTCAGCACCTGGACTTGACCTGCCGTCGCTGCTTGCATCCAGCGCGGTCATGCGAGGACTAGACCACAAGCCAGTCGATGGTGACGAGATCCCACTGTCGTTGAGATGGCTGTAACGCGAGTTCGAGCCTGAGCTTGCGGTTCTGCGCACACCGGCGGCATTGCCCATCCAGCTTCTATAAGAGGCATCAAGTGTGAAGGGGGAATCGCTGGGCGTGCCTGCATTAGAAGATCCACCAGTGAACCGTCTCCTGTAGTTCCCAGTCGTTGGACTGGGATGCACAGCGGGTGACTGGGTCGCGGATTCGGGCGCTGAGATGACTGCTGGATTCGTGCCTGGCCGCAGATGATCAACCGATGCGAGCATCTTCATCTCGTAAGTTTCTGACATTCCGGGGTCTGCGACTGACAGCCGTCGCTCGAACACTGTCGGAGCAGAAGGCTTTCGTGGATGATCTCGTCGCAGTGCCATAGACAGGGAAGCAAGGCCAACGTCGATCAAGACGGGCTGGTTCTGGATTGCACCAAGCAGAGCATTGCAGCCTGCGCCGTGGGTGATCAGAACAAGGACAAGCTCTTCTTCTTCATCCTCTGCCTTGCCGTTCAGTAGCGGCAGAGGGTTGACTGCGAAGTTTGTGACCTGAGGCGCAGATGGCCTGAGCTCCTCCATGGGCTCTTGCGGCCGATCTGAAAACGTAAAGCCTGGGAACGGATCCTTGGGCATTGTTGCTCCGTGCTCTCTATACCATTCCATCATACCAGCAAGCCCTTTACGAAACCGCTTGTGCATCGTGCTCCATTCATCGCCATATTCACCGCCGTCGCCCCAATTCTGCGGTGGCCGCATGCTATCCCACTGGAAATCGACTGTAACGCATGCCTCTCGTGCGTGGGCAACATAGCCGCGCGGGATAGGGTCAGAAGCGGAGACGGAGTACGAAGGCGCGGGCGAGTTGTAGTTTTTCCTGGCGACGTGACGTGTGGACGGATTCAGTGACAGGAAATTACCTCTTGGTCTTGACGACTGTACAGCTCCGCCGCTATTGTTGGCACTGCCAGCACGCTCTCTAGTTGAAGGGAGGTTCTGTGCAAGGCTGCTCATATTGGACAACGCACCATTGTCAACACTAGAGCGAGCTGGTGCCCCTGATGCTGCGGCTGCTTTGCTGGGTCCACCCCAGCCGCCCGGAAAGTGGCCTTTGCTGCTACTCGCATCTGGTTGTGCCTGCAAATTATCGCCCCTTCGCAGCAGATCTGCCTTTGCGCCTGCCACCATCAGTGTCGAGTTTGGCGGCGGTGTGATGTCTTCGTAGTAGTCGGGCGACAGCCATTCCCCAAGGAAGGCATCGATGCGCAGCAGGATCTTCTCTTCGCCCTTGCGCGGCTTCGAGTAGACCTCGAGGTTGGTGTCGGTGAGTGGGTCGAGATACGTAGGCTGCACCGAGGGCGACCCTGAGCGAGGTGACTGAGAGCGTGCCGATCTTGCCAAAGGAGAGCTTCCCAGCGCGCCGCTCCTCTCTTTCGATGGCGCTGGTACCACAAGCCTAGGTGTTGCTTCTGGCTTGTACTGCGAGATGCCTGCTGCGACTGCCGTGCTCGTCTGCACACATCTCAGAAACGGGCTCGAGTGTATGACGATCTTCCGCTTCTTCTTCTTGGAGCGAGCTGGCTGCGGCTTGGGTCCATCGAGTGCGCTGAACTCAAGATGTGCCAGATCAGCGTTGGCTCCGTTCTTCGCCGCCTCAGTCTCTTCGACATCTTGTTGGTGTAGCAGTGCCGCAATGCGCAGGCCCAGGGCTTTGGCTTGGGACCAGCCGCCGTACGTGAGGGGTGGATCGTAGGGTGTCGGTGATGTGAGATGCCATGACTTGTCTGAGGCGTCGAGTCGCGCGCCGTGTCTGTGATATCAGCTTGACACATGTGTTGTTGTGTAAGTTACACACCTCGCGATGAAGACGGCTGCAGGGCCCTTGGCCATGGCTGTGCAGAAGCCGCGAACGTGAAGAGCTGTGAGTTAAGCTAGTTGGAGCTATCTGCGCAACGGTGCCGGAGGTGCTGGACCTAACAATACTAAGCAACTACTGCGATTAGATAGGCAAACTTTCCTCTCGTGGGCCTACAAACAATGGTGCGCTGGGCGTAAAGGTGTGAAATGTAAAGTAGGAGAAGCTGCCCCGAGATTCTTTGCGTTGCATCTGGCAGCTATGACACCATGGCGGTCCTTCAATCAGGGCGCTTTGGATGAGGGGTCGTTGCACTGTCGCGCGACTTGCATGACCTGTCAAGTGGTGGTGCTGTCTACCCCTCAGATCTCTCACAAATTGCAAAGAGCTCTGGACGCGTTCTTCCTGCACGTGGCCCAAAACGAAGTTGCAGTGCTTGTTTGCCCGCCGCTGTCAAGCTCACGGGTGGGGCCAGATCAAAGCTCAAAAGCTTGGTACGCGGCCGTGTGGTCCTCTGCTGGACCCTGTTATCGTTCAGCTAGAATTGTACACTCCAGCCAGATTGATCTCAACAGGTCTCATGATTGTATCTATTGTCCAGCCTGAAACATCAACAAACAAACCTGATGGTGGCACGACTATGATCTCGCGTTTCGGAGAAATTTGTCCCGCCAGCAATTGTTGCACCATAAGGGTCCATACCCGAAGAACCCCTGAGCGAGGCGATACTCACGAGCACGATATCCGGAGCTCCTGAGGCTCGAGGTACCGGACATTCCATTCTGTCCAAACGCTGCGAAGACCTCTGCTCCCGCGACCGACTGACTGAGCCACACATATCCGCGACTCCCCTCAACTCGCCAACTTCCCTCACAATCTACGATATGCGACTGAACGACAGTTGTGATGTAGCAGAACTCGCTTCCGAAGGCGGGAAGGAGCCACTGCCGTCGCTTTTGCTGTTCACCGTTCGATGCAGCTGAGCTAGCGCGCAGCCTCAAAGCCTCAAAGCTTGTCATCAACCACGACTGAATGAGCCGTGAAACGAGTTGCGCGATGCAATTATCGTTCTTGCGGCCTTCAGACCTACGCGTAACACTCATTGCACGCCGAACCAGCACATACTCGAGCAACCTCTCAGAATGCCGCAATGCCATATTGGCCCGGCCAACAATGACGAAACTGACGGTCCAAGAGACCTGCTCTCATATTGAAGAAAAAGCTGGCCGCAACACGCAAACGAGATTGTAGCCACCAGAGCTATTATCGCGCCACAGGCACTCTGCTGATAGCTTCTGACGACCCCCCTTACTTCGCAGGATGTCTTCTCTTACAGCCAATTCCTTCTGCAACAAGAAAGACCTAGAGAGTTTCCAGATATGGGGTTCGAGCGGCTGGGTGTCGGACGCTGGCAGCGTCTCAAGTTGCAGCCAACACTGAATACGCACTCAGGATTCCAGAATTGCGAGAGTCTTTCCAACGGGTTTCTGCGGCCTGCTCGAAGCTCCGGTGACTACAGCCGATTGTGTCGGTAGATCCGGCTTTCTCTCACCATCAGAGCCCTGATGTCTCGTCCGTGCATCCCCCGCCAAGGAACATTGCGGCCTGCGTACCCGTGTTATTATCTCCAGGCTCTCGGACAGTACGTTTCGATAAATCGAAGGGAAAGGACGCTGATACGCACGTTCAGAGCGCCTATCAACAGACCGCAGCAGGGCATTGGATTCAATCGAACCTGTGCCGGCGTCGAATTGTTTTCATGTTGGTTCCTGGCCGGCAATACCGGAGCTGGCGGTTGCACTACGCCCGGGACTCCCGAGCCGTCTTGCTGACCGCTCTACGACTTATGTGGAAGCTCGTAAAGCTATCGAGCAGACTTTGCAGAAACAGCTTGGATTTGAAGTCCCAAAGATACGTCATCCGGTAGTCTCGGTGAGCACGAGAGCCGCATGGAGTTTGGGTTGAGAGATAGTCACGGCGTCTAGACTACTATAGGCAGGAGCAAAACCACAAACTACGCGTAGACCAGGATCATACACGAGACCCCGCAACGACTTGCGATAATGACCTCAATAAGGTTACGCGACAAGCTTTTCGATGGGTGCTTAAATACGCCAAGGAAGCTTGTCATCCATCTTCACGCGCAATTTCGCCCTCAATCGTCGCCATGTTCAAGAAGTCGGTGACCTCAGTAGCTCTTGCTTCGCTTGCGTTGCAAGCTAATGCTGTGTCGAAGAAGCAGTGGTCCAAGCGTGCGGACCATCTGTACCTGCCAAAGGAGACGAGCGACTACAAGACCGCGTACGCTCCTAGCAATGTCACAGTCCGATATAAGAACCCTGGCATCTGCGAGACTACTCCGGGTGTAGACAGCTACTCCGGATACGTCGATCTTACCCCAGATGTAAGTGTCTTGCTTCTTAGGCCACTCGTCCATTCTTTAACGACGACCAGATTCACGTCTTCTACTGGTTCTTCGAATCGCGCAACAAGCCGGAGTCTGACCCCTTCACACTCTGGCTCAATGGCGGCCCTGGATCAGACAGTCTGATCGGTCTATTCGAAGAGAACGGGCCGTGCATGCTCACTGAGAACCTGACGACAACCTACAACCCTTACAGCTGGAACAATGTATCCAACATGCTGTACATCTCGCAGCCCGTTGGTACTGGATTCAGTTACCAAAAGCAGGGTGTCGGCAGCTTCAACCCGTGGTCCGAAGACTTCCATTACAACTCAACCGAATGGCCGGCTACTGGACGGTATCCACTTCTTGTGCCCTTGAACGAAGGCACAATCGATACCACTGATCTTGCCGCCGCTGCGACTTTCGTGAGTCGAAATGCTACGGACCCTCAAGGACAAAAACTAATGATTTGTAGCACGTTCTCCAGGCCTTGTTGAACACGATTCCCAAGTTCGATACCAAGATCGGCACACCAAAGGATTTCAATCTCTTCACTGAGTCGTATGGTGGTCATTACGGACCCGCGTTCTTCAACTACTTCTATGACCAAAACTTGAGGATTCAGAATGGCAGCATGCAAGGCTACCCTCTCAATTTCAACTCTCTGGGCATAATTAACGGCATCATCGACGAGTCTATTCAGGCAGGTTACTATCCAGAATTTGCCGTGAACAAGTAAGCCCAGATCATACTTGCAAACCTGAGTCTTGACTGACCTCTTCAGCACCTACGGTATCAAGGCTTACAACGACACCGTCTACAACTACGCCAAATTCGCCAACTATATGAACAATGGCTGCCTTGACCAAATCAAGATTTGCCGCGCCGCAGCTGCAGGCAACGCGAGTTACTTTGACGCTGACGCACCAATCACCAATGCGCAGTTGACTCCCGGTGTGATGCAGATCTGCAATGAGGCTGCCGATATGTGCCGTGACAACGTTGAGTCGCCGTACTACTACTACAGTGGCCGCGGTGTCTACGATATCCGCCGTAAGTGACGCCAATTACGCCCCACGGAAATTCCACTGACAACAACATAGACCCTTACGACGATCCTACACCTCCATCTTACTACCCGGACTACCTTAACCTGCCGGAGGTACAGCAGGCGCTTGGTGTGACTCTCAACTACTCAAGCAACAACGGCATTTACTACCGGTTCCAGAACACTGGCGATTTCATTTACCCCAACTTCAGGCTGGATCTTGAGCATCTACTTGACCAGGATGTGCGCGTCAGTCTGGCTTACGGCGATGCTGATTACATCTGCAACTGGTTCGGTGGCCAGGCTATCAGTCTTGAGGTCGACTACACACACAGCAAGGAGTTCCGCGCCGCAGGCTACGAGGCCATGATGGTCGACGGTACCGAGTATGGCGAGGTTAGGCAGTACGGCAACTTCAGTTTCGCGCGCATCTACGAGTCGGGTCACGAAGTGCCCTACTATCAGCGTAAGTCAAACCGTGCTCATTTCCACCCTGATGTTCAGTACTAACGACTTCGAACAGCCGAGGCTGCGCTCGCCTACTTCAACCGCACACTGTACCACTACGACATTGCAACGGGCGAGAAGAAGGTCACGGCTGATTACGACACGACTGGACCCGCGAATGCGACCCACACCAATTCTTTTGTGCCGCTTACGACGAGCTATGTCCCTGACTTCCCGTCGCCTATCTACCCCACAACCATGGCGACTGCGACCTCAGGTTACTAGAGCGGTATTGACATGCATCGATGATCCGATTGGTGGATGCTTCTGTACAAACGTGAATACGTAGCTCAGTAATGCCAGAAGATGAAGCATCATTTCCTACTACAGCAGCAGCGAAAAACGTGAAATTCTCCTCGTGGGGAAGTCGGCCCCAGTGGAATCTTGGGAGGCACTTAGTATGTCTCTGCCAGCCTCTTGCAACTCTATTGTAGTATTGGAGACCACAGTGGATACATCCTTGCCACCAGCCGTGTGTGTGGCTTGAGCCAGCCCTAGGTACCTCGTTTGCGCTGAATGGAAATGCCACTCTGACGGCGTCTCTGTAGCCAACAAGGAAGCTGTTGGACGACAAGATACCCACGCATAGTCACTCAGTATCTCCTGAAATCCAAGACCTTTCAATGAAAGTGCTGATCAATCTGTCGATTTCGGAAGCGTATCAGTTTTCGCCTTATTCTGATAATTCCGTTTCACTCGATTAGAAGATTTTGCATCAGTATACCTCTTTCTCTTAAGGCTTTTGCCAGCGGCATCGGGGCCGATTCCAATCAGTCCACTGAGGAACAAATGCCGGAGAAAGTAAGGATGAGTGAGCAAGTACATATCTCCCAGCCGGTCGCTCAGCAGATGATCCACCCCTGATTGGTTTAATTTGTTGACAGTCTCCTGAAGGCCACTAGAAGACTGAGCAATCGATGTTTGTTCACAAATCCGTGCTGCGCCGACAACTGACCAGTAGCCTTCCGGCATCATTCGGAGGATGAGTGCGCTCTTAGTGATTCCGGAATCCGCGAAGACGAAGACTTGATCGAGAGACCTCACTGCACACGTCGAATCACCAGTCCGACCGTTGGTGTCGACGAAAGAATACCGATGAAGACTGTCCCCAGCTACAACCATTGGCTGTTCCATACTGCGAAACCCACTTGTCGTACCCCTACCGTTCCAGACTTCATCAGACTGATAGATTTGAATCCATCCTAAAGATGAGCGAGCTTGCATTTGGCCCCCCGCATCGTGTTGGAATGTTCTTTGTGAATCTGTCACGATATGTTCACGCAGCAGCGACCCTAGACTCTTGAGGCGTTGGAAGGCAGGTCCATCTGCTTGCGCACTGGGCACGAATGTGGTGGCTCGAGATAGCTCGAAATCCAGGATTGAGCCATTCGCGGAATTCCATACGAACTCGTGCGCGCTATACTCCGTTCTGCCAGGTCTGATAGGTTTCCATGCCACTTGGGCTCCATAGGTAACAGTTGACACATGTCGCAGCCGCAAGGCCATGCATGCTTTGGAAACTATGAGATGGAGTCGGCTGATGAGGTCCGGTGCACTCTTCAACACTTGTGTGGAGAGGTCTGCATCGGAAACCTGCAAAATGCGGAGCAGAAACTTTGCCGTAGCGTGCGACTGGATGTAATCGGCCGCTTCCCATTGACATTTTTGTCGGATCAGATCGATGACAACCTCCACAGGGGCCTTCGAGTAGTCGGCCTGAAGTGGTGTTTTCCATGTATCCAGATCAGTCGCCAGCCCAAGGAAACCAAAGACTTTGTCACGGATGTCTGTGCTCTCGAATTCGGCATAGCTCTCGAGCAGATCCCACAGGTTGAACGTGGAGCCTGACACACCTGTCCAGCAGCGTTGCCACCAGAGTGTCCTGTGACGGAAAAGCTTCCATCCTGGGCTTGTGAGAATAGTAGACTGCGTTACTTGTTCTGGTATGTCATCGTACTTGAGATCATCGAGCCAACGCGCCAGACGATCGAATCCAAGAGCGCTTGCAGAGAACGCACCACACCACAGTTCTATGGATTGCGCAAGGATGAACTCTTGAGCAATCCAGACACGCGTCCAGTATGGTCGGCGGAGTAGATCCGCAAGGGCTTTCCATTGTTCCCAGGAAGCGTACCACCGCAGATCGTCTCCGCGAATGACTGAGGGCTCCTCTAAGATCCGCGACAGGTTGAAGGCTGCAGCCGCGTCTTTTACAACATGACCGAGCCACACGATGACTTGAGTGGCTCCGGAGTAGATTTCGCGCATCTGATCCACTTGATGGTTTCTTTCGCCAATATCGGCCTGGTTGATGCAAATAGCGTCGATCCAAATCAGCCCGCCCTTCTCTGGATCCTTTGCACGAAATTGATAGAGTGCCAAAACGTCGGAAACGTTCTTACCAACTCTCATATGCATTCCATTGCATTCGATGTAGGCAAAGCTATCGTCTCGATCCCATGTGTAGGACAGGGCGACATATCTGGGAGCGCTCTCGGTCGCATATGCCCTGAGTTTGCATCGAATCGTCTGTCCATCACCCTCGCGTAGGACTTCCAGCAAGCGTATGCACTTCCGTGTTCGATCTAGAGATTCGTAGTGGAAGTTTGAATTCTTTCGAGCGTCGTGTCCGTGTCTCGTGTGTCTCATTCGGCTCATTGTAGCCATTATAGTAACTAGTAGACCACGAGACCCTCGTTGAGAGGCACCGACTACCTCCGAGACTTCTGCGCTTGATCGAGACTCGACGATGAAAGATTGAAAGATGGGCCTTCTGAGTCTTGCCACATGCGTATTCGGAAGCTAATAGCGCGGTATGCGGAGACACGTTCAGCGCCTAGGAGCCTGGGTGTCGTTGTGCAGTCAATACAGCGTGCGTCATGCATAGAAAAACGCTTTCGGTGATCGATATGTGATAAAGTCACAGGCGGCTTGAAGTGAATTCTTCCAGCTTGCTGTGGGAGGGTTCAACACTGGCTGCGCCTGTTAAGGTGCGCAGCTGAGATCAAAGCTGCAGGAGCGGCACAGCCCACTTGCTCAACGGGAGCTGACGCCCATGCCTGCCACATATCTGCACACAAGTTTATGGTAGAGCACCCCTCCGATAGGAATTCAGAAACGCGCAAAACAAGTGCTGAGATTGTGCCTTCCAATGCGCAATAGCGCGATGGGATTGATGGCTGCGGCCCGCGTGGTTGAGACACAACCCTAGGGTTCCTGCACAGGGGTGCAGTCAATGTCCTTCCAGGTATGCATAATGTAGTAGAGACCGCGCTTTTGATAAAGCCTTGCTGATACCGTAGGTAGATGACTTCTTTTGCGGCATGGGAATCGAGTTCGAGGGGCTGCCCAGTTGCCTCTTGATGTGGTTGATTTTCTGCGGAGCCAACGGGACAGTCCGCCAAACTTCGAAAGCATCACAAGCCAATATACCCTGGAGCGCGATGACTTGCTTTTGCTTACAGCAATCAACTTCGAAAGATGTATGCAGAGTAAGTGTACGAGTCAAGGAACTTCGGTTGCGCGTACCTGTCGTAGCTGCTACTGGATACTTGCATGAAACGATATGCAAAGCGGTATCTCTTCGAAGATTGTATTACCCGAGGGATTGTCAAATTAGCAACGACTGGCATGTCCATTTCGAATATTCTTATGATGGGTAGGTTCCGAGACTTACGACTAATACTCGCCAGCCTCAGAGATGTGTGTCCGATGTCTCGGTACGGACAGGTGACAATTACCTCCTCTGAAAGTCTTCGTTGCAGATGATATCGAGATACCTGGGATTCACGAGCTGTGACGCAATATTGCTCAAGGCTGTCAAACTCAACTCCGTAGCGGACCCTCACTCGCCAACATTCGACCAAAAGGCCACGGTTGACGTTCCTTTGCCTTCTGAGTCCTTGCAGGATGTCTGGTCAGCTTTACCTGACGCGCTTTGATGTTCTCGGGGGCTCGCTCCGCCGGCAAACCTCGCTGTCCACTCATTTCGGGGGCGCCGGGAAAAACTGACACTTCGACATTACTCGAGTATTTAAAGATTGACAGATCCCGGTCAACGCCCCCATATGCCCTTAAGATCTCAGCACATTCTAAGCTCATATGAAGACCTGGATATGATTATAATCTTTTTGTCTATATTGCAAAATTTCAGTCTTCTTCTCATCGAAATAACTTGCGGCCTAATGGTCTAGTGGTATGATTCCTGCTTTGGGCTTGTTTCCTAAGCTGCAGGAGGCCCCGCGTTCGAATCGCGGTTGGGCCCGCTTCGTTTTTGCAGGTATGGTGGCCTGGTGAAGTTTTTGAGGTATGCGGTCGACCGGGCGAACCGTCCCGCAACGCCGCTACTTTTGAACTTCAGACTTACAGAGCCGGTCGTACGTCTCTTGATCTGAGTCCAGTGCAATTTTCAGGAAAGTTGATGAAGTGGTGCTGCCGTACTGATAAAGTTTTGAAGGTCAAGTTTTCGGCTCACCTCGGCATACAAAAATTTGGCCGAACTCCAACAGAAAAGTCCAAAAATGGGCATGTACGTCTTCACACGTCGGCAGCCCCATGTGCACGAATTACAAAAAAGTACTTATGTGTTAGGTTTTTCTGATAACGTTGTGCGGTCACTTGCACGCAGACTGTTTTCCTCTTGGTCGCCACTTGCTCGAATTTGCCAGAACCCATTTGCGAATATCGAGCCGATATTCGCAAAGAATCTTTTTGCGAGGTATTAAGGCGATAACGAACAAGGATACAAGATTTGCAGGATCCGTACGGAGGCTGAATGGTAACGGTGTGGGACAAATCACTCACACTGAAGCACTGGTGAGCGGACTTGTGACCTCGAATTTAAATTAATTACAGAGTGTCTGTTGCTTTCGTTCATGAGAGTCTACACACGCCCATGTCCCTGCAGTGCCAACTAGAAAACTGTCGCTTGGCTCAACGCACCTGGAATCTCCTGACGAACATTTAGTAACGTGTAGGAAAGTATAGAAGTGCCTACACTCTTGAATTGTAAGGAGCTCGAGAGAAGGAGACAGTCGGTGACTACCAAAAGGTGTCCCGAAGATTGATGGATCATCTGAAGGCCACAATTAGTTGGCTAGATTGTCCGGCTTAACAATCTACTCTGAAGTCCCTAGTTAGGGCTCGTCAATCTGTAGATTTTGCAGAACTCTCATTCAGTCCGGGCTGCGCTCTTGGCTGAGAGTATTTCGCCTGTTGACAGGCCGTTTCCTTACAACAGCACATCTCTTCAAACCATCAGAACATTTTTACGAAGTTGCAGCATATGTGCAGATGTCACCCCTTTGCAATTGCCTCCGTTATGAGACGCTTTGGTCTGCTCAATTGTTAGTGACTAAAGTACTTGCACTCTCTGTGTAGCGCTGGTATGTATCGATTGTGGTATATTGCATATCTTCATGGTTTCCAACGAGGTAATGACGACCCTTGGGCGTGAGCTCTTCGCGCAACAGGCAGGAGGTAAACACAATCATGCTTCTCCTGTTTACGAATTACTTGCTCCCTCCGTGTGAGACTGTCATGCTCTCTGTCTTGATGCACGCTATTCTCTCCGTCTTCCTTTACTTTGCTGCTGTTATCACTTCCTCAATCAGAGCAGCCACAACAACCATTAGAATTACGAGTACCATTCCTCGAGCAGCAACTTGGCAAACTCAAAAATAGCGTTCACTATGATATGTCGCAACTGTAGCAGCCGTGTTTTAGCCACCAGAGTAGTTATCCGATCGGCAGACATCTCTGCAGGAACCCTGAGTATCTCTTGGTTGTTGGAGCTCAATCTTCCCTCTCACAATTCCTGACTAAACCAAAAAAAACACTTCTGCACTTAGCCAGGTGGCTGCTCGGTTATGAAGGGCGCGGTATCATCTCCGTGGTCTCTTCTTTTTAGCACAAATTCGTGTTCTTGAGCAACTAGATTTCCCACCTCTAATCATTTAAGGCAGAACTTGGCAATGTTGCTGGCTCAGTCACTCCACTCCCGCACTGCCCAAAAACATCCGGCTGAGAATGAGAGGTACCCTGCGAGCTTGTCGCAATCATGAGAACCACCCGGTCGCTCGACGACTCCAGGCCTAACGCGACAGTACGATGGCAGAGCATGCGAACCTAGGTACACGCACTCTCATGTGAACGCTCGCCCCTCACTCGCCTCAACATTCCTCTCCAACCCTCGTCGCCAGCGGCACGCGACTCTCCTCCGATACGCCCTCTCCGTTCCTGGTCTCAAGCAGCGAATCCGCTCGAAAGCTGGGGTAAGAAGGCATCGATACGGGCGCGCATCTAGCGCGAAACGAGCAGGTGGGCCCGTTCGTGCACCCGCCCCCTTTCCTATCTTGGCTGCCGGCTAATCAGTATTGGCAGGGGTGGTGCTGAACATGTGCGACAACAAAGGCCAGAGGTAACTTTGTCATGCTCTCATGTTCTTATCGTCACCTTCGCTCGACATGATGTTGTTCTGAGAATGCGAGAAAGAGCTGGGCTTTTGAAGTTTTGAAGGTTGACGTCACAAACAAACTTGGAATCTGCGAAGATCATCAGCAACACCAGGACACGGACTCAGCGTTCACCGGCTGTGCGGGGTTCGGAGTATCTCAACTTCTACGAAAGCCACAGTATTTTTACAGGAGCGTGTGCTGCATCCTATGAAACCGAACGAATCCTGGGTCAAGATGAACGACATAACGCCCGTAGAGACACACGGCAGCACAACCAAGGGAACAGCCCAAGTGGAAGAAGATGTCTACGAGAACCCTCAAGGATCATCATCACGTGTGGCAGACGAGAATGGAGCATCAACAGAAGTCAGTAGAGGCATGTTCAGAAGACGACCAAAGCCAAAGCAGACATACAGCCACACGCATTTCAAAGTGTACAACAGAAGATGGCTTGGTCTAGCACAGCTCGTGCTCTTGAACATCGTGGTCAGCTGGGACGTGAGTTGCCAACAAGAAACCATCCCCGTGGTACCAACGAGCTAACACGCCCAGTGGCTGACCTTCGCTCCGGTCTCAACGTCCGCAGCGACGTACTTTGATGTCTCTGAAACAGCGATCAACTGGCTCTCTACAGGCTTTCTCTTCTCCTTCGCGGTGGCCGCTCCTCTGGTAATATGGACGCTTCACCGCAGCCCCAAAGAGAGCATTCTGTGGGCCTCCGGGCTTCTTCTCGTGGGCAACTGGATTCGATACGCCGGCACGCGCGCCTCGGGTGGAATCTTTGGGGTTGTGATGTTTGGGCAGATCCTAACAGGTCTCGCGCAACCTTTCGTCCTGGCCGCGCCGACACGTTACTCAGACATGTGGTTCACGGAGCGAGGGCGCATTGGCGCGACTGCGCTGGCATCGTTAGCAAATCCTTTTGGAGGCGCTGTAAGTGTTCCCCTATCCATCAACAAGATCAGTAGATCCCAGAGAACGAAGCTGACCGAAACAAGCTGGCGCAACTAATTAACCCCTTCCTCGGCTCCGTCGACAAGATCGTCCTCATCGTCTCCATCATCGCAACCGTATCCTGCATCCCATCCATCTTCCTCCCCTCCGCGCCCCCAACGCCCCCATCGGCATCCTCCAGCCTGTCCAAGACCGGCGTGTTCGCTTCCATCGGAGTCATGCTCCGGTCGCCGCCCTTCTACATCGTCTTCCTAACCTTCAGCGTCTACGTTGGCCTCTTCAACTCCTTCTCCTCCTTGCTAAACCAAATCCTCTACCCCTACGGCTTCTCCGAAGACGAAGCGGGTATCTGCGGCGCGGTGCTCATCGTCGTCGGCCTCGTGGTGGCTGGCATCATAAGTCCCGTGCTGGACCGCACGCACGCATACCTCCTCGGCATCAAAATCCTATGCCCGCTTGTTGCAGGGAGTTATCTGGCGATGGTGTGGGCGCCGCAGACAAGGGGCATTGTGGCGCCGTATGTCCTTAGTGCTGTGCTGGGCGCGAGTAGCTTCAGTCTCTTGCCTATTGCGCTGGAGTATCTTGTTGAGATTTCTTTCCCTGCGAGTCCGGAGGTTAGCTCGACGATTTGTTGGGTTGGAGGGCAATTTTTTGGGGCGTGTTTTGTGCTTATTATGGATGCGCTGAAGGATAAGAGGGATGTCGATTTGACGAGTGTGAATGATGGGGGGAGGATTGAGAGTGTAGGGGATAGGCCGCCGGGGAATATGTATAACGCATTGGTGTTCGAGGCGGTGGTAGCGATGGTGGTTCTGCCGCTGCCGCTGATGTTGGGGGTGAAGAAGCTGGGATTGGCTAGCGGAGAGGGAAGACTGAAGGTTGATGAGCATAGAGAGGGCTCTGTGGTGGAAGGTCAGGAGAGCTGACTGTTGGAGGATTACGATGCTGCGTAGTCCAATTCAGGAGGTCTTCCCTTATCAACGGTTTCCTTGTTGCGGTATGATGTTGTGGTGACTTTCCAACTGCTAAAGCGCAGTCTCAACGATGATAGAGATAATGAAATTGCTTGGCATGGTACATAGTACAGTGTTATTCTAAACATGACTCTGGTATTTACAGTCATCCTTGACGTGTCCTGTCGTGTCTTTCGATCCAAAGGCCATCTTCCAACTATCGAGTCATGTATTCGGCACGGTAGCGGTCGAGGTGAGCGGGATATTGGCGAGTTTACTTGAGCTGAGCGAAGAGCTTGGGGGCAGCGCATGCGGTCGCGCAGTGAACGAGGTGGAAGACTATTATATGTCAGTATCCTGGCCGGAGATGGCTGGAGTGGTAACGTACACTCCTCGACGCAGTCCTCGCTGGCCTTGCCGTCGTTGTCGATCTGGCCGGTGACGCGCTCGACGCACTCGTCGTAGTGGTGCTTGGGGCCGTGGCACTCCTTGGAGTTGCGGCACTCTGGATGTTGTCAGCTGCAGTCCAGCTTTCAATGGCTGCGGAGCAGATTCTAGCATCATTTGCTCATCGAGTACGTCGAAGCGTCTTAGGTGGCCAATGAAGCTGGGATCGTCTGTTGCCGCATTTCCACAACTCACCCTCCTCAAGGGTCTCCTTGGGGTCTACGAGCTCCTCCTCATCCTCTTCCTCCTCCTCGGCCTCGTCCTCGTCATCACCGCCGTCGCTGGGCCTGTATCCCTGCTCGTCGGACTCGCCAGACTTGGCGTCCTGCTTGTTGACCTCGGCCTCCTCGCTGGACTCCTCGTCGGTGCCAGACGCAGGTGTCTGAGTGGATGTGCCACCCTGGGGAGGAGCTTCGGCATCGGCCGAGGGCAGGGCGAATGTGTCCCAGGCGGCGGAGAAGAAGTCGGTGATACCCATTGTGACGGTGGGGCGACAATTGAGTCTCGAGCGGGTCGGGTGGTGATGTAGACGGCGGGTGAGGGTGTCGGTGGTGCTGCTTGGATGCGAATTCCGTCGAACGCCCGTGCTTGGCGCGCTAAGTCTGTCATCGAGTTCTGCCGCAACTCATTGGACCCTCGATGCTGCTGCAGGACACAACGAATTATCGGGTATGCATTTGCAGACGATTGTGTAAGTCTGAGAGTAGGTTTGAATTTTGCAATGTCTAGCTGCGATGCCTCTTGAATGCCTCTTGCACGCTCACGCCCGCCTCCACATCCGCAATTACTTTCTCGTCTGCGCCCACCAATTTAGGTAGGAGCTCAAGCAGCTCATCGACCTTGCCCTGCGGCACTGCGACCACACCGTTCTCGAAGGGATCGATCATGACGATATCCCCGGCCTCGACGGTCGTCTCGCCAATGTGCACAGGCACATTGTGAGCGTGGAACTTCGTCTCTGCGCCTGCACCGATCACCGACGTCCCCTTCGACCAGATGGGCAGCTGCGTCTCGTTCAGAGCGACCAGGTCGCGCACTCGGCCGTCTACAACTAGGCCATGGACACCGAGATGCTTCATGCGCGTCGCCATGATGCCACCCACGACTGCGCAGGATTGGCCTCGTGGCTGGCTGATGACCACAATCGTGCCGCTCTCAGCGTAGTCTGCATACGGCCTTGAATCTGACAGATTCGAAGCTAGAGCATGTGCAGTTGAAGACGTAGGGTCGGGGAAGGATTTGGTGGCTTTAGGGGCCATGAGGAAAGTCGAAGCTGGCGCAAGTACCTTCTTCAGCTCCGGCTTCGGTATGCTTGCGGTATGAGGCATTGGCTCTATTGCCTGTGAGTGATTGATTGGATCATGATGGGGTGAGTCGTACGTAAATTTACAAGGAAACCTGCGCCCGGTACATTGAGCTTAAGGAGGCCATCTGCGAGCTGTATGTGCTCAGCGTGTCTGGTAACCGTGATGCTGCATTTGAACTTACATCACAAGCTGCATATTTGTACAGTTCTTTCCACCTCGGCGATGCCATCTTCAACGTTGGGCAACTTTGGAATCAACTGTAGGTTTGTATGACCTGGAAGCACAAGGATGCTTCCGGAGCACTCTATGCTCCAACCCGCCGTGACCCCGCTACCGAGGCGTTCGCAAGCTCTAGCTACTGTGGTACCTTTTCTATATCGACATGGCCCAACATGCAACCCCAGATGATCGAGCGCATGCTTTTCTGATGACTGATCGAAATGACTACAGCTTCTTGTCCTTGGACGGTAGACCCCTCTTTAGTTGAAGTGGTATCTTGCTTGCCTGCTACTTTGCTTGCTGCAAGGGACAGGGCGATTTACATATTCACAGCCCCTCCATACTGCACATCTCCAGAAAGAAATCTGTGAAATCCAAGAACTGTATTGCAGTTTAAACATTCAGGGTCCACTTCTGTTCTGGTGGTGAGGCTCAGTTGACATCTGTCACGTGGAGCTAGCTACGCCACACCAGGGTCGATCGGCGGAGCGCTTCGACGTAACTTCCGCGCTCTTCGATTCATCACCATCCGCTAGCGACATTGTCGCGACGTCTCTCCAGACCACTGATGCGCCCTCATTCTTCACATTCATCTTCCCCGTAGTCTGGTCCTCCAAATACACAACCGCGGCCTTTGCCGCCCTCCACTAATCAACATGGCTTCCACTGCACCCTCTGCGGTTCACGTACGTTGACTTGCCACGATCTCCGAGATCGCGTCATGGAACGCCGCTGACTTATCCACAGAACCTCGTCGCCGCTGCCACAGGACTGCGGTCCACCATGTCTGCTACTCTGAGACCCTCATGGCAGGCATTTGGGCGCGTGCCTGCCGCCAACAGCGCCAGGCAGATACACACCGCCCTGCCCCTCGTCCCCGGCTCCCTCGTCCGCAACGCATCTCTTAAGTCGCATATGACAAGACAGTACTCATCTTTGTCGCACAACGGTCCTCTCGCACAGCTTCGTCAGCAGCCCCGGTTTGGCATGGTCGGCCTTGGTTTGGCGCAGCAGCGCTCGCTCTTCGGTGGTCCCTCGCGGGACCAGCTTGCTCGTCTAGAGGAAGCTGCCAACAACAACCCTAACAGTGCTACTTCTCAGGCTTCGTTCTATTCGGCTGTCATGCGCGCCAATATGCCGCAAATCGTCATCGATCGCTACAATACCGGATCGTTCGCCACGAACGCGGTGTCCGACCGCCTCTACCGTCAAGCGCTTGAGAAGACCGGCCAGTCTGCTGCTATCGGAAATGCGCAAGGAGGCAGTAACGGCCTGACGCCACAGCAGATCCAGGCTGTCAGTCAGGCTGTGGGCGCCAACATGGGCGCGGGTCAGATTGGCAAGGCGCGCGGCGGCGTTGGTGTCAAGAGCGACCCCGTCTACGTTGTCGTCGAAGAATCAATGTGGAACGTCATCTTCAAATGGGTCAGATGGCTCGCTGGCTTTGCGCTGGCTGCCTACGTCTCCTTGATTCTGATCACACTCTTCGTTGAGACCAGCGGCGTCCTCAAGAAGGTCGGCGGTGGCACCAGCGCTGAGGTCCGTCCCGAGCACCAAAACACCCGCTTCAGCGACGTACACGGATGCGACGAAGCCAAGGAGGAGCTTCTTGATGTTGTCGATTTCCTGAAGCACCCTGAGCGTTACAACAAGCTTGGTGGCAGGCTGCCTAAGGGCGTGCTGCTCATTGGTCCTCCTGGTACTGGTAAGACACTGCTCGCTCGTGCTGTTGCCGGCGAGGCTGGTGTCCCCTTCTTCTACATGTCTGGATCCGAGTTCGACGAGGTCTACGTCGGTGTTGGTGCAAAGCGCGTTCGCGAGCTCTTCACCACCGCTCGAGCCAAGGCCCCTGCCATTGTCTTTATCGATGAGCTTGACGCGATAGGCGGCAAGCGTAAGTCGCGTGACGCCAACTACCACCGTCAGACCCTCAACCAGCTGCTGAACGACCTCGATGGATTCGACCAGTCCACTGGTGTTATCTTTATTGCCGCCACCAACCACCCGGAATTGCTTGATTCTGCCCTCCTGCGCCCTGGACGTTTCGATCGTCACGTACAGGTCGAGCTCCCAGATGTCAGCGGCCGTCTTGCTATCTTGAAGTATCACACCAAGAAGATTCGCCTCTCCCCCGAAATCGACCTTTCAACCATTGCTCGCGGTACACCTGGCTTCTCCGGTGCTGAGCTCGAGAACCTGGCAAACTCCGCCGCCATCCGTGCTTCTAAGCTCCAGTCCAAGTTCGTCTCGCTGAACGACCTCGAATGGGCCAAGGACAAGATCACAATGGGTTCTGAGAAGAAGACTCGCGCCGTCCCTCTCCAAGACAAGATCCACACAGCTTATCACGAGGGAGGCCACGCTCTCGTCGGTCTCTTCACTAAGGGCTACAGTGATGTTCACAAGGCCACTATTCTTCCTCGCGGCCACGCTGCCGGTATCACATTCTTCCTGCCTCAGGAAGAGCACCACCACACTCGATCACAATACATTCGCCAACTCCAAGTCTGCATGGGAGGCAAGATGGCGGAAGAAATCATCTTCGGGGCCGACAACGTAGCCGACGGTGCGTCCGGCGACATCCAGCAGGCTACGCAGCTCGCATACAGCATGGTGACCGCCTGCGGTTTCTCCGACATGCTCGGCAACGTCGACTTTAAGTCTAATTACGAGATGGTCTCACCCGAAACCAAGCGCCTCATTGACAACGAAGTCCGCCGTCTGATCGATGAGGCACGAGTCAGCGCAAGGAAACTCCTGGAAGAGAAGCGCCCTGAACTCGATCGCCTTGCTGAGGCCCTTGTCCAGTACGAGACCCTGGATAAGGCGGAGATCCTCAAGGTCATCAAGGGCGAGAATTTGCCGGACCGGATTAAGTCCAGTCCTGATGCGCCCATTAAGATGCCTACAAGAGCGCTGCCGTCGCCGATTGCGCCGCCGGTACCAGGCACTGGCGGCGATGGTGGGCCTCCCGGCCCCAGCGTGGTCGCTTGAGGTATGAGATGAAATTTGATCTAAACCTATCATTGCATTTTTGCATGCAGAGGCGAATGGAGTTTTCAGGCCCACTTCCCTCTTGCTTCGAGCCTAGGCTCGACTTTCATTTTGTACATTATGGGTATAAACAGCGTGCGAAACGCATTGCATGGATTGCGCACTGCAATGAGCGCGCCAGATTGGTAAGGTTGGCAGGGAGAAGTGTAACTAGATTGAGGTGGAATGAAAGATGAAATGCATTTGTTCCTACTATGTGGCTGACTGGTTATGTGCTATAGTTCTGACCAAAGATCGCCATGTGGCATGGAAAGCAAGGCGGCCTTTGGCTGAACGACTAGCTTTCTCATCAGGTTCGTCGACATCGCTCGACGTGTCGCCTGATATTGTCCTTCCTCTCCCACACTTTGTTCGGCATCGAGCACCCAACTTCCTTGCACTTGTAGCCTAACACTGCACTGGCCCTCTTGTGCTTCGCACGTCTGTGCCGCTCGAGGTCGGCACGCAGGTTGAAGGCCATCTCTGGGCCGCACACAGTACAGCGAAAGCGCCGGACGTGCTTGCGATGGATATGATCTCTCAATAGGCCAGCGGAGCGAAAGACAGTATTGCAGTCTCTGCAGCGGGAAATGACTGAGTTCTCCGCCTCCTCTGTGAGATCGATAATTGGGACAAGTGAGCTGCTAAGTGAACTGCTCTCCTTAGCTTGCCGTGTGGGTACCGTCTCCTGTTCAAGACTTGCTTGGGTTCGTGTTGCAAGAGTCCTCTCCTGTGGCGGACCATCTTCATCTACCTCCTCGACTATCGCGCGCTTGAGTAAATCGACCGCGACAACTGCGTGCCACAAGTGAGGGAAGATGCCTCGGTTGGGAGTGTGCTCAACCAGCCATGGCTGGATCGTTGAATGAGGAGGCGAGAGGTGTCAGGATGTGACTTGTTCGCGTCAGTATGGTCAGTACTTCAAGTAGTATATGACTTACTCGAGCGTAGTTGATAGACGCCGCTTAGTGTAAGGCGGAGAATCTTATAGTGTACTTCGTGCTCGGACACTTTTATACTTGTCCACGGGTCGTTGCGTACAGACGCCCGGTTTCTCCACTCATCGCGTAGAGATAGAGCCCCCTTCAGTAGTTTAACATGGCGGAAGCAGAATGTCTCCTTCGACACAGGTGTCTGCAGTCGAATGGCGAATACTATATACGGAACGATAACGTTCATATAGTTTGTCGCCACTATCAGATCCTGTTCCGCTGCTACGAGCTCTGCGACCTCGTGATCCGCTAATGACAGCATACTAATAAGACATTTATGAGAACGTCGCGAAGTCTTGGCGTGGTTCGAGATATAGACACGACTTGCGGATTGGAGGGCAATATATGCGAACCTGACCCACAAGGCCCAGCGGAGGCATACCCGTACGCAACAGAGAGCAAGGATCTGGTCAGCGTGCATAAGCGAGTATACAAGGCTGTGCAAGAAGCTACCAATTGGAACTTCCATCGATGTCCTGCCAACCAACCTCTGCCAGAATCGCGACCTCAAGCTGATTCTTTTTCTCTCCATAGTATGACCTTCCCCTCACCCCTCCCACAAGCCTCCATCCACTCCCTAAAAGCCTTGACATCAATTCTGAATCCCTCAATCAACGGTATACCCCCAGCCTTCTCCAACTTTATAATCGTGCGCATAAAAGTCACACCCTCCTGCTGCTGTTCACTTGCGTACGGATCAACAGCCTTAAGCTCAGAGCTACTGCTTGCCGTACGCAAGCTGTGGGGGAAGTTGAACTTCGCTGGGCTGCGCAGTGCTTGAGCCAGGTTCTGGAGCGAGGAGAAACGCTTAACTTTATTGTGTGTTGAGTCTGTCGGCTTTGGTGCGGCATCGTCGGTGTAAAGCGTATGTAGACAGTCACTCATGAAAGTGACGGCACTGATGTGCCATGCCATCATGAAATGTGGTGGTGTGCTACCATCTGGAGGAGTGTGGTCTTTGATGAGGACGTAGCACCAGCGTCCTTCGCCAGTCTTTGCGCGCTGCGGCATGCTCATGTAGCGGGAGCTCTTGGAAACTTCTTTATCTGTCAGTACGAGCGTTTGTTTGACCGTGTCTACGGGAGCGCTGCATCGAGGTGACGCTGGAGGGGAAGCCCTACTGTTTGGGTTTGCGAAGACGTCGACTTCGCGGTATGATATCTCAGCTGCATCGCCGGGACCAAGGAAACGTACTTCCTTGTGGGTCTCGAGACTGGTTTCGTAAAAGCTCACGGACACCAGCTGCTTTCTTACTGGCGGTGTGACGGGGTATGCGAAGACTGGGTGTATGGCGAAGAGCTGAGGATCGTGCAGTGGATGGTACGAGGTCCACGTCATGTGTGACCAGGTCAATAGTACGGTCAGAAGCGCGTAGGTATTGCCCAGAAAGTCACCTGTCCACTCATTTGCTGCTTCAAGCGGAAGCACAGGTAGACCAGGGGTATCATCCCGGCGTGGACGTTGTGCCAGAGGTGGCCCCAACTCATCATGATTCATTGAAGATGGAGCACGCTTTCTTAATTTTGTCGACTTCACTGGCGATGATGCTTGGATTGTAATGCGAGGCGGTGGTGATGGGATCGTCTCTCGTTCGAGTTGTAGACTTTCATCATCGGTAGCACCGTTGACCTCGATGTATTTGTCGGCGTAACGCTGGGCAATCTTTTTATACACTGGGGCCCGCGCTAGGCGTGCGACACCTGGAGACGGGAAAGGTACTGTCAACGACTCAGACTTTTTCAGGCTTGATGCAGTGGCGTGAAAGTAATTGGAGGCCTTCTTTAGCGGATGTTGACGAGTTGCTGCCGGCGCGCGTGAGGCTGAATCAGGACGTAGTTCAAATGGAACGTTAGTGACCGAGCTAGGCAAGGGTGGTGCATTGGCGTCACTGCTGTCGAGATTGGGCAATGGAAAGAGTGAGCTCCTGCGCGGAGGGAAGGACGAAGGTGGTAGCGACTGACCACTTGCAGCAGTACCTGGTCGTGAATAGTCGCCGACAGCGAGAGTGGTACTTGATCCGTATCTCCAGCAGTCGTAATTTTTATCTGATCCAGACCCCGTATGCTGACTTGTAGAGTCTTCCGCAGCATCGCTGTCGCTGTCCATCAGAGTGTATCGCTGAGCGGAAACTACCGCCTGTTTTCCGCAGGTGTATTTTGGGACGCTGATAGACAGCTTGTTGCTAGCACTTGTCGTATCTTGACGCGCAGGAATCGCTCGCACAGGACGTTCCCTCTCTTCCAGAATGTCTGCTAGTGTCGCCTTGCTCTGCTGTGCTGGGGCGGGAATCATGTGGGGCTCGTTTGGTCTTGTGGCAAACCCCCCAGCGGCGTGCAGCTTCTCGTACTCCTGCAAGCCTGTCTCGAACATCTGTGTCAAGTCACTTGGTATCGGTGGAGGAGGTACGAAAGGTTCCGGATCCTTCATGCCTAGCACTTGAATCAGAATTTTGGATGCGCTAAAGGTACGTATGACGCTGGGCAAGGTGTCTGTCTTGCTGCGTCGCGACGTCTCGGCTGACACCTTCCTGTGAAGGTCAGGAGGGGGATGGTCCGGCGAGAAGCCACCAAAAAGGTTCTGCATTGACGAGGAGCGCATGCTGAGTTGACCGGAGGCTTCCGCAAGAGGGTCATTGAGTCTGCGTGAGATCCAAAGGCACCACAGCCAGTGAGAGTATCGAAGTTGTTGTGCTAGATTCGTCTAGAACAAGTGGAGAGCGCAAGTCGAATTTGGATCGTGTTCGTTTGCTTATGGGGTCATTCACGTCGTCATGTGGCGCTCCCATGGTGAAGTGAAGGCCACTGGTGACTTCGATCTTAGGCACCATGCTTAGCTCCAAACGCGAGGAGCTGATTGCAAAATAACACACGTTGTAGTCTGACCTGTTTGCTTTCCGAATATCAGCTTTTCCGTTTCAGTCAGCTTGGTGAAGATCTCTCGGAAACAGGGCAAAGGTGAACGCAGAAGGATCAGATGATGCTTGGGATATCATTAGGTATTAGATTGATAGTGGATCACGGAGCTGACACTCAGTGATAGACAGTGTCTCAGCTGCATCTAAATCGAGATACGTCTAACCCTCAGTGGAGAAGACATAGTCAGCCTCAAGGGTGTAGGCAGGGTCATTAGGACCGAAGATCTGCCTCTTCTCGCGCTGCCACTCCGGCTGGTTAATAGCATCAATGTAGTCCTGGACTTCCATGACGATGCAGCCATACTTTTCAACAGTACGGCGACGGGTATCAAGACCCTGAGTAGACTTGATGGGAAGAGAGCCTGTCCGATATCAGCATCAGATCCTTTCAATACTTTACAAGTGAACATACCGTTCTGACCACCGCAGCTGTACATCTGGAAGGCTTCTTGGTCGGTGTAGATGTCAAGCTTGATACCAGACCACGCGCTAGAAAGAGAGGCGACGGGTCCAGAGTTGCGCCAGTCGAAGGGTCCATTTTGGTCACGGTTGACAGCATAGCAGTTGTCGTAACCGGTGCAGTTGTAACCGCAGTTACCGAGGAGCTCGGGTGATGTCAAGTTGGCACCAATCTGCTTGGGAGCAGACCAGAAGTCGTTGACAGAGTACTTCTCATTGGGAAGGATGGTGCCATCTGGAATGAGGATGTTGTCAACACCAACACGCTGACCGGAGTAAGGCATGTGCAGGGTGTGGTTCAGAGCCAAGGGTGTGTCAGGGTTCTGGAACCCGTCCAAATTCCAGTAGGTGTGCGAGGTCAACATGATGGGTGTCTTCTTGGTGGTTGCAAGAGCGACAATCTTGATGTTCCAGGTGTTCTTGGACATGGTGTAGGTGACATAACTGATGACCTCGCCAGGAAAGCCTTCCTTGCCATCAGGATCCACAATGGAGAAGGTGATGGAGGACTCTGTGTGTGCTACAACAGTGAAGTTGCGCCAATCTGTCATAGTTAGAACAGCCGCTGTCATCAAGAAATGGAAACTTACCCCAACCATCAAGACCACCGTGCAGTGTGTCAGCACCGCCGTTCTCGTTGGGAGTGATGTGGTAATCAACGCCATCGATGTTGAACGTGCTGTTCTTGATACGGTTTGCGTAGCGACCAGGCACACCTCCAAAGTGAGGGTGAACGGGGTCGATCGAGTAGTACGAGGCATTGTCGTAGCCTAGGACAATGTCGCGCTCTACGCCATCCTTGCCCTTAATGAAAAGGTTGGAGATGGAGGCACCGTAGGGGATGAAGAGTCCACGAATGCCCTCGGCAGAGATCTCATACTTGCCGTTCTCGTCAGGACCCGAGGTGGTGTTGGTCGGGTAATTGGACGGCGCCGCAAAGGCAGTCGCCGCGAACAGTGCTGAGAGAAAAGCGATCTTCATCTTGGACCTGAAGCTCAAGTTGAGTTGATTGACAAGCTTTGCGGAGAGGTGGAGCTTCGAAAGCTGGGGAGAAGCTGGGGATCATAAGTAGTGCGTTCGTACGACTCCACGGACCTGGTAACCCAGGGCCTAACCACTTTCTTTCGCTCACCCGTTGCTCTGGCTAGCGCAAGCCCGTTGGCGACGTAACATGACCTTGGTAAGATGGAGGCGGGTCGTTACCGCGTGGAGAATCGCGCTTTTCCCCGCACAAGGGCTCTCCATGCCGATCCTTCAGGAACACGAGCAGACGGAATCGGCGCCGAAAGCATGGAGAGCCGCCCTGAAGCTTTCAAAAGGTCAATTGCCCTCTCTCAACTCCTTGCGCTCGATGCACACGCGTTGTGCATGGCGTTGCAATCTGCATCCCCAGCTACGCGTCGACAGGGTGAGCTTTGGGGTAAGCTCCAGCTTGCATGCTTCTAGGATTCAGACCTGCTCGAAGTCCTAGCGTCATCGCTCCTTCCTCACGGAATATTCACCACCGGCAAAGAGCAAGTCATCGCACGCCTGTAAAACGCCCCTCGGTCGGTTGGCCGACTCGCGGAAAAATCGGAGTGACATGGGGAGGTTGAATTATGATGTGGAGGCGGCTGGGGCGTCCTTGCCAACCTGGTCCGCTGCTTGCAAGCTGCGAGGCGGGGAAGCTTGACCGTGCCACACTATTTGCTGACAGGCCAACACGATCACGGGATGGCATACTGCAAGAGGCATTCAGGCCGCATCCTGGGCTTGTCATATGATATTTTCAAAGCGCAATCTTCTCACCGAAGGCTCATTAGAGCATTGAAATAATCTCGAGATGTCATTTCCTGGATAAACACCGAACGCCTCCTCGCCAACATGAATGTGCTCTGGCTGTAGCAAGCAAGTGCTTCCACCTCAAGCAACGCCGTGAGCACCCAGGTGACTCCAGCCGCTACGGTACGAACGTACAATTATCGTATGAGACTACTTTCAGCCTCGTGGATCCGGCTAGCCCTTTCAGGACAGCTTGCATACTGAGGCAACTCACAAGCACCGCCTAGACCTTGCGCTTTTTCCATGCTGGACCAGACGGCGAAGCCACAAGAGGTTGAAACGTCCGCGAGATGGCTCCAGGATCGGTGGCGTCGAGACCTGACGGAACCAAGGATGTTCGTCCTTCGTTGAAGAAATTCACACGATGCCCACCGACGTCTTTGGAGAACTCTCTTGTGGAAGAATCGCCGGCCATAACCAGTGCAGCTGGCGCGATCGCGGGATACTGCTGGAGATTAAGCGAGCTTGTCGACGTCTTGTATGGCATGGAAAACTGGTGACGCTCTGCTGCGGCTACTTGTGCGTCCAAGTTCAGAGCAATTGATTCAGCTCGACCTTTTGGCTTTGGCGCATCAATTTGAGATACTACGTTGACGGCTGTCAATAAGGTATCAAACTTTCTCCGTGATGCAATCAAAGGCGTCTGATTGAGCATCGGGGGGTCTTGTGTACTCGCGTCTGTTGCAAGGCTGGCATTAACGGCATTTGATACGATATGCGGTAGATCCTCGAGTGTGCGAACTCCTTGAAGTGGTTGGAAATGCGGTACGTCAACCATGGACGGAGTCGTGGATTGCGACAGAGAGGACTTTGTCGGCTTCTGCTTGGTTGTAGTAGGCAAGGTCTTAGCCAAGGCAGATGTCGATCGCCCAATTTGGCAGCTTGAATGGTCATCCCAGGAGACATTCGGTTTGTTGTGCTTTGCCCAGCAACCTGTCGTCGTGTCGAGATCTCTGGCCTTCTTTCCCCAGTGGTGCTTCCTCACTCCAGTCAGAGTAGAGAAAGCCTTACCACAAAGGTTGTGAACGTAAGGCAAGCCCAGCGACTGACTGTGGTCTACCATGCTGGCTTCTTCTGCATCGGCAATCTCCCCTACATCTTCTGTTCGTGACGCGCTGGGTGGTGATTGCGAGCTGGGAGTTGGCGGCGCGTGGAAGCCCTCAGGCTGCTCTTTCAATTTTACCGCATGGACGGGGTTGCGGTGGGTGGGTGACGGCTTGTATTGAGGAGCAGTGATAGCATGTGTGGGCTCCTGCTGCGGTAGAGCCGGCATTGTGTATGTTTCGATGTGATGAGGTTGCGACAAGGACGCCTCGTGACAATCGTGGAACGGTAATGTCGGTGGTTGTTGAGCCTCGAAGTGCCCGTCAAAGTTTGTGTTGTCCGCTGCAAAGTCGATCCCATCATTTATCCAGTTGTCAGTATAAACGGAGTCCTCCCAGGGATTCCGAAATGCCGTCTGAACGGGAGGCGCCATGCAGTCATGATGGTACGGACCTGTGTAGGCGGCATCTGCATACGTACCTGGCCACAGATGGGTCGCTGAGTTGGATATCTGAAAGTGAGGTTGGACTGCCGAAGCTGGAGATGACACGAAAGACTGCTCGCGACCAGAGCCATTGTAACCATCGAACGTTGGGAGAGTGGCGGACTGGTCATTCTGAGAGCCCGAAAACCAACTTGAGAAGGATGGCAGACGTATCTGCGGTTCGTGAGTCGGCTGGAGGTAATGAGGTGCGGTTTCCAGCGTAGTCTGCATGGGAGGCTGGGTCGGTAGGTCGAAGTCGTCTGGTCCCCATCTGGCCGCTGGATGCATGAGTATGTCCATCAGCTCCTGCCTCAGATCATGGTGTCCATCAAGAGTATCGAGTATGGTCTTGTGTGTGTCTCTCTTGCTCAGCGTCCCTTTCTGAAACAGATTCAGAGTCTTGTGGACGTCGAGTACCTGGAGAGATCGCTCCCCAAATCGTATCTATAAGAATGTGAGTCAGTATGGAGGTAGGATGGATATTTCTTTGTCCGAAAGGTTACCTTAACGTTGCCAAGAAACCTGATGCTTGCGGCTTTCAGCCCCTCGCGCTGACTTGTATCATCCCGCATGTCGAAAGGCAGCCTGCATAGAAGTCAACAAGGGTGTTTCCGAGAGTCTTAGTCGGCTTACTGAAGCTCTGGTAGCTCATTAAACATTCTGGTGATGCAGGGTAATGCAGTGTCCGTCGGATTGTGGCTGAGGGCAATGTGATAATGTGAAATCTTCAGGGTCTTGGCAGCAGGCGCGGCTTCGGTGAAGTGAAGACAACGTGGGCGGTATGCATTTCGCGTTTGCACATTGAAACTGGACGACTCAGAGGTGGCAGAACGGCGGTAAGGCTGATTGCATGTTGCGTTTGTACATGTCCGGATGGTGAGACCTTGTGACACTTGTTGATTGTAAACCTAGGATCTGGAAATGGCAGCTACGCCTGTTGACCATGTGTCGCCCACATGACGTCGATGCATTACCGTCGCGACTTCCTCCTGTTCTGTTTCCATTGTCATGCGATCGCCAATAGAAGGTACTGATGTATGTGCTCTCAGACGTGAGGAGTTGTTGCCTGGCCCTGGTATATCGTTTGTCGAACGTTGCCAGCGTCGTACACGACTTCGGCAATGCTTTTCCTGTGGCGCCACCCGCTATTCACGCTGTCAAACAACACAAAATCTGCCGGCTCGCCAGGTCTCAGGTCGAGAGTTGAAGGCTCATGACCAATGGCAGCCTTTGCACGAGATGAGATGGCTTCCTGCACATCGGCGTTAGCGCACTCTTCCAAGGGTGAGTCAAAGAGAGAAAGAAGAGCAGCGACCTACATAGAGCAACTGGACGTCGTCCTTGGTGGGTGCCTGATACAGACCCACTCCCAGTTGTGCAATGCTGAGGGGATCGCAGTTTCCTTGGGGTGTGAAGGCATTGCCGACATTGTTGATAGCAATGGCAGCTTTGAGACCATATTCCTTGATCAGCTTGATGATTGGTAGCGTTCCGCGCAGATTGTCCGGAGTTCTCATCATGAAAAGGTCCGAGGTAGGCAGTCCAACAAATGACACATTGAGCTCGCCTATCTCTTGCCTCAGTCGATGCCATTCATCGCCATTGAACCTTGTCAGACGTGTGCAATGTCCGAGGGTGATCTGTTTACCTCCAGCATGCGTCCAGTCTTGCTTCTTGAGTATCCTCAACACCTCCCAAACAAGAGGCTGCTTTTCTTCCTCAAGGAAGTAGTCCAGATGTAGGTCAAGGTGTTTCTTTTGTTTCAATGCGAGAGCAGATATCCAGCTGGCATTGTCCTTCGACTTTTGCTCATCATCTTCGACGTAAGGTGTGGAACCCAAGACTTCAACGTTCTCCTTAGATGCCGCGATCTCCATTAATTTCCTGACCTCTGCGCCCCCATCTTCTCCAGAGAACAGTGGAAGCTGAGCAAATACGCAGATCTGAATGCTACAAGCTTCTTTATAAGCGTGTCTTAGTTTCAGACCTGCTTCGAGGCATTTTAGTCCCACAACACCATCTACCTCCACGAAAGCTCGCATAGCAGTCACGCCGTGCTGTATGCTTTCCTCGATCAGTTGGCCACCACGTCTCATGAGGTCCTGCTCTTCGAACCTTGCCTTTGCTGTACTCGTAATTTCCATGGCTTCCTTGAAGTCGCCGCTCTCAATCTGCAAATCCTCATATTTTGGATCCTGCAGTAGGAAGCACTTGTCCAGGTGGATATGAGCGTGACACAGAGACGGGGCAACCAACCTCTTGCATCCATCCAGCATGCCGTCTTGATCAAAGTCGGTCGAGTCATCATGCTCAGCCACTGAAGCTATCCTCCCATCTTCAATCGTAATATCCCATAGTTGTGAGGGCTGCTTGCCAGGTAGTCGTACGCGTGCGATCTTCTTCAAGGTAGACATGGATGTCATCGTGTATTGTGATCACCCCTGGGCCTGACAGGAATCAAAAGATCAGGTTTGCATACGAAGGTGAAGGATGAACGATGACGTCGAGATGGAGATGAAGTCTCGATAGCTGTACCTAGCTTGATGCGTGATGGTATCTATGCGCATCGCTGATCGTTAGTTGCCAAGGAGAATGAACAGAGACGGTGAACTGCTCGCACAGCCATCGTGGAGCCTTGCACAGCATCTATCAACCTCTTTTCATCGACCATTCCTGTTTGCACGATGTTCGATGATGCCGAGACAGCGTTGAGTGCAAATGCGGCGTTCCCAGCCGGTGATGGTGCCCCGCCTTCAACGTTTAAGGGGGGCGGCGTGCCAATCATTAAGCACCATTATCAGCCCTGTGCACAGCTACCTTGACGCGTTTCCCAGACGCTCCTTCCTCCATCTCGCATCCATCGAGGAAGTCGCGACACCATCCTCGCTGTCGACCTACGAAGTTGTTGCTCGCCCACAATGCAGCAGGCGAATTATCGGAATTACAATTACCCGCAAAATGCAGGCACAATCGGAACTCCTGCTCGGCGAGGGCCCGGTACGTAACTCCACATTCGCGAATTCCACTTCACGCAACCACGCTCGCGCGCACCTTCCTCAAGCCAGTTATGATCAGTAGGGCTGACTTAGACGCCATGTTTCGCAAACCAGCCCCGATTGCGCATCCCCAACACCAAGCTGCGCAGCAGTACAACGCCGTAAATATGCAAGCCCAGCAACGCGCCGAGGCCGAACGACGGGAAAAGATGCGCCGAATTGCGAAAAACCCCACCGATAAGAACATCCCCGAGGGTGTGGAGGACGTCTGCATTGGCGATGGCGTAGCGCGTTACCGTGAGCTGCGCGAGATCGAGCGTACGCTTGACGCGACCATGATGCGCAAGAAGCTCGATGTCATGGACTCCAAACACCACTCGAGAGCTTCGCGCTACGGAACCATGCGCATCTGGATTTCCAACACCGCCGAGAACCAGCCATGGCAGGGCAACAGCATCGACACAGAGGCCTTTGACTTTGAGAGCGACACCAATGCGACCTATCGCGTCAAGATCCAGGGAAAGCTTCTGGACGACGAGGGCGACGAGGGTCTTGAGGATGAGGAGGAAATCGAGGGCAAGGACGCTGACGGTACGTGAGTTTCCGCACACAGCATTGCTGGAGGGCCTACCTGGAAGTCGTGCGCAAGCTACTGGAATGGTTCCACATGTTTGCGCATGACTCGTATGCTTAGTTGCTTAAGATCGAAAGCTGACCTCACCCTACAGCCATGGACGAAGACAACGCCGAGTCAAAGACAGCCTCGAAACCGAAGATGTTCTCCCAATACTTCAGCGCGATCACGATCGACTTCGACCGCAACAAGGACCTTCAGCCTGACAACTTCACACAAATCGAGTGGAAGAGACCAGAGAACCCTACAGCGAAGGAGAGCAACTTCAGTGAGCTCGAGTTCGAGCGCAAGGGCGACGAGAACATCAACATCGCGATCAATCTGCAGCGATTCCAAAACCCGGAGATCTTCAGACTCAGCAAGCCTCTGTCTGAACTGCTAGACACAGATGAAGAGGACCGAGCGGGCGTTCTCATGGGCATCTGGGAGTACGCGCGGTCACAGCACCTGCAGCAGGACGACGATGAGCGCAAGTTTGCTTGTGACGCGAAACTTAAGGCTCTGTTCAACGGCCAGGACTCGTTCTACTTCCCCAACCTCCCACAACTCATCAAGCCGCACCTCACGACACTGCCACCTATTCAATTGCAGTATACTATCCGTGTAGACAAGGACTACCTGGCGCCGTCAGACAGCAGCAAAAAGCCATCAGAGCCGACTGTGTACGACGTGCAAGTCGCTCTCGAGGACCCCATGCAGCCTCTCTTCCAGGACATTCTGCGCCGCCCAGACAGCATTCAGACACTCCAGGAGATTCAGAAGTTAGACGAACAACTTGTTCTGCTTATGGGCGCTATTGGCCAGTCAAAGGCCAAGCACGCATTCTTCACCAGTATGGCGAAGGATCCTGTCGCGTTCTTCAAGCGCTGGCTTTCGTCGCAGAAGCGAGATCTCGAAGTCCTGTTGGGCGAAGCCACAAGAGGAGGCGGCGAAGATGTTTCTGGCGAGGAATGGAGACGTGGAGGAGCTGAAGGCGTCTGGGGCAGCGAGGTTGCAAAAGAGAGCGTTGCGCTTTGGTTGGCTAGAGCACAGAACGTTAAGACGCACTAGACGGCGTACGTTTGCTTGATTTTGGTATAAGGGTGCTGAAGCATTGTTTGGAATTGGCGTATTAGGAGCAGGGAGATCAGGCGCTCTGAACGTCGCCTCGACGAGATACCCGAATATCACTTTACTACACAAAGCCGTGGGTGCTGTTGACATACTTCCTAGAGCGAATGAGTAATGGAGCTTTACTTTTCAGGGACTAGTAGGCCTGCGATATCCGGACCTCGGATGTAGTGACCTCCTACATGTCTCAAGACATCACCTCCATACAGCCATGTCAAAGCCATCACGACCATACCTCAGAGACCTGCAGTTCCGCGGTGTCGTCGAAGGTCTGACATATCTGGATGAGAGGTCAGGACCACAATGTCATTTTTTCGGTGGTGTCCCGTTCGGTCTTCCTCCTGTAGGACCGTTTCGTTTCCAGAAGCCAAGATCACTGCCAACTTGTTATCGCTATGGAACGAAATCAAACCCTGGTCGCTTTGCGGGCAGCTGTGGTTTGTGTCCGCAGGTCACACGTCAAGGAGTCGAGGAACATCTTTGGGAAGAAGACTGTCTCCAGAGTAACATCTGGGTTCCGATTGGAGAGCCACCGAAAGGAGGTATGTTGCCGATTTATTATTGCTTTACATGACACTGATGTCTTTCAGGATGGCCGGTATTATTCTACATCCACGGCGGATTCCTCCAGTTCGGTAATCCTAACGACGTGGACATGCGCGCCTTCGTCAGCGACTCCCCAACACGTTGTATTGTAGTAGCACCTGCCTACCGACTCAACCTCTTTGGCTTCCTTTCCTCTTCTGAGCTGCTTCAAGCGTGTCCCGACTTTGGCGTCAACCTCGGATTCTGGGACCAACGTCTAGCCCTGCAGTGGACATGGGAGAACATCAGCTACTTCGGCGGCAATCCATCCAACATCACAGTCTCCGGCTACTCAGCAGGCGCACACTCCGTTTTTCATCAACTAGCATACGACCTCGGGTTACCCGACAAGAAGGCGATCATTAAGCGCGTGCTCATGCTCTCTAACGGCCCAGGGGTACAGCCCAAGAGCCTAGCAGAATCAGACCACCAATTCAGGGAGCTTCTGGCCGTGCTTAAAATCCCGCTATCACTGCACCCATCCGGAAAACTTGCAAAGCTGCGCGCACTACCTGCGAGAACACTTATCGAAGCTACTTCCAAACTGCATCTGCACCAATTCCGCGCCGTAACAGACTCCTCCTTCGTGCGGCCCTCCCTCATCGCCTCGCTCTCAAATGGGACCTTCGCACAGCGCCTCTTGCACCGCGGCGTTCGGATCATGATGGGCGAGTGCTCATCCGAACACTTCCTGTACGGCCTCTTCAAACCACCTTCCCCTAGCTACACGTCCCTCTCCCACCGCCTAGAAGCAGACTACCCCTCCACCGCCGTCTCAGCGCTGATGGCGCACTACTTCCCCTCCCGCACGCTAGGCACTCAGTACAAAACCTGGACCGAGGCATTCGGACACATCTACGCGGATGTTCAAATCCACGCGCTCCAGCGCGGGATGGCTTCAGCACTGGCTCAGCACGGGGCCGGGCATCTCATACACAGATACCGCATCGAGTGGCGCGCAGTATGTGTGGATACCAAGATACCGCGCCAGTTTGGGCCGACGCATACGAGTGATCTGCCGATCTGGTTCTGGGGGAATGGCGATGCATTGACGGGAGATGAGAAATGCGTCGTTGCTGAGGCGTTTCAGAAGCCGTTGGCGCAGTTCCTGAATGGAGAGATGGTTGATTGGGGGACTGAGCGTGATGCGCAGATCAGGACGCTTAAGGCAGATGGGAGGGTGGTTATTGAAGATGATGGGGAGAGGACACGGGAGGCGCTGGAGCTTTGGAATAAGCTGGTTGAAGCCAATACGCCTCGCACACCGCGGGATTCGAAGCTGTAGTCTTCTTGTAACCTCGATCCACATCCGGCATCATTCGCTAGCTGTCAGTGACTTTAAAATGTACCATTTCGATGGTCTCACGAAATAGATGTAAGTGTTCAGCTGCCCTGCCTCCCTTGCTTCCATCACAGCGCCTTCCTCGTTCGCTTATGCATGCTCTTCCCTTCCACGTTACGCCAGTGACACCACGCCACCACAATTTTGACCCTGACATACCGTCATCTCTACTCGTTGTTTACCACATCTCTATGTTTCAACCACTGCACGAGGCAGTCATCCAATAAGAAGACGGCCCAATGGTGTAAGTCCTACAATTGTCGCTCTTGGGGCTCCGTCTAACACGTCTCCAGCTAGTGGTATGATTGTAAGTCTGACCACCTTCACCTCGACAAACGTGTTCTAACGATCCATAGCCTGCTTTGGGTTCCTCTCAGAGTGCAGGAGGCCCCGCGTTCGAATCGCGGTTGGGCCCGTTACTTTTTTCTCGATCTTTCGAGGATCATACTTAGATGGGAAGGTATTCGAATTGACTTTTGCTTGTGAGTACGGGCTCGAAGCGTTATGGAAGCATTGTGGTCGTTGATGCAATTCAAGAGAAAAGTGTTCGTGATGAAAGGATTGCATTGCTAAGCAAGAGGTATCGAACAACCAAACGAAAACGCCAAACATATCCAACAATCATGAAGTCGTGCTTGTGCCCGTTATTACTGACCTGCAGGCGTTCATAGAATCTCACCGCCGACACCAACAATCCTCAGTGCCCCCGTTTTCTTGACGCTGAACCCCTTCTTCTCATCGGCCCTAACATAGTCACCAAGCACTACCGTGCACAACCTCCTCATGACCTCCTCCCTGCCAATCCTATCCCCGTTTCTACCGGGTCCAACATCACCCATCTCGATCTGCTTGCCGCTCAATGCCTCGTAGTCCTGCACGCTGCTCAAAGTAAGGAGATGCATAAACACCTCGCACAGCGTGATGAGCTCGGGCGTCATGGTGAATGTATACCCCCAGGCCGAGACTTGCGCGCCGACGTAGTTCTTCTCGGTTGTGGACGCGAAGGACGCGAGGAGCGCGGCGTTGGCGCGGGACGCTGTTGTCGGTGGGATGGTGAGGGAGCAGAAGAGAGAGGGGTATTTGAGGTGTGCGGCGTGCAGTTTGTCGAGAGTCTTGTAGTGGGTCTTTGTCCAGGGCTCGACGCGTGGCAGCGGTGTGAACTTCGACAGTATGGGATGCGCGCGTGCTGGGGAGGAGCTGGAGCTGGCGGAAGACTCGCGTTGGAGCTGGGCTGCGGCGCGGAGGCCGTCTGAGCGCCCGGCCGAGCTGGTGCTCACGAAAGAGGACTCGATGAAGGATTCTTCTCGGGGCGATGCTGTGCGAGTGAGCGGGGTTGGTGTGGGTTCTGAGGGAATGTCGGAGTGAGGCTGTTTGGCTGCAGAGCTTGGCGTGTACGTTGAGGAAGCAGCATGTTGCACGAACTTCTGTCTTGCCAGAGGTGGACTTGAGGGCATGATACTTGAGTCTCCCTGCATCGTCCTGCTGTATTCGGTGACCTCTTCAATCTCGTTCAAGGATCGTTCCTGAGGACTGTAGGCATCGAGGTACTCGTCAGCCTCGTCGCGCAGCAGACGGACGCTGTTGGTAGTCACGTCCACACCCTCCATCTCCGCAAGGATCTGGCGCTGGTCGGATGCCGTCGAGAGCATGGTTTCTCCATCGATTCGCGAGTGGAATGGAGAGCTTTGGGCAGGAGGCAACATGGACTCATCGTGTGTTGAATCGTCGTGTGCGCGGCTTGGTGTCGTAATGTCGGTGCTGTGAAGCTCGCAACGCAGTGGACTACTCTTCTTTGGCGAGCTCGGAAGTACAGCAAAGCGAGGAGGAGTATCCAAGAACGGGTTGGGCTGTGCTCGAACTGTTTCCTTTTGAGGAGACGGCTCGGGTTGCAAGCTCTCGCCCTCGTTCAGCAACAAGGACAAGTCCAGCTTGTCGATCTTTGGTTGATGGCGGTCGCGACGTTTCTTCTCGTAGACAGTGGGCATGTTTGACTGGAAGAACATGCCAGTGTCATCACTACCCTCGCTCGCAAAGCTGTCGTCACGCTCCTCAGATTCTGCTTGTACATCATTGCTCTCGATAGCCCTCGCTTTGCCTTTGTCAACATTGACCGGAGCTGAATCTGACGTGATCGCTGAATCCTGCCGGACTTGCCGTGCGTTTCGACGCTGGAATCGTCGACGGCCATGTCCAGTAGCTGCAGTCTCAACGAACAAATCTGGTTCTTGGTATGAAGAGTTCTCAGAGAGCGTAGGCTCTGCAGAGTCAGAGGCTCGACTGCCCTCTTCTTGCCATATGTCCGAGACATCCCCCTCCACTTCGTTGTTGGCCGCCCGTGATTCCACACGTACAGGGCTGGACGCTTGCTGTTTGGTTGCTGTGGTGCGAGGTTCCTCACCCTCCTCTTCCATTACGCTAGCAACGATGCTATCGACTTGGAAGCTCATCTCGCCTTCGTCCTCGCTTCGTGTTGGGCTGGGCAATGGGTTTGCTTGTTCCTCAGCGGGCAAGACGGGATATTGAACCTCAGCCTCTTCAGCAGTGGGCGTCTCGGGCTCGCCATTCTGCTCAGACTCTGGTGTCAGAAGACGAGTCCGCCATTTCCGCTGAGTCCTGATGGGTCGCTCCCTCGGCGCATTGTCTGTGCGTCCTTCGTTCGACCTGGAAGATGATGGTCTCGCGTCCTGGACTTGCGCAAGCTGTTCGCCCAGGCGAAGCCCGTCTTGTAGTTGCTTGCGTGACTTCTCGCTGAACCCTCTGAACAGGTCATCAAGAGATCCACGTCGGTCAGCAGCGGACTCCTCGGATGACTCCGGAGTAAGGCGAGCCGGATCCAAGACTCCTTGCAAGCCAACACTGGCTGTCAAAGCTCGTCCCATTTTTGGTGTTTCGATCGGAGGAGGATTGATGCGAGCAGATTGAATGCTGGGTGGAGCTGAAGGGTTCTCGTTATCGACAGCTGGAGTGATGTAGCGTGGTTGTGCGAGGCCAGGAGACGACTGGACCGGCTTTGAGGTGGGAATCAGGCGTGAAGGCCCAGGAGACGATTTTGACGTTGCGCCTTGACCGCGAATTACTTCTTTCGCGGGGTTTTGCGGTTCACGATCCAACACAGATGCAATGCTCGGCGCTGGAGCGCTCTGTGTGTCGCCTGCTTTCGGTGGGCTAGATCTTGAGGGTAACGAATCGACTGAGATGATGCTGAAGCCTTCGCTGTCGATGATGGTCGAGTCATCCGGCATTCTAGTTGTCCCCTCGTCAAATGCAAAGTTATCTGCATCTGCCTCAACGTCATCATCATCGTCCTCATGTCCGAATGGCTCCGCGGCATCGAAGTTCTCTGCAGGTCCAGGAGTGATCTGTGTGGAGCGACGCCTTCTGGACTCATCCTCATCGCCAGATGCTGGTGTGAGGAGGTCACTGTCTTCGTCCGATTCCTCGTCTGAGGAGATCTCGATTGTAAGCGGATTGATAGCGTGCGGCGTGCCCTTTCGCGGCTGAGGCTTCGATTTGTCGGTCTCTTGCGGTGTGTCGAGGTTGATAGCTATTGTACGTGCTTGCTCGATGGGTAAGGGCGTGTTCTCGTGAAAATTTGTGCCTTCCTCAGCCGCCAAATCAACGACCAGGGTCTCTTCGTCCTCCGTTGTTGGCTGCACCACCTTCCTTGGGCGGCCCCGCTTCTTCTTCGGTTGTGCGTCTGTGTCGATGTCTGCCGCACTTGATTCTGCCGGACCAACGCTGATGTCTCGAGATTTTGATCTTGCGGCCTTTCTCAATGGCGTTCCCTTCGGCTTGGTCTTCCTTGGTGTGCTGCCAGCAGCATCTGTCTTCTTGGGTCGCCCTCGTCCGCGCCTCATCGGCGTAGGCGCATCGTGGTCCTTCAGTGGCACAGTCGTGGTCTTCGTGCGAGTGACCTTCTTAACCATGGGCGACATTGTGTTCTCGCCGTCACTTTCTGGCTCAGCCTGCACTGTGACCTTGATGCGCCAAGGGCTTGCGTCGCCCCTCCTCGGTGTGTTCATGACCATAGACTTGGATGGTGAAGAGATTTCAAACTCCTGCATAATTGGTCGGCGGTTTTGCTTCGTCGGTGAGCTCGTCCGCGATCGTGCGTGTGGTGTGTGTTGCGACTTTCGCGTTGATGTTATAGTGTCTTCATGAGTTGATAAGGCAAGAGGATCTGGTGAAGAAGAGTAGCTGCGCGCAGAATCCTCGCTCATTAAAGCTGCTCTCCCTCGGGGTGCCATTACTTCGATAATCCTGCCGTGAGTCGCGAATGTGTCACAGTACTCGAGATGTGGATGCATCAGCCCTAGGCTTGCAACTGAGCGCGTCCCGCCGTTGCCATGACGACAATCGATACAATCCCTGCTTCACCATCACCGCCGCCAGGCAGCACACCAGCAGCCGCATCGAAGCAGTGAAGATTGGATGATGGAGTCGTAATGGGAATCCATGGGTCGGTGGCGCGTTGTCCGAGTGTGTTTCTGGTGCTAATGTGCACAGTATTTACAAGGAAATCGGCCCTGGGCGGCGTGTGGCGCTCTCGAAGCTCGCCGTCGAGAAGTATGAGGAGACCGGGCGGCCGTTGCGCATTGCTATAGACACATCCATATGGCTCTTCCAAATCCAAGCCAGCAAAGGTGAGTGCGCGCCAGCTTTGCGCACGTCTTCGTAGATTACTTACTGCTGCAGGCGGCACCAACCCTGCACTGCGAACGTTCTACTACCGCCTCCTCCGCCTGATCGCCCTGTCGATACACCCCGTCTTCGTTTTCGATGGACCGAACAAGCCGCCGTTCAAGCGCGGCAAGCGCACCGGGCCCAACGTCGCATCGATACCCGAATTCCTGGCCAAGCAGCTGCTGAAGCAGTTTGGATATCCCATACACGTCGCGCCCGGTGAAGCCGAGGCAGAATGCGCCCTGCTGCAGCGCGAAGGCATCGTGGATGCTGTGTTGAGCGAAGATGTTGACACGCTCATGTTTGGCAGTGGGGTCACAATACGCAATTGGTCGCCAGAGAAGTCAGGCAAGACACCCACCCATGTGAACGTCTACGATGCCGTTGAGACGAAGAAAGGTCCCTCAGCACTCGATCGCGAAGGCATGATTCTGGTCGCGTTGATGAGTGGCGGAGACTACGTACCTGAAGGGATACCTGGGTGTGGGCCTAAGACAGCTTGTGAGGCTGCGAAGGCTGGCTTTGGTCGCGACTTGTGCAGTATACCACGTAACGACCCAGTCGCACTGTCAGAATGGAGGACACGGTTGCAACATGAACTGAAGACCAACGAGAACAAGCTTTTCAAGCGCAAACACGGTGCTCTGAAGATACCGGACGACTTCCCCCGACTGGACATTCTTGGATACTACACACATCCTGCAATCTCGACGCAGACTGGTTTGGCTAAGTTAAGAAGATCGATCAATTGGGATCAGGAACTTGATTATCCCGGTCTGCGCGAGTTCACAGGAGATGCTTTCGACTGGGTAAAGCTCGAAGGAGCAAAACACTTCATCCGCAGTCTTGCGCCATCGCTCCTTGTCCGAGCGCTGCGCATGCGAGCTGACCAGGCCGATCGCTTGCCTGCCGGGAACATACAGGCCATTCAGGAAAACGAAGGACTGCTGGTCAAGGGCATCCACGGTAAACGCCAGCATGCTGTCACCGACAACAGCACAGAGTTGCGAGTGAGCTTCATGCCGATCGAGCTCGTGAAGATCAACCTGGACGACGAGGAGCCTGACGATGACTTCGAGCTTCCTCCTCCATCGCAGCAAGGCCCCGGCGACGATGAGGATCTCGCCCTAGATTTAGAGGATGACGTCGAGGACGGGCCAAAGAAGCGCGGCCCCACGAAGTTCGACCCCTCCAAAGCGGCTAGAGTATGGGTTATGGAAACTTTCGTCAAGGTCGGTGTGCCGCTCAAAGTGGAAGACTGGGAGGCCGAGCGACAGACAAAGCAGAAGCCTAGGAGGGCTGCGAGTCAAGAACCTGGCAGGGCTGCACCAAAGCTCAAGACCACAGCAAGGCGGACCAAAACTGCACCAGAAGCTCAAGAAGGCATTCAAAGTTTTGCAAAGGTCACCAAGCCCGGGTCGAGATCGTTACGGGCATCGTCCAAAGCGCCGAGCAAGAAAGCGCAACCACAACCAACCCGGCCTAACGCTACGTTAGTCGACTTGGTCTCCTCTTCGCCTGTGCAACAGCAGGGCAAACCTCCTGCAATACTTCCGTCTCAGGAAAAGTCACTTTCCCCAGTATTGGAACACTTACCAGCAAGTGTCACGAGACGTAGACGACGAGAGCCTATACAGCGATCGAAAATGCTTCCAGCGAATTTGACCGCTGATCTGGAGCGTCCGGCCTCGCCGCCATTGCTGGATACAATCGAGACATTGGACCTGGTCACCTCACCCCCGCATCCGTCCCCATCGTACGCTCGCGCTAAGAAAGCGAGGACCAGGGCGACAAAGTCAATACGTGGCGCATCCGTGACTACCTCCCCTGGAAAGGAAAGACAGACTACACTCGACACTTGGCGAGCCTCCCAAACACCAACGAAGATACGAAACACAGCGAGCATATTCGACGATGCACCGATTCCCACATCAACACAACTGCGGCGTTCTTCTGATCTTATTGATACCCTTGATTTAACATTCTCATCACCACTGAAAGCGCCTGCCCAGCCAACACGGGCAAGACCGCCACTCACCTCGATATCGTCCAATGCCTCGCGCTCCTCGTCTTCGTCACGATCATCGATTACTGAGAAGCAAAAGACAAGTATAGCTACCACACGCGCGCGGCGCATCTCGCCACGACTGAACAAGACCAAAGCTCCATCACCGGAGATGGACACCCTCGACCTCACTGGCGCTCAGTCACACCCAGCACGGCCCGGACCAGCAAAGTCGAAGCACATACCGCTACCACCACGCGCTGTCGAAACAGCAGCATTGATCCAAGTCGACAGTCTCGACCTGACGTCTCCACGGCTTCCTCCTGCGACATCGACATCTCCCGCGCTCGACTCCCTTGACCTCACAGGTCTCACTTCACCTATCATCCCACCGCAACAGTCACCGACACCAGCGAATTCCCCTTCGCTGCGTCGCTCGCCTCGTAATCATACGAGTCTTTCGCCGGACCCGTCACAGAAGTCGCCACCGGCGGCTTGGAAAACGAAGGAGAAGAAGAAACGACAGATCATGCTCCGGAAGAGTCTGGCGGGTGCTTGGACATACGTCGATGCTGAGAGTCCGGCGAAGGATGCAAGCGTAGTGTTGAAAGGGAAGGAGAGACGAAGGTGGAGGGAGAGCGAGGTCGAGGTCTTGGATCTAAGTTGAGGCGACAACATAACCTCTGGATTGTTCGAGTAGTTCCGGGATGCATAGGCGGTGTTCGGAGAAGGAATACAACGCAGTGGCCTCACCATGTCCCACGAGGCGCTTGGTCTTACTTCGACCAAGGAGTTAACCGACTTTCGTCAATTTTATATTCTCTATGCGACGCCACCGGCGATCGTACCGCCATCATGTGCTATTGGCAACGCTTCATGTGCTTGTGCAACAGTACCACGATCTATGGGATGCACATCACCAGCGGATTGATCGTTGTGCGTCGCGAACGCAGACGCGTCACCAACAGTGCTAGGGCGTCTCAGGGCTCTTTCTCCCAACCATGTGGCTTGCCAAATCCCGTCATGGAAACAAATCACTACAGACTTTGCCACTGCTGAGGCCTTACCGAACCAGTGCTTTTGCGAAGGAGAGCTACGGGATTGCATCGACATCCTGGAGCATGAGTTCTTGCATATAATATCCACGGACCTCAGCCTGTCACGGATGATTACTTCCACAGCAATGGTACAGACTAGCCTGGCAGCCATCACGACCGCAGTGGTTGCTATTGGTAGCAGGTATATGATCAGCGGACAAATCTAAGTTCATCGATCCACCTTCGCTTTGCCTTTTGAAGCCAGGGGAGGCCTCATCACAATCGCCTTCCTCGCGTGGCCCTTTCCCTTTCCGGCCAAGCTCTCGCGGCGCTTCACATGACGCTGGAAGTCATCCTTTCGACTGTATCCCTTGCCCGGTGTGGCACATCCTGGGTTCTGGCAAATAGAATTGGCTCCTTCCTCGGCATGAACACCAATACGATGTCGACGAAGATCTGCTTGCAGGTTGAACGATGCTTCACAGAGTGTGCACTCGTAGCGACGAACGTGCGCCCGATGGATATGGTCCCTGTCATCGTCAGCATTGAAGCTTATCGTATTTGACTGTCAGGAGAGGACTCACAGTCTTCGGCTAGTCGTACGGAACTTTCGCCCACAGTGCGAGCATGCGAACCTCAGCGCGTCATCACTGGAGGTATGATCCGTATTTCTTTGGAATGTAACTCTCTGTGGAGATCTTTTCGGAAGAACAGGAACCAATAGAGAATTAGCGGCTCCTTGAGGATTGACCGCAGGCAAGGCTTGGCTGTAATGTGCGTTGTTTTTCCAGTGAGGTTCGACATTGAAGGCTACAGGCGCTGCAATCAGATTGCCTAAGCTCCCGGTTTCGAATCCGAATCCAGGTAGCTTGAAGCTGCCCTTCTGATCTGCTGCGACGTAACAGGGAGGATCCACATCTTGAGGCCAAGCACCAGATGAGCTGCTGGACCTGCTCACATCGACGGATGAGAATACCGGACTGCGTTCGCTAGATGATCGAGAGGTACCGAAGTATTTGACGTCTCCGCTTGCGACTCCTCGGTGACTGCCTCAAGGCGCGAGTTACTTGGTCCGGCATATGTTGCTGGCGTTGACGACCATTGAATCGATCCAACGTTCCGCCCGACTTGAACGGAACTCGTCTGCGTTACCCTTAGGTGTGAATGTATGACTGGATTTGGCCCGTACTCGACGTCTGATGGATCGACGAAATTGACGGTGTTGGCCTTCGCCCACGGATTCTTCGACCTACGGGACTCTTGACATTTTGTTCAGACTCGACAGCAACTGGATTTACAGCTAAAGCATGGGGCCCTCGTCTCCAAGCTTGCTTCTGTCAGTGATAGTCGCCTGTGATACATATCTAACTTACATTTGGGCAATGTGTATCTTTGCAACAAAGACCCTTTGTCGAGCCCCAGAATCCGATCTGCTGTTGAAGATGGAGATTTTGCCCCCTCAGACCCGGACGGCTCTGGCACGAGTTGCTCTGACCAAAGCGTACGCTGTGAATCGGATATACCTCCTCCTGGCTCAAGGCAGCGCGTGTAATCCGGCAAGCGCTCTATATCAGATGTGCTCCCTGCAACATGTTCGTGCAAGACAACATTGACGTATGATCTTTCCCGTGTATTTGCGCCATCCCTGGGAGCTCGTGGTAGCGAACGTAGAGGAGTCCTTCTGGACATATCAATCGGCCCAGAACCTCTAGTTTCGGCATCGACAGAGTCAGGTAGGGGATTAGGGGGCTCGCAAATCACGGATTCAGGCGGTTGTCGGCATCGATTGCGAAGCTGCCTCAATTGCCGAGCCCTTTGCTCCAGGGGCTTTCTTCTGAATCGCCAGACGAGAACGCCGAGCATTATCATGAAGAGTAGCGTGATGTTGAAAGTGAGTATAGTCATATCCTGCTGGTTCAGCCCTCCATCGCGCTTGATGTGGAGAGAGAGTTCTTTTGCGGCATTGCGCAGCGGTATGACGGACATTGTATGCAGAAAGAGTGACTGAGTGAGACGGTGGTATTTGATCGAGGGGATGAAAGGGCTTAGTCGGATTCGATATTATCTAGTAATGTTATAAGGCTGAGAGGCATAGTATTATAGCGCTTCTCAGTGACATGAACCAATGATGTTCGCACAAATATTCAGCCTCGCCTTCGTTACACAACGACATGATCCGAGAAAAGTACATCTGTATAAGATCTCCCAGAGACATATCGGCGTTCTGATTTCATGAAAATCAAGCTCAGTCACCTCGATGAGACTCATGATGGATCTTAATTACGCGGTCAATGCGGAATGCTGATATTATTGAGCCTGCATAGGCTTCCAGATATGTATGTAAGATGCTAAATACCACCCTTGAGGTAGTAATCCAGCGGGTAACCAAGCCAGTCACACTGCTCGACATCAACATACCCAGTATTCGTACTTGGCCAATCCAACAGCCTTACCTCATCACCACTCTTCTTACCACCATCAACCTGGTTCCACTGCCCATAGTTCTTGACACCCTCAATGACCTTATCGTAACCGCGAACCTGCAGGTACTTGAGGTCCGGGTTGGGATCATAACTCCTAACAAAGCTACCAAAGTAACTCGACACCAGCTGCTCGCTCCACAAATCCTTCTCATCGCGGATTGTGCTCAACGTTCCAAAGACCCATGGCATATCAGCACCATGGAAGCGGAAGTACGGGTTCTCCGGGTTGTTGTCCTTGGGACCGCCGAGATTGTTAGGATCGTAGCCGCCAATGCTGCGCTCGAACTGGTAGTAGTACGCCTTCTTGAAAGCCTTGCTCTGGGTGCCAGAGTACACTGTCGACTGGTCAACGCAGCGGAATGTCTTGTCTGTTGCGATGCGCTGGGAGACGTTGAAGGAGTCGAGTGTCAGGTTGCCGGTGCTGGTGAAAGGGAAGAGACCCGAGGCGATGATTTTCTCGGCCCAGGTGGAGTTGATGCCAAGAGCGACTTCAAGACCTTGGGTGTGGTTTGCGATGGGTGTCTTCGGGTAATTGGAGAAGGAAGCACCGTCGTTGCGGATTATGCCGAAAATCACGGGAATGTGAGCAGTGCTACCGTTACGAGTGGAGAGGACAAGGTTGGGCGTGTTGACGTACTTGCCGTCCTGCACGACGTAGCGGGCCACAGTTGAGAGACCGACAAGGGTCGCGGCCGGGACCTTCTCAAGACAGGCGATCTGGCTGTTCACATCTGTGCCGTTGCAGCCGGCGGCGGAGAAGATCTGAGGTCCTGCGACGGCGTACGATTGATCGATGGTGTAGTATGTTGAGTAAGTCGTGCCGTAGTCGCCGTTCAAACCCAGTGTGACACCACCTCCAAGATTGGACATAGCAACGGCACCTTGGTACTTGCCAATCGCTTGGGGCGATCCAAGAAGAGTGCGTACGGATCCGGCACCAGCAGATTCGCCTGAGATGGTAATCTGCTTTGGATCACCACCAAACGCTGCAATGTTTGCAATGACCCAGTCGAGAGCGGTGATCTGGTCAGCAATACCGTAGTTGCCCTTGATGTCGGTGCCAGGAACAGCCAAAAAGCCGAGTGTCGACAGTCGGTAGTTGATGGAGACAACGACAACATCTTCTTTACTGGCCAGATTGCCACCGTCCGAAAGTGAATCGGCTCCACTGCCTCCTGTGAAACCACCACCGTGGATCCAGAACATCACTGGTCGGAGTTCCTTCTTCGATCCGGACTTCGGAATATATGGTGTCTGGATGTTCAAGAAGAGACAGTCCTCGCTGCCTGAGCCACCTTGTGCGCATGACGAGCCATAAGCAGTCGCCTGGATGGTCTGACCCTTCTTGGAGTAGATCGAGGAGTACTTGAACCGCTGGGGCGTGTCGGCGTACGGGATGCCGAGAAAGCGGAAAGACTTCTGGTTGCGGTAGCCGACAAAGGTGTTGCCACCTGAAGTCAGAGAAACCTGTGACCCGCTCACAGGTCCAGCATTGGATGAGCCATTGTTGGCAGACTGTGTGCAAAGAACGGGAAGAGCCTTGTTCGAGTATCCAGAGGCTGAGGCAAAGTTCAACTGCTTGTTGACGGAGACAATTCCATTGTCAATGTAGAAGCCCTTGCCGGCATCGTAGTATTTGGCGTAGTCCTGGTAGGCAAGCGCGTCTATGAAGTCGGACTGGTGCTGTTGAAGGGCGGACTTGGATAACGGCTTCTCGTTCAATGCGGCACAGGCAGCCGCGGCGTTCGATTGGGGAACAGCATCGACAATGATTGCTCCAATGTGGTTCTTGTCGTCAGAGCCATTGAGGTTGTTCTGGTAAATGAGTGTGAGACCAGACTTGGAGTTTGATGTCGTTGCTGTGCTGGTGGTCTCGACAGGTGAGGCAGAAGAAAGACCGGTAAAGCCAGCGGCCACGGCAATCAAGGTGGCGAGTACTGTCATCGTGAAGAGCCAGATGCGGAAACCTTGGTGCTCTCGATATAATTGCAGGATGAAGTGCCTGATCTTCATGGACAGAGAGCGCAATCCCCTTTATACTCTACCGGGCGCCCGGATGGCGACCTGCATCGTTATGAACAGCCGTGTATCTAGCGGGCTCTAGGTTATACTCCACATGAGGCTATCGAAAACAAGCATTTCGAACATGCGGGTTCCCCGGATATTCAGGGCAGATCGTGACTAGACCAGGGGTTAGGCTGAATAGTTGCGATGTGGTGTTGAAGAACTGCAAGTCCATGATGTCGCCGTTTCTGATGCAAGTCCGTCTAAGTAAACGCGCAGGGCGTCCCAACGCCATTCACTCAGTCATTCTCATAAAATTCTAGCCGTAGCTTTGATCACAGAGACAACAGCTGTGGCAGCGCAGACGGGAAGCCGTGGTGACGAGTTCATCTGCCGTTGTGTGGAGATTCCCCGGAGTTGCGTGCGCAATTTATCCATTTAGGCGGCACTGAACAACTCACGTGGCAACGGTACGAGACTGCGCGTGGCGAGGAGATTTGACCCGGTAGTCGGAGTGAGATCCTCGATGCTTAGTCAAAGCAGAGGGTGAGAGCATCGCAGGGGTGGATGTTGGTGGGTGAGATGTGGAGAATTGCCCGCACGCGAAGCCCTGGAGCGTCAACGGCCGCCTTTCGTTCTTCGGCCTAGGCTACCACTGCGCTCCCCTTCCCCCCCAGCGTTTCGACCTCAACGCCATCACACAATCGTACCATCTAGATCATTTGGATACGCCAATGCTTCTGGAGAGTCTCGCAACAGCGAGGTCGACTGATCTGAGCAACTACGATCGAGAATGCACTGCTTATGGATGGCGTCCACGACGTCTGATTCCGTAAGCAGTAACCAGCTCGCAGAGGCTTGATTGTTGCAGAAGAGACTTGGCCAGAGGTTGGTGGAAATTTACGAGACTCTACCACCCTTGTGCGATATGTCTGAGCTGGTTGGACGAGATATCGAGAGAAACGGAGAGCGGGCCTGATCAGGATTGGCACATGCCGTCGCACCGCATGTCAGGTACGCGAGTGCAAGGATGTTGGACCTCATAAGACATCGTCGAATCTCACACGTCGACACAACCGTGAATTCTTTCTTTTGGCCTATAATATGCGATCACTAGCAGTACTCCTGACCCTAGCGGTCTCGGCTGTCTTTGGACAGACCGTAGTACCGCCCAGCACATGGAACTACACCTACCCATGGCCCGTGAAATACCACAACATCACATCACAGCGCCAAACCCTCTCTATGGCCTACATGGACGTTCCTCCGACCAGCTATGCAACGAACAAAACCATCGTGCTTCTTCACGGCAAGAACTTCTGCGGCGCGACCTGGGAAGACACATCGCGCCGCCTCTCCACACGTGGCTATCGTGTCATAATCCCTGACCAAATCGGCTTCTGCAAGTCCTCCAAACCGCCAGCCTATCAATTCTCGCTCCAGCAACTCGCCTACAACACCAATTCTCTGCTGCAATCGCTTGGCATATCGCAGACCAAAGTCCTCGGGCACTCAATGGTATTCTCAACTGCCTTACTCCTAGCCTAATCGTGAAATATCTCTGACAAGAATTAACAAGGGTGGCATGCTAGCGTCACGCTTCGCGCTGATGTATCCCAATACCACAACCCATTTAATCCTCACCAATCCCATCGGTCTGGAAGACTGGAAAGCGCTCGGTGTCCCGTGGCGTCCCCTCGATACCCTGTACGCCGACGAACTCAGGACGAACTACACCAGCATCCGGAACTACCAGCAAGCAACCTACTACGTCAATACCTGGAAGACCGCATACGACGTCTGGGTCAACATGCTCGTCTCTCTCTACCGGCTGCCCGGCGAAGGCCAGACGTTTGCGTATAACATGGCGCAGACAACGGACATGGTGCTGACGCAGCCGGTCGTGTACGAATTCGGGCTTGTCAAGGCGAAGACGCTGCTGTTGATTGGAACAAAGGACAATACGGCGATTGGAAAGGCGTGGAGTCCTCCGGCTGTTCAGGCGAGGCTTGGAAATTATTCTGTGCTGGGAAAGGAGACCGCTGCGAAGATTCCGGGGGCGAAGCTGGTGGAGTTTGATGATCTGGGGCATGCGCCGCAGACGCAGGATAGTGTGAGGTATCATGAGGCGTTGTTTGAGTGGCTGGACAGGGTGGGTTGAACAAGGTGCTTTGAGGCTGCCTACAATGTTTTGGAAGACTTTGGAGGATCAAATTTGCTTCTGTGGGCTCGTGACAGCCTCGGCACTAGTCTTCAACGCTTCGTGCTCTTACGAATTTTCCCTAATATTCTGTGGCGGCATGCTTGGCTCTTGCCTCCCCGATCAATCTCCTATAGTCTGCATCGCTGACCTGGAACCATACCTCAAGCACATAGGCGGCGTAGTCAAAAGGCTTGTACGCCAGTGCTATAGAGAAAGCTGTCGTAGTCTTCTCCGCCGTAGTTTGAGTCTAAGGGGTCGAGATCATGGAGATCGATTGAGTCGTAGGAATGGAAAGCACCGGACCCCGGCCCCTAGGCCTATCGTCATGTCTCAGATGTCTACTACGGCCCTGTGGGAGATATGTAGGACATGTCTGCCCTGTGGGTGATGTGCATGAAATGCATGTCATAAGTTTCACGGAGTGCGAAGCGAGAATCCCTGTGTTGATGTTCAGTATCGTCACTTTGCCCATATGTTAAACCTCGTACATGCCTGGTGTGGGCGAAACAGCCTACAATATAATTGCCACGGTGATTCGGTACTGCTCTGAAGTCATCAGAGCCTCCTTCCACTTCAATCGTCCTCTACTGGCGGTGGCGGCGGGATACTGAAATCGTCCAGACTCCCCAGCACCTGACTACTACCGTACACATTCTGTGTCGTCCCTAACACAGGACTACTCCACCCCTCCATAGCCGTCCTCGAAGGACTCGGGAAGCTGCTTGGTATGAACAGTGTTGGCGGCTTTTCGGGTGACACGAAAGGCTGACTCTTCGATGATCTGTGTGGTGTTGTATTTGCACTGATCACGCGCTGCATCCTGTTCTTCTTTGGTGTGACTTCGTCGACAGTCGTTGCTTGACTGTGTTGCATCCGCGCAGAGGATGTTGCGGGTGCGCTTGTTATAGGGAAGCGGGGTGTGGCATCGTAGCTGAAAGCGTCGGCAGCGGCGTGCATACTAGAAGACTTGGGTGCGCGAACGTACTGAGAATACGATAACCATTCGTTCTGGAGCTGCTGTTCCGCTTTGCTTGAGTGCGATTGCTGGGTCTCGCGGTCTGCGGAGGGCGAGCGTGGTACTCGCACAGATTCACCGTCGAGATCTGTAGACTGATGAAACAATGTCAATGGTGGCTCGGGAGCTCTGCGCTGTACTGTGCGCGGCGAGGTCGGCTCAGGCTCCGCTTCTTCTTCGCCTGACGATTCATCCCTGATGACCATTGGCGTAGATGGCAACTCCTGTTCTACCTCTGATTGAACTATCGGTGGTGTGCTTGGGATAACGTCAGCAGGTACTGGGGGCTGGGTAGTCAGGTCCAACTGGCTGATTCCATGGGCTTGTTGGAGGATAGGCAGGGACTCCTTAGATGAGTCCGCAGCTCGAACTGACTGCGACTTTGCTGATGCGTGCGACGAGCGGTATGATTCAAACTGCGGTCCATCGTCATCGTAGATGACGGGCGCCCAGGACTCTCCCAGCTCGAGCGAGAGTTGGTAGGGTTGTGACCGGATCAGTGGCTCTTCGTCTTCAACTGACGCATCTCGACTGTCGTCCTCAAGGTCTCCGTCTAGATCGGCACATGCTTGATCGATTCTAAGAAGCACGGCTTGGGTATCTTCACCAATGTCCTGTCCACAAAACGTCTCACCAGTGCTCCCCCATGGCTGTTGCGTGGCTATGTCATCATCGAGTTCACTGTCTTCGTCTTCGGAGTCCTGAATAGTACTCTCGAACTTCCTCAGATGAGCTGGAGGTGTAGGCTGGGCTGTGGGTTCTCGAAATGTGACTTGTCGACGTTTTGAGGGAGTCTCTGCAACCACGGTGACGTTGCTAGTGCGCTCTCTCAGGGCAGATCTGTTCGACTTCTGAGGTGATATTTGAGTAGAAAGAACAGACTCGGCAGGCGATTGTGAAGATGGGATCTCGACAACCCGGCGCTTCTCGGGTGTGGAGAGAAGACTGAATCGAGACTTTGCAGATTTCTCAGACCTAGGTGCATTCCTCGAAGGCCGTCGTGTCGCTAGCCTCCGAGGCGTCTGCCTGGTTCTGACACTGGGCGCATTGATGAATTGAGTTGGCTGATAGTCGTCCTCAGCATCAGCTGCTGCATTCTCGATGGAATGCAAGACCGATTCCGGTTGCGTTGGTACCACGACCGACGAACCGCCATCATCCTGCTGCCGCTTTGCGTGAGAGTCCTCAACAGCGTCATACGATTGCTGCACAAGCTCTATCATGGCCGCGGGTTCGTCGATATCGATCTCAATAAGACCCTGTTCGATCGAAGATCGGGAGACAGCGTCACTCCGCTGAGTATCATCAAGGTCTGCATCCAGATCGCTCAGCTCTTCGAGCTCTTCTTTGCTCAACCTTCCAATACCAGGTATCATTTGTGTGAGAGTGCGCTGCTTCTTGTCTCTGCCCGTCGCTGCAGTTGTACCGCCCCAGCTGGCTCGTGAGCGTCGCTGTACAGGTTTGAATTCGGGCTCATCTTCGCCGGACGAAGGTCTTCGTCCGTCTGCGAGCTGAGTCATCGTTGACTGTCGTCGAAGCGTACGGCTGACTTCGTCTTTTGGCGCGGTCGTTCGTCTCCGGCGCTTTGAAGCGCTGACTACGGGCTCTTCGTCTGTCGCATACCCTTCTTGGGCCTCGTTGCTCTTCCGCTTCTTGCCCTTCTTTCTATTCATTGGTGTGCTCTTCTCTTGCTTCGTTGACGCAGCCTCTTCTTCTGTCTCCTCTCCTTCGTCCTCCTCTTCCGTATGCGTCTCCTGGTCCAGAGCCCTTTGCTGTCTCATCTTCTCAGGCAGGAACTTCATTTGCCTCTTGTCGATTCCATCCTGCTCGACTGGGTCCGGCCTGCGAACCGTCTTCCTTTTGTGTGGAAAATGGACTTGTTGCGGTATGGTCTTCGAGTAGTAGACTTTGTAGTTGGCATCTTTGTTGCTCCTCCTTGTGCGCGGCGTCATGATGTGCGGGGTTGCATCATGTGCTGTGGAGGTGTTCAGGAAACATGAACGCGTCGAGTCGACGCGTTGAGTGGCGCGTCACCCCTGCCGAATTGTGCGTCATTGCCTCAGGCAGCTGCGGCACGTTTCTCCGCACCTACTTTGTCTTCGACTTGTGCCAATTTCAAATGCGCACAGTAGAACTTGCGTTCGTACTGGCAGAATACTTTCTCTGAACTGTCACCTTCGTCGTCTCACTGATGGCTATTTAGAAGTGCACGGTGTTGCGCCTCTTGAGCGGCAACCTCGCTCTCGGCATCAGAAACTCAGCTTGCATTCAGACCTGACTTCCCACTCTATCGGACATCGACTTTCGACGATCCCTACTCCAAAACTTTAACAGCTATGATATTGCATCGTTCCAAATTCTTTGCGTGCAGGTCATGGCAGCTTACCCAGCCCTTGCTGTCCACAGTACAGCGAAGGCTGGCATGCACCAACAGCAAGGCCAGCACAGAGTGCCCCAGCAAAGCAGCAGCAGCACTGTCGTTGTCTTCAACACAGTTCTGGAGCTCAACGCCAGTATGGAAGAGGGCGGGTATCAATACACTTCGATGCCTTGTCGGCTGCACAGTCGGCGACTTCTCTGCCATGTGGTACCTGCAATCGTTCCATGCTGACCTGGGATTATCGACCACCATGGCTCTATCCAGTATGTGAGACATCAGTATCATCTGAAGCAGCTGCTGACAGGTATTAGTGGCATCAGGCGTCACCGCTTCGCTACTCCTGGAAACGACTTTGCTCCGCTTAGGACGTGACCGCCTCTCATGGCGTACAGCAGCAAAAACAGCCGCCGGGATGAGCATGATATCCATGGTCACCATGGAAGCGGCCGAAAACGCAGTCGATTTCCATCTCACCGGCGGCATGGTCCAATTCGACTCTCCGGCCTTCTGGGGTGCAGCGATGCTCTCGGTAGCAGCAGGCTTCCTCGCACCTCTACCATACAATTACATTCGGCTCCGGAAGTACGGTAAAGCTTGTCATTGAGATGGGATGTTCATTTCCAGATGTCTGCGAGAACCTATCGACGGTGTCTTGCGACACCTGAGGTTTAACACTTGTCGACCTCATTACTCTCGAATGTCGTCCATCAGGGATATGTCCTTTACAGCTGGTTTCTCAGCGCATTCCCGCTCTTGATGAAAAAAGTGAAGATGATTCCCACACCAGTCAAGAAAGACACGCTCCTCAAATTGGCTATCTCAAATTAGCAGAAGAAACCGCGCATCGGACTTCCAACACTCACAAAGCATATCCGTCGTCCCCCCAATATACAGCGCATTGTACGCGATCCTGCTCGCCAAATACGCCGCACTCAATGTATTCAGCGTCTCATTCGGCAGCTTCGCGACATTGCCAATAACCACCGCAGCAGCAAAGAGCCCAAGGTTCTCAAAGCCGTTCTGCTGCGCGCCCTCTGCGCGGACGATCTTCGCCTTGGTCGCTTTGTCGATGCTCTGGTCGCCCTCGGTGTCGCGCGTGTAGGTGCGCGGGTTCTTGTTGTCGAATTTGCCGAGCGAGGCGGCGTAGAAGTGCGGTGCGATGGAGAGGATCCAGGCCGCGGGGATGGTGTAGAGGGACTGCGATTGTTAGTAGTGAGCTGCGAGACTTGGCGTTTGTGGGATCACATACGAGGTTTCGGGGAACGTCGAGGATGTTGGCGGCCATGGTGACGGAGTTGCTGAGAATGTTGTAGAGATGTAAGGACGTTAATGGGCACCTTTTGGGTTTTATAATTTGTTTGTTCCATGACGTCGCGTCGTTGATGTTCAGTCCGTTCTTGGGCTACTTGGTCACGCTAGAGAGAAGCATTCCAAATATCCATATCGAGGTAATGCTTGAAAGGGAATCTCGATACGTGAAGGTATAAGTGAGTTCGGGTTTGCAACCTAGAGTGCAGGTACAGCTGTCACTTCGTCGGAGTTGCGGAGAGTGCATTTAGCATAGACACATTCACCTGGATTCTCCTTTGAATGATTCTTCCCTGCCATTGAAGCTCTCAGAAGCAGCAATGACAACTTTGCGTCTCAAGTACTGTTGTTCGAATACACGCCGAGGAGTAAAAGGATCATCCCGTCATGGCTTCGAGGCCTCCGGGAGGCAAAAAAAATGGACGCTGTGGGAATTGAACCCACGACCACTCACAAACTGCGATCAGAAGATGCGAAGCGAGTATCATCTGTTCATTGTTAGACATTGTCACTTAAGACTGATTTGGATATACATACACCCCTAGACCAAGCGCCCGTTGTTGTTTCATGGAGAGTCGTGAAAATTCGTAAACTATAGTCCAGTTCCAAAAGCATGCTCAATGCCCGTGTTCTCAGTACACTTGGTCAGCCGGATCAGACCGGACACCGGTAGAGATTTTGTGGGGCCAAAATGATATGTCACGAAGCGGGGTGTTTCGAACTCCCCACCGTGATGGGGTTTTGAGAGACGACAGTCTCACACGACGTGAACTGTGCACAGGTACAACGAAGTTTGCTGTTGTGGCGAGTCACAAATTATTGCCATTTTCCTAAGAGATGTGAAGTAGCACACATGGGTGAAAATGTTTTCCTGCGAAGAGGCTCTTCATTTGTGCAATCGAGGTCGCGTGGTAGTTTGTTGTTGCAACCTTCGGGCATGGCAGCGAAGTAATGGTCGTTTCGAGAATTCAAGGGCTAGATCAATACGTACAAAAAATCAGCACTATCCCTACACAACAAATGACGTGTCAAAAAGCGCGTCAAACCATAGCCGGTCACTCAAGGTACATTATTCTAGAAGTGGATCAAGGTGGTTCATCAGATCTGGAGTAGGAAATAGAGTGACTACTTGGGCAACGACCTATCCGGTCACACGCTTTGCTGCGCAAACTACAGCCACCACAGAACTTTTTCGGTTACAAGTGTATACCTTTCTTGCGTTGTAAGAAGCCTCAAAAGTGGTAGAATAAGCCGGCTGCAACAGCAGAACTGCCGTACTCGACAGGACTGTCATCTAGTTGCCAGAAATTCGCCAAGTTCTTTTGACTGCGTCCACAAATTCCCAGTATGTATTGTTAGAGCCGGCTTCTTCTGCCTGGAAGGAGAATGTGAGCAAAATGCTCTACCAGTTACCAAGAACCCCAAACGCTCCCCAACGTTCTACGTCATGTTCCAGACACCATTCCCATCTCAAACAGTACTTGACATCACCCCGACACGCCAAATCTGCGTACCAGCTGAGCAGATCTTTATCAGCTGGCTAGGTACCTACACCTACAAAGAGGCTAAGCAAGACCAGAAGGATATGGTTCAGCTCGGTCCGTGGTATGGTCAGACCTTCTCATACACCGGTACCAACATGGTAAGTCCGATCCGTAACAACATCAATCGTACCACCAATGATGCATTTTCTCTATGTGCGAAGGAGCATAACCCTATAGGGCAGGGAGTAGGTCACTTGTAGCCAGCAGCAGGCCCGTCATGCTGTATGATAGCCTCAGCAAACCCCTGACTACCGATAATTTAACAAAGGCAACGTATGCTGGCTTGTTCTGATGCTCCTCTTAGGGATGGCTTGAAGAGCCTCACTGAACGTTGGAATTGCCTCGCCAAAGATCGTTGCTCTATCACGAGCCCCACAACGTATAAAGCACATAAGAACGCGTCAAATGATGATCAGTCACTTACAGTACACCATGCAAGCCAAATGTCGCAGCAAGAATCCATATTTACTGGGCCTAAAACACCATCGCACCCCCATCCACAATGATATCCGTCCCATTAATATACCTCCCCGCATTACTCACCAGCGTGATAAGCGGCCCCGTCAGTTCCCACGGATGCCCCATCCTCCCCATCGGATTCCTACTATTCCAGCTATTCCTCGCCCTCTCCAGCCCCGGCCCATCGTTCAAGATAGTATCCATATACCCCGGGCTCAAACAATTGACTCTAATACCATAGCTACTCCACTCAGCAGCCAAGCTCTTGGCAAGACTCAGCAGCGCCGTCTTAGAGCTATTGTACGCTGCCTGCGGCTGCGGGAAATTCGTGTGGTGCGCGCTGATACTCGCCGTGAACGTGATGCTGCCGGGCGTACCCTGTTTCTTTATCTGCCGCGCGACAGCTTGTGCGCAGAGAAAGCTGCCTGTGAGGTTGATGTCGTGTGTGCGTCGCCACTCGTCGGCGGCCATCTCGATGGCGTGCGTGCAGCCCACGACGCCCGCGAAGCAGCACAGCATGTCGATGCTGCCCAGCACCTTCGCGGCGCTTTCTACGGCCGAGGCTATCTGGGCTTCGTTGCGCACGTCGACGGCTTCGGTCATGATGCGCCGGTCGGGGAAGCGTGCGTGCAGCTTCTTGATGCGGTCGAAGGCGGCGTCGGGGTTTACGTCCCAAAGTGCGAGGCCTGAGGCGCCGTGTTCGAGGAGGGCTTCTGCGGCTTCGAGGGCGAGAGTGCCTGCTCCGCCGGTGACTGGGAAGGCGTTAGTCCGGGACAATGGTAGGCTTGGAGCAGGGTGTGCACCCTCGTGTTCACGTACTAATGGCATTGCCGTGGACTTCGAACCGGAACTGTGCCCTTTCTGCTGGCCTGAGGCTGTCTGGTGGCGGACGCGCCTTTGTCAATGCGCTGTCTGCTGTCGACAGCGTCATCTCTGGCAGCTGTCTGTTGACGAGAGAGGCTCTGTCTTCGCCGTCGCCTGCCATGTTGGACCTGAATCTGCTGTGACTGTTCTGAACAGGTCAGGGTAATGTGTGAAGATGAAGGGGAGTAGCTGATTTGCGGTACTTTGCAATTAATTGATTGAACTTCAACTATTTCTATGCTGATGTCGGACGACTGATGTCCGTTGCTGAGCAGCGATGGAGCTTCATTCGGAGTTTGACATACGAAATATGCCCCACCATCCTCCCACGCTTCCCCACATCGTCCTCACGAGGAAAGTTTGCCGAGCTGCATCACACGGCCGAGACTTACGCGTGCAACGGTTGAGGCATCTCACACGCGTCTGTCTTGTGTTCGTCAAAGCCTTTGAGGCTGGAGTATCCCGGGCAGAGTATTCCGGGCAGATAGTGTGTTCGTTGTCATCTACGACCTTCAATGGCAGCCACAGGAAGTTGTGAAACACATGGAGAGCTCCAGAATCTATGGTATATAGCTTGTTGTATGGCCAAAGATCACTCAGATGACATGATGATAGCATTTAAAGATGGAATGATTAAGATTCGCTACCAATGCTGCACGCTCCACCCTTGTAACTCCTCAAGAAATGTATGTAGTGTATGTACAAGTTACGCCGGCTTTTGCTTTTAACAACAGCCAAAGCAGCCGACATGAGGAGAGTCACCGTCTCGGTCGTCATATTCGTGGGGAATCGTGAGTGCGCAGTCTCGTTGAGATTGCAAAAGGAGGAGTGTCGAAAGAAGGGCGATGAGCTACCCAAAACGTCGAAAGCGATACCCAAGCCTGCGCCAAAACAATGTGAGGAATCCAAATGTCGCCAGATCCAAGATTGAAAGCCTCATATCCAATCGTCGTCCTTCTTGCCGCCAACTGGCCCGCCAATATCAATCTCCCTGTCGAATGCAAGCCCGAGGTCGAGCTTGGGGACATCAATCTGAGGCGCTGCCTCCGCCTTCTTCTTCGGGCTCATCTTCACCGGACTTGTGGTGCCTGTGTTCTTGTCGCTGCCCATCCTGACGGGCTTGACGTCCCAATCGTCTTCGAGTGCGGCACCGATCCATACCTTGATGCTGTCATGCACCGCGCCGTAGTACTTAGGATTGCAGGCGCGGAGATGGCTCATCAGCTTCTCAAATCCTGAGATGCGGAGGTTCTCACGAAGCTCGTTGCGCGAATCGCGTGTTGGCAGTGATGCTAAGATTCCGTTGAGAAGGTCGATGTGCGTTGCTAGGTAGTTTGTTGCGTCCCACTCGACTCCACCAACATAGGGAGCGGCGGGAACAATGGCGCGAGGACCGGGGAAATGAGCCTTCGCATAGCTCGTAGGCGCAGAAGGTGCGACCGGGATGGGAATGATATTGAGATGGTGAATGAAGATCCAGAACACCTCTTTTGTGACGTTGGTCATCTCCTTGCACCACACCTGATACGGTCGAGATGTGTGCATCTGAAGGATGAACGGAACTGTTGAGGACTCCTTCTCCTTCACAGGATCGCGGAGATATCCAAGGAGCTCAGTTGAACGAGCGGGAAGCTCTGACTCGGCAGCCTGATCGATGTGTGCATAGATGATCTGAATGATAAGCTCACGGGTCGTGAACTCACTAGGTCCCTTGTGTTCTTCATCGAAGAGCATGCCAATGAGTGCTGGGTAGAGCGTGGAAGATATGCTGGCGAGTTGCTTAAGGGCACTATCTGTTGTGCAGAGTCCTTTTAAGCAACGGAGAAGTTCGTGGAGGAGCGCGTCTTCGTGATCTTCGCGCCACTCGATCTCCATGATTCGGTGAAGCAACGCCACAAGCTCCAGCATTCCACCGTCTTGGATGAATGTGTTGACCCACTCGACTGTCTCGTTCCTCAGCAACAGTCGCAGCTTGTGCAGCTTTCCGACTTCGACGTCTTGTGGCTTAGTGTTCTTCTTCAGGTAGTTGATGAACTCAGTAGACTTCACTGTCTTTGAGCTGTTCGACACAGACCTGTTCGAAGCAGCGTCTGAGGAGAGCGATCTGGACGATGGCGACTTCGGAATTGGACTCGGCCTAGCTGTGGTCCCCATTTCTGTAGCTCGCGACTTCTTTGTTGGAGAGTTGCTCCTAAATGTAAAAGACTTGCTTGATGGTCGCTCACGTTTGGTGCCATCAGCGTTGCTTCCCTGCGAAGTCGAGAACGCCTCTTGTGCGGAATCGTTCCTTGTTTTGGTCGTAGGTTGGAGCTTGGGTACTCCCTTGCCTTCAGACTCCCCAATCGATGGAATGGATGTCGTGGAGAGTCGTGGAGTATCGAGCTTGTGCGTCCGGACAAAGTCTGCTTTGACCTCGATCTTCAAGGTTCGCATTGCGGCGCGCTGATGCGTGGGGATATTTCGCGATTCCTGTATTGATTAGACACCGATGTATTCTGCGCTGGCTGAACACTAACCAAGACTTCCTCGAATTCAGCATCTACCACCTTTGGGTCAAGCTCTTTGGTGGGTGTTGGTGGTGCATCCGTCTGCTTTGTCTTACCGTTAAAGGCAGCGACTGCAGCCATGACTCTGTTTTGTTTCTTGGTCGGACTCGGTGGTGGGTCCATTGCGCCGTTTGCCATGGGCTGTCTGCAGATGTCCGTACTGGCTCGGTTGAGCGTCGGCCTATTGGGCTTGCTCTTTGACGGCGAGCTGTCCCTAGTCCTTTCTCCGTTTCCTTGTGCATTTGTCAAGGGCGCTCTGTCGGTGCTCTTCTTTCGCGAGAACGTGTCCATTAGCGATATTGCAGACTTGGGCACGTGCATTGACTTCGGTCGCTCCTTGGGTGTAGGCCGCTTCTGCAAAGACGGCTGGCCGAATTGAAAGAAGTCCTGCTGTTTCGACGGGGAGTAGTTGTTCGATGTGTATAGATCGATTTCGTCTTCGAGACTGCGGCGCTGATCGTTGAGCGGGACTTTGCTCGTGGTCGTGACGTCTTGGAGCGGCTGCGAGCTGAATTGTGCCCAAATGGGTGTCGGGGCTGGTGCAGACGCCAGGGCTGGGGAGAAGATGGGTGCTGTATTCTCCTTGTCTTTGCTGGGCGACCGTGCAATTCTGCGCGCTTTGCTCTTGCCGAACATAGACGCCAGATTGGTCGACGACTTGGTCTTCTTCGACTTATCGAGCGCCTCTTCTTCGTCCTGCGCTTGACGGAGGTCGATGACCTGCTTCTCCTTCGCCTTGTCCTTGCCCAGCGACCGCAGCGACACGGTGCTGAGGGTCTTCTTGTGTAGGCCCTTGCGCGGGCTCGAGCTGCGCGAGTCGTGCGACTGCTTGCGCGTTGGCAGGATGGGCAGATTCTCGAAGCGGTTACTGCGCTGCTGGCTGTGGGGATGGTCGGGCGGCAACAGCGGCGCGTTCATCGTCGCAGATGAGGTAGGAATGTATGGGGCTGTCGAGGGCGCAGCCTTCAGTGCGGACGCGTCGGACGGCGAGCGCTTGTGCTGGCCCATGATCGACTTGAGCACGGAAGTCGACTTGTTGCGGCGATGGCCAGCGGCTGGGCCGGGCGCAGGCGCAGCCATTGCGAGGGCAGCGACAACAGGTTGGAAGGAGCAGGTGCAATGGTCGAGGCGGTAACAGCGAGTGAGGCAGTCGAATCGCGTGCAGACTACAGCAGGGACATGTCTGGCATTATTTGGCGGAGGGGTTGGGGTCGTCGACTCCAGATGGTTCGTGCCTACGTCAAGTACATAAACATTGGCCGTTGCACCGCAACGCCATACGCGCTAGCCCCGCGGCATCTCACGCGCGCTTGGAGCTTGGACGTGGCACACCGCAATTCGATTCGCAAGAGCCAATTGTTCTGGATTTGATACCGGATTTGATCCAAGTGTTGTTCGTTTTAGCTACGGCAACTCGACGCTGTGGACCGTTCTTGCTCGTTCGCGGCAAGCGCTGCCGGGCTGCTGTGCGATTGCCTTGCACACGTTCGATCAGACGGCCAGATAGGGCGGGACCAGCCACTCAAAGGCCTAAGCCCGTTGTCAGTGCTGGATTCGATAGACGATACTTGAGGGTAGTGCCGCTCTGTATGCTGTAACTTATTCATGCACCTGTATCTCGTGACCCGAGGTTCGGTCCTGTGAACCATTGCTAGCCAATAATATCTTGTAGCCATCAGCGCTCCTGCCTGTTCAGAGAGATCTCTCTTTGTTGCTGCAGAGGACAGCGGCCGTAAGAGCAGACATTCTGCGAAAAAGGGAGGTCGTCAGAGGTTATCAGCAGAGCGTTTGTAATGAGGTAATAGCTCTGGTGGCTACAACCACGTTTGTGTGTTGCAGCTAGCTTTCTCTGCAACATGAGACCTCTACAGCTCAGCCCGTCATAGCTTGATGAGCCAACTGCCTTCTCCGTCCATAACCACCATAGATCCATCCCATTGCGTCTGCCATGTCGTTGTAATACGGTGTCCAATCTACAGGTTGTTAGCCTTGCTCTCTGTATTTAAGGATCGAACACACCTTCTCTCACAAAACCGCCCTCCTGCCTCTTAATCTCACCCCAACTCCTCTTCTCCTGCATCCCCAGCTGCACAACCCTCGCCCTCTTCGCTCTCGTCGCCACAATCCTAACCTCGCCCTTGAGACTCTGCTCCGGCGTCGCCAACCGCCAATTCTGCACAATCTCATGCCCCGGCCTGGCAGCCCACTCGTGCATCTTCCTGCCATCCTGCGTGCGCTCCTCGTCCCGAGCCTGGTCCTGCTTGAGCGGCACAATCCACATCTTGACTTGCGCATCTGGGGCCTCGCCGTCGCGGGACTTGAGCAGAGCGTCCCAGGTCTCGGGCTGCTGCTGGCGCTTCTGCCTGTGGTCGTAGCCGCTGGCGATGAAGTCTGTGCAAGGGGTGATATATGTTAGGCGCCTCCAGGCGTCGCTCTTGAGTAAGGCTTCGATGTCCATGTATGTGGTTACGTCGCGCCAGCCATCGCCTTGACCTGTGCCGTGCCAGCAGTCGTAGACGTCCAATTCATCGAGACAGAGACTCGGGAAGAGAGAGAGGGCGTTGGCGAAGTAGTAGGTCGGGTAGTATTCTGGTTTGTCGTCTGCGTAGAGTGGAAAGGGAAAAGCGCGGACACGGATGTGGCGCAGCCGGGTGATGATACTCTGGTCGACGGAGAGAAGTGTCTCGAGTAGGTCCTCAGTACCGCGGAAATGGAGCGTGCAATTCAATGGAAGATGGCGCCAGGCTTCGGCGTGGATTTGGCGACATGTGAGTAGCAAAGCCGACCGGGGTGAGGGAGTGGGTTCTACGGGCGCTTTGCTAGGACTTCTGTGGCCGTGGACAATAGTGTAGGAACTGAAGAGAAAGCCGTATATCAACTCCCGCAATTCGATCGGGATCGTCAGAAGGTTTGGTGTAGCCATGTTGTGCGGATTTACGGGTCAGATTGATGCAAGTAAGACGACACCCTTCTCTTGAGTACGTGGTGAGACAATGTCCGGCGTCTGCGGATCTGTATGGCTCAGCCTGGAGGCTTTGGTCGAAGTTGGTGCAACGGAGATCAGTCGTGAGTCCTCAAGGTTGCAGCAACTGGTAGGAATTCTGTTCAGCTTGCTCTGGGGAATCAGGAGGATCACGCGCCGTCTTTATGGCGTGCCAGACCATCACGGCGCAATGACTAGTCCGTTGTTAGTATGACGTTTGGGCCATCGCCGCGGTACCAATCGAGGTTCCGGTAGCGCCAAAGACGGGATTGGTTCCACCGCCGTGTAAGAACGCAACCGTCCGCGAAAGATAAGGACAATGCTGCGTAGAACGCGTGTCATCTGCCCTTACACTCGCGTGCCTCCCAGCGGCGCGATCTAGGGCCGTGTCTGGACCATGTACTCGGTTGTTGTGCAAGCTGATTTGGCAAATGTTGCATTTCACTATGAATAAGCACGCTCGCTGCTGGGGTATCGTCGATGCATCTTGATCGCTGCGCTTCAGCTGCGCTTCAGCTTCGTCCCAAGGCATTCCTAGTCCTACTTCGACCGCCCACGACCTTTCAGCTGCTGTGCAGCAGCCTCTTCGATCTTCTTCTGTTGCCATTGCCATTCCACCAGCACTGGCAGGAACTGCCACAAATCGAATTCGGGCCACAGACACTTCAAGAAGACAATCGAAGTGTTTTCGTGACACTGCCATAACATGAAGTCGCTCAAACGCTCCACGCCGGACGTGCGCACTAGCAAGTCAAGCGGTGGGGCGTCCGCTGTCATCATGTTGTCCGTCAGAGTTTGATGAGTGATCGCCTCAGGATCCAGGAACTGGTGATTTTGCAGGTCATCCTTCTCGGATGGGTTGATCGCTGTCGAACTTGACGAGGAATGCTCATCATCGTGTTTGCCCTCTTTCGAAGGAGATGACGAGCGCGACTCCCGCTGCTCGGCCCCGCCCTCTGTATCCTCCTTAAGAGACTGCTTGCGAATATGCTGTGTGATGCCTGATTCAGAGAAGGTTCGCTTCGAAGGACTTTGAAGGTTGTGGATGGGTGTGCTGTAGGTCTCAACAGTCTTCATGACTGCGGTTGTGATCTCGTGTCGCGAGGTGTAGGGGAAGCAGATGTTGAGAATGGCCCTGTACATGTCAGAACAGAGCCTGGAGGTCAAAGATCCAGCGAACTCACTTCTTGTTGTGCGCAGTCAGCGAGACTGCTCTGTCGACGGCCTTCAACACGTCGGGCTTGATCAGCTCTCGCTGGCCCAGCACCCGGACAGACGCTCCATATCGGTCAAGAAGCGCGCCGTGCTCGGATAGCTGCTCGAGTTTGACCTTGGCCATTTGCATCAGAGCGTCGACTTCGTGTTTCGAGCGTTTGAAATTCTCGATACTGAAGGCGTAGATTGTGACAACCTTCACACCAGTCTTGTAGCACACCTCTAATATCTGCAAAGGGGTCAATTCGCTACACAGGAATCCCTTCCGCTGCAACATACCCTCGCCAAGGATTCAAAGCCCATGTTATGCCCCTCTACGGTCTCAATGTGGTGGTTTCGCGCAAACCGCCTGTTTCCGTCCATCACGAACGCAACATGCTGAGGAATCGGTCCCTGCTTGAGGGAGCCGATGAGGATCTCTCGCAGTTGCCGTATTGTCCATGCTACCGGCGGCGAGGCGGCGAACCACTTGTGTATGCGAGAGTCGTGGATAGAACTCATGGTAGAAATTGTTGAGCGCGTAATGTACTCGGTCTAGGAAATGCGAAGAAACGGTGTGTTTGCAGGGACGATTGCTGGAGAAAGAACAGATGGTCTAGTGTGCGAAGCGGCGTGCGGTGGAATTGGACTGCTAGGAAATCACGGAATGGACGGCATGCTGTATAAAAAGACCGAGTCTCGTAAGATGCTACGTAGACCAAGCACAGAGAGCTGAGGCGCAGGGCTGACGCAGTGTCCAAGGGACCTCGGAAAGAATAGCGCAGCGGTCTTGCCCGTTCTGGCTCGCTTCTTGGCTCCTTCCCTGCCGCGCATCCGCGTTTCTTTCTCGCCTGACAACGCAGCCTCTTGCACACGCATCCTCCCACACCACCACCTTGCCCAGCACCAGCACAGCCATGGGCGATGAGGCAAAGAAGGATGTCGCGCAGCTGGCTGACCAGCTTGCGGAGGGTTTCACGGCGTTGAGCGGAGAGTACCAGGCGCTCTTCGACCAGCAGAAGCAGCTGGAGAGCAAGTTGTCCTGGGCCAAGCAGCAGGTAAGTCACAAGAAAGTTCCTCCCCATGCACTCACCTCTCCTGTGATGATACACTTAGCTCTAGACCTGCAGCCTCATGGCTTTGACAGACAACAACCACATGTTATCCTGACTTTTCTTCTATCATATCACTTGTCACGCCACCTGCTTCCGGCACACATACTGACAAGCAACAGTACCTCGATCTTCTGAAGCGCTTCACGCCGAGCACACTGTCGCAGGATCACATTGCGTTCCTACAGGACCTCGAGCGCGTCGCCGAAGAACAGCCCCGGGCACGGCTGAACGTGGTGGATCTGTTGGCTCAGGGCGACGATGTGGAGCGAAAGAGTCGGGCTGTAGTTATTAGACAGGCTGAGGTCGCTGCGGCTGCCCTGCGTGCTCCCACCGAGGATGCTGGTGTCAGAATCTGGAGCGGCCCTCAAGCGGACCCACAAACAATATCATCAAATACCCAGACGAGCAGTGTATCATCGCCCATGGAGAAAGACTTCACCGCGCTTGGCACACCCAGTAAGCTTGGTTGTCCGTTTGCCGCCGGAGCAGGAGCAGGAAGAGGCAGTTCGCTTGCTACCCCGCGCAGCTCCACTTCGAGGATGAGCTCGCGAGGCCGACGATCGAAACGCCCATCGTTCTGCGACCCTATCCGCGCTGAGGTTTGCGGCAATATGCCAGCTGCGTCCTCGCCCTCTGCCTCCGTTCAAGGCTCTGCTGCCGTGTGCCCGATTCGATTCCTTGACCAGCACGAGCCTGAAGAAGTTGCAAAGTATTTCGAGAAACACAAGCACGAGCTGCCACGAAGTCACGAAGTGTGCATCACTCGCTTCCAGAGCAACCAAGAAAGTATCGAGCAGCTAGATCGCAAGTATGGCAACCTGGTCAACATGATTCAAGGGTTGGGTCAGAAGCACCAAGCTTGGCTGCCAGAAGAGCCGGAGGATGCAATCGAGGAAGAGGCGGAAAATGGAGCGAATTCGGACTCGAAAGCGGACGCAAAGGTCACGAAGTGGGCAAGAGCCGTCTCGGACAGCTTACAGGGCGTGGCTTCGCCTCCAGAGGATATACCACCAGAATCCACTGCAGATGAGGATAGGACCAGTCACTTCGATCGCCCCCTCAAGGACGTGCGCTTGGGCGAATCACCAAGTCGTCCATGGGGCATCAATGTACCAGTGAAGTACACGAACGCTGAGAGCTCATCCTCGGTTGGCTCCGCCGCAACCGCGTCGCCGCCGATACCCCTCAAAACGGACCGCGAGATTGGCCAGACACCCCAGAAACTTGCCGGCAAATGTCCATTCGATCACGAAGCGCTCGCAAGGATAAAGGCTGGAGGGTCACCGCAAGCGACCCCCACGATGCCCACGATGCCCACGATGCCAACGATGCCTACCGTAGCTACTGCTCCCGCGCGACCAAGGCCTAGTACCTATCGCTCGCCGAGTCCGAAGCCTGAACCTGCGGTCAAGCCCGAGCCCGTGCCACAGCCTTCACCGTCGCTGTCCAAGGAACAAGGTGCGCCCAGGGTGATCCCTCAGATGGTCTTCAACGGCCCCGTCTTCCTTGGGTACCCCCCAGAGCAGCTGGCGATAATACTGCAAAACAGCAATTTGGGTGCTGCTTTCCGTGGATCTTGAGAAAGAGGTTGGAAGTTGTCTGCAAGTTTGCTTCTTTGCTGGCGTCTTTACTACACCTATCTGAGCGTTCTTGTATTCCTGCGATGTCTTTTTATCCCTGTATGTCTCTCATTCATCGCCAGCGTGGAGTTCTGGCGTCTTGTACCTTCCTTGAAGTTGTACCCTCGCTCCCGCATGGAGAGAATATCGTAGATCGTTTATCGTCGAGGACTTCCGCGCCCTCAGCATGTCAATCAATTCTTCATCGATTACCATCTTCCGCTTCTTCAATTCTTCTGAAGATCCGCCATCCATGTCCGTACTCCCTTGGCGCTGTCATGCGCCGCTCGAAACACTGACCAGGGTTAGCACACACTCAGATCTTGACAGACCCTCAAAGAGGGTACTCACGCTGCCGCTCATTCTCATCCAGCCCGCGCATGAAATCTGCACCTTCGCCCAAGGCGCCGCGGGGGTTGTGCGCTTGGTCTGCAATCACGGAGGCGCGGGACTTGTATGTCTGCAATAGTCAGCTTCTGATGCTCGTTACCAGCTACAACTCCTCAAAGTAAGTAGGTTAGAGAAGAATGGACATACATCAGAAAGCACCTCGATCATCTCCTCCTCATCAAACAGCTCCAAAATCCTCGCCCCAAGATTATAAAAGTGTGGTGCCAGCGCCCTCAGATCCACAGTCCTCGGATCTGCTTTCAGCGCATTCAGCACGCGTTGGGAGAGCGCTGCGGGCGGGTCGAGGGTTACGAGGGATTGTGTGTTGAGGCTCTGGCTGAGCGCCAGCATCTCCCCGAGCCAAAGTGGAAGCTCGATTTTCGACCCCGATTTCATGTCCCCGGACATGTTGCCTTCGAGGTAGCCCAGGCCAGGCACGGTGAGCTCGAATGTGCAGGGAACTTTTTGTGCGTCGGTGAGGATCGAGTCGACGTCATAGTAGGACATTCTGGCGGTCTGTGGGGTTGTATCAGCATGCTGCAGGAACAGTGGTTGACATGTGTCAAGGATTCAGTGACAGCTAGAGGAAAGCACGAGGTAGGAAAAGGCAACAGCAACAAATCAGAAAGGACAAATGTACAAATGTGAAATTGCCAATATGTGCAACGTATATCTAAAGGATTACCCTTTACATGTCCACCACGAGGTTTTCGAACCATGGTACTGAGACAGGCATGTCGCGTGTCGTGCAACCAAACGCGTGTGGGACGAATATGCACAACAACACTTTGGTGGAAATGGACTCGAGGACCGAACTTGATGGGAGCTGACTGCAGGACAAAATGGACAAGGAAAGACAGAGAACGTAGAGGGAGGGCTGCTTACCGTTGTTCCCCCTAGCTATGTTGCCCCAAGTTGTCACGCTGTGTCACCCCAAGCAGTGTTGCGCGTCTGCGAGTGCCTGGAGGCGGACTTGAGACTAAAAGCGCGTTCGCCGCCTGTGGTGAGATCACTGATCACTTGCCCCGAAGTCCTGCCCAGCGCGCTGTCCACGCTCTTGTGACAATACACTATCTCTTGCCAGCCGGATTGTTTGCTGTAGCCTCACTGTCGGTCGCCCGTCTTGTTGCTTTGGTTGTTCTCGCGCGTCCCGACTAGCCGCTGCGGGCGTAGTTTCACCGCCTTCGCTGCCATAGCTCCAGTGAATCCCCCGGTCAGCATCACGAAGCGAGCCGCAGCTCGGGATTGCAGCAACGAGGCGGCTACTTACATGAACTGCGCGAGGGACTGTCTTGGGGAAACTTCTACATTTATCAGCACTCCCTATCCTTCCACAACAAACATATAGAGTTCATCAGCTCGGTAGACACGGTACGTCATCCATAGCTCCCGCCGGTGATCATCTGGTGTCGTGTGGATACTCGATTACGCTCGGCCTGGTTCGCCTGCAGCTCGCTGAGCCTCATCGTTGACCGTGAACGCAGCACACGAGCTTTCACCGTACCCGCTGCTGCACACACGCATTGATCGCCGCCGCTCGTTGATGACAGCCGGCGCAGCGCTCCACTCTCCTGCGCCTTAAGCTCAACACCCTCGCCCACCACGGCACCACCCCACACCCCCCACTCCTCCAACAGACACGCCCACCATGGCTGAGCGGATATCGCATCTCATGGGCGCCCTCGACACGGGCACCGGCGCAGACAACTCGCGGGCGACCTCTCCCGGCGGCGACTGGCGCGACGCCAATGGCATGGTCAACGGCGAGGACAGCAGGAGTCGCCCGCGCACATTCCCCTACTTCGACTATCTGCCGTACCAGACCGAAGACCACAGCGAGCGCCTCGAGAGCCTGAACACATGTCTGAAGCACCTCTACATCGCCGTGTCTGCGGGCGACTTTGCCCCCGGCGCGGTGCACTGGACGCGCGAGATTCGAGGCTGGCTGTCCCTCAAGTTCGATCTTCCGCGCAGCACGCGCGTGAAGCTCGTGAATTTGTACTATGAGCTGGCGCTCGCCCCGGGGCTGGACTACCTGGTCGCCGAGCGCTTTGCCTCCATGTTCATGGTGCTGACCAAGTGAGTACCCTGTAGGTCGGCTATGAAGTCCCAGCTCGACTGACACAAGACAGGCGAAAGCATTACCTGCGCCCTGGCAAGGACCTCATCCTCGACTGGCGGCCGCTATACCGCGAGCTGAAGCTCTTCGTCCTGCCCTCCGAGTCGGGTGGCGCCCACCCGCCGAACGTCAAGCGCAATATCCGAACATTGACGAAGATGTGCACCTTTGCACAGCTGTACTTTGATCCCAACGAGATTCCGGCCATGTTCGAGGAGCTGCTTCCCTTCTTCAGCACTTCCTTCAGCGAGGGCGCTTTCGTTGTAGTGGGCCTCCTAAACTTGCTGCTGCCGACAAATGCAGCGCCAGAAGACATGCCAGACCTTCTACCGCAGGAGTACCTGCCGACATTCTTCCACTGCTGGTCGCTGGTCAACCGATCGCGGTTGTTCGATGCACATTTCATCGACACGATATCTCGATTGGCGAGGGACAACCTCACAGCACCACACATTCCATTCTCGCAGTACGGCATGTTCACTGGCGAGCAGAACTCTCACATCTTCACGGCGATTCTGCGGCTGCTCGAGATTCCTGTCGGACAGGCCACATCACCGTACAGCAGCGCAGTCGATCTCGGAGCTGGGCTGGCAGTCATGCTCGATAGAGACCAGCGGAAGCACCCTTCGACACACCACATTGCTCGATTCATCGGCATGTCGCTCTCGCCGGCATGTGCAAATCACCCAGACTCCATACTTAGCAAGCTGGAGGGCCTGATACAGGCGGTCGAGACGTTTTTCCACCCATCGAATTCTGGTAGCTGGACGCGGCCACTTGCACAGTTGGTCTACTACCTGGCCGACTTTTTCGTCTTGCGCTGGAACCGAGAGCACAGTGGCGAGATGGACGTGCCCAAGGAGCGTCAGCTGAACGATGCCGTCAAGAGGCGTTTCGTGCTCTGCCTGCGAGAGGTCACGTTCATGGGCATTTTCAGCAAGAGCGACAAGGCCGTGCAGTATGCACTGTCTACGCTCCAGAGCCTAGCGTATTTGGAGCCGAACCTCATCCTCCCGGGCGCACTTCAGCGCATCTATCCCGCCATGCAGGGTCTTGTAGAGGTACATCGTACAATTTCTTCGATTCGTGCCTTGCACATGCTCTCCAAGATCATGGCGAAGACCAGGGGCTGGAGATGTCACGTCACAACCGCGCTCGGTCTCGCACTACCTGGTATTGACCCCAACGACCTCGAGAAGACACTGCATACGCTGCAATACGTGCAAGGGGTCTGTTTTATGGTACCGTTCCACGATCTGACGAAGGCCAAGAAAGCCTCAGCCACGTCCGGAGATGGGACAGATACACCACAAGAGGACATGGGCGGTGACACAGGGCTTGCAATGCAATGGATTCAGCAGCAAGTTGAACGATTAGAGGGCGCCAACGGCAACATCGAAATCAACTACGACGAAGAGCTCAGTGACGAAGACGAGGAGATGATCTTGCGGTCCTCCACAACCGGCCTCAACGAGTTCCTGATCTCGTTCCTCGGCCGGGTTTTCACATTGCTGGAGAACTTGCCAGATGCGTCGAGAGTCCGTAGCGGGTCTCCCGAGGAATATGTGGTCAACCATCTCCCAGCTGCATTCACGCCGTTACTTGCAGCGCTCTCGCCGGAGCTGTATGATGTTGCACTCGATAAGATCGCCAACTTCATTTCAAATCACGTCATCCACCAAGCGCGAGATGCGATTGCATTCATCTGCAACAGCCTTGTCAAGATCAACCCCGAAAAGGCACTTAAGCGGCTGTTGCCCCATCTCTTTGCTGGCATCCGCACCGAGATCGAGGACAACGGCGCCGGTTCGACACGCACAACAGGCGCTGAAGTTCTTCCTCGCGACCGTGCACTGGTATGGAATCTCAGCATCTTGAGCATGTGCGTTGTTCACGTTGGCGATGCTGTGCTCGAGTGGAAGGATGACCTTTTCGAGATCGCGGAGTACATGCAGCAGAAGTGCCGAGGCACACCTACCGTGCACGTCTCCAACTTTATCCACCACCTCCTTCTCAACCTCACTTGCACATACACGATCGACTACGACATCTATGAGCAGGATGAGCTTGCGGAGGGAATCACTGCCCAGTCGTGGGGCAGGCAAGTCGATGTCAAGAAGCTGAACGTCAAGTGGCACACCCCGAAGCCTGAAGAGGTCGAGTTTGCCGTTCGACTGTTCGAGACGCATGCTAGCAATTCGATGAACGCTCTCGTTGCGCTCACATCAGCAGACTCCCCTATCAAGCGGGAGGGCACTGGCAAAGACTGGTCTGACGAAGTGTCGAGAAACCTTGTTCTGCTGAGGTTGATCATCTCTGGTATTTCGGTACTATTCGATGTGCGACATGACCAAGTCAGCGGCAGCATCGATGCTGTATCCGAGAGTGGGTCAGATCCTGATGCCATGGATACGGAAGGCATAGACGACGATGCCGGTCTGGGTGAAGCAGAAGATGAAGAGGTCAAGCCTACATTTCAGTACGAGTCTGGCTATCCCTTGTCTCGCGACGACAAAGACTACAAGCTTATCCACGACCTACGCCACCGCGTTGGTGAGATCCTTCACGACGTCCACTGCTTCTTGATCGAGAAGCAGCCGGACGACGTCCCCTGCTTCAACGCTCTTTACAACGCGTACCGATCGTGGTTCATCGACGTAGGTATCGAGCGCTCAGCACACGTCCTTGACCGCATATCGAGGCTTCTAGACAACGATGAGCAGCCGTTCAGGTTCAGCGGCCTGCGGAAGCAGTACCCTCGACCATTGCTCGTTAGACGCGCCAATGTCTACCACCTGCAACGTCTTCGACACAACGCGAATCCTCGACCTAAAACCGATCTCGACAAGCAGCTACTGCTCGACCTCGCAGAATCCAGCATCTCGTTGTATACCGAGATTCGACGTACAGCACAGACTGCGAACGAGTCCGCTGTCAAGTGCGTACTGGGTGCTCGGCCGCTTGTCATTCCAACACTCCTTGACGCGTTCGTGAAGGCTGTCGCAGAGCATGACTACCCCCGCATTAAGGGTGCGATGTTTGCGCTGCTATTCGGCAGTTTGGCAAAGACAATCAGTAGAGACTGGAGGTTTACGCCCAAGCTGATCAAGGCCTTCATCGAAGTTACTGGGGCTGACAAGCCGTCTGTACAAAAGCTAGCCACAAACGCGACTTTCCAGGTTATGGACATGGGTAAGGCCATGGAACGCATGGTCATCCTTGACAAGGATGTTGTTCAGGCAATTGCTTACGCCATCGACTCTGCCGAGGATGATGTTGTGCAGCAGAAGGTCACGAAGCGCCGCGAATACATTAAGCAGAAGCGCGCTCGCATTGAAGGCAAGAAGGCTGATCTGTCGAAAGAGCTTGTCCAGATCGCCCAGACTGAGCACTGGAAGAAGGTTAGTCGCACTGCTGCTATCATCGTCAATCTTGGAATGCGATACGATACTATTGCCTCTGATGAGATGATCGACCTTGTCGCTAAGGGTGCTATCGACCAACACCCAAGCCTGCGCGGTCTGTACGCTGGTGCCTTCATTGGGTTGTTCTCGGTCATCCAAACTCGCGCGATCACAGGTCACAGCTATGAGAAGTACCTGTTAGGCGAGGAGGACCTGCCCGACAAGGTTTCCGTGCCCACTCGACCTGATGATCCCAACTGGACGGAGGAGTACCTCGAATCTTTCGCAAAGCCTGAAGCCAAGTACTATGTTGACTTCGACTACCCTGGATGGCTCGTGTGGAACAAGACAATGCCAGCGTTTTTGCCAAACGCGCCCCAGGTCGAGTACGACGACACCGAGAACAAGGTTCGCAAGAGGATCGCAGGTCATATGAACCGATCATGGTTCTCGAATTACTTTGCGTTCATGAAGCAAGAGCCTCGCGATGCCAGCGCAGATCGTTTCCGCATGTCCAGCGCAATGCTCTTGACCCACGCCTTCGACCTCATCTTCTGCGGCTTGACTGAGGCTACTTTCGAGGACATCAAGGATCTCGCCGAAGCTGTCTACAGCGACGGAAGCGATAAGCACCAACACCGTGCTACCTCGGAAATCATGGCCGCGCTGCTTTCCTGCGCACCAGATCTGAAGCCTGAACAGCGAACTGAGGTTTGGGAGTACGTCTTCCCCATTGTACGTGGCATCTTCCAAGATGGGCTCACGCCCGAGAACTCTGGCTACTGGACAACGTTCCTGCACGTCGTCCTGCAGTCGAAGGACCCTCGCCGAGGATGGCCTATGGTCGATTGGCTCTCAAGCTTCCGTCTCGACATGGACTCGAACGCTGCCTTCAAGGAGAGCTCCAAAGTGCATCTTCTGACGCAGATGATCAGCGATGCTGGCTGGCACTTCCGCTTGGAGAAACCGATCTTGGAAGATTTCATGAAGCATCTCGACCACCCGTACAAGGGTGTACGAGAGGCGATGGGACAGACAATTGCTACCATCTACCGCACTCGATACCACGAGTCGTACAAAGACGTCGCTACTCTTATCAAGGCACAGAAGGACGCCTCGTCGATCGGCATCCGCCCTTACCAGCCTTCCGAGGAGTTCAGCGCCACTATCACAGACACTTTCTCGCGTCTCGAAGCTTGGCGTCACCAGCGTGAGCCTGGGCAACAGACGCCCTCTTCGTACACATCAGCCGGCAAGACAGTGCTCCTCTGGCTCGACTCGACTCTTTCCTCATACGAATGCACACAACTTGTCAAGTTCTTCCCCGATGTGTTCATGGAGCAACTACTGCACATGATGGACGTCAAGGAGGATCCGGAATTGCAATCTCTGGCATATCATGTCTTCCGTCACCTACCCAACATCCCTCAGCGCGAGGGAGAGGATTCCGACTTCATCGCCGCCCTCATCCGCATTGGAAAGAACGCCACCTCATGGCACCAGCGTCTGCGTATCCTGATCAACGTCCAAGTCATCTACTTCCGCCGTCTCTTCCTCATGAGCTCCTCGCAGCAGCAAGAGCTTTTTGACTGTGTCTCCTCTATGCTCAGCGATGTGCAGCTCGAGGTCCGTATGGGTGCCGCCGCAACACTCAGCGGCATGATCCGCTGCAGCCCGCAGGCTTTCCGCGACAAGCAGGTCGAGGCTCTGAAGAAGCGCTTCACCACCCAGCTTACAAAGAATCCGCTGCCTAAGAAGGTCAAGGGCTCGGTCCCCGGCACGCCGTCTGCAGACCAGAACAAGCTCGTACTGACACGCCACGCTGCGGTTCTCGGTCTCGGTGCATTGACACAGGCGTTCCCGTACCAGTCGCCGCCGCCAGCGTGGTTGCCGGAGGTGCTGGCGACGCTGGCAAGGAAGGCGAGCATGGATCCTGGTGTCGTTGGAAAGAGTGTCAAGACCGTATTAAGTGACTTCAAGAAAACCAGGCAGGATACCTGGCATGTTGATGTCAAGGTGAGCATTCACTTTTAGTTTGAATTAGACTGAGACTAACGATCATTAGGCTTTCGAGCAGGAGCAACTTGAGGATTTGGAGGGTGTGCTTTGGAAGAGCTACTTCGCCTAGACATAAACATCGATCACGACAGCATGGATGGGACTACTGTACGTTATAACGATGTTGCGCATTGCATGGTTGCATAGCAGGCGTACGGGCGATACCATGGATGCATTTGTTAGAATGCCATAGAAGAATGACCGTTCCACTCTATTTCATGTGCCCTTCGCCTATGGCAAATCGATGGCGAGGCTGTGAACTAGCACTGGAGAATGAAGGAGTGGCCGGCAAGAATTTTCAATGGCGGAGTCGCACGCAAGAGCGGCCATACATCTTCACTGGTGGCTTGAGATCCTTCATCATCCTTATTCCCGGCAAAATACTGCGTCCAGGCAGAAAAGTGGGGGCTGGATCAGGCTGAGGCTCTGGATCTAGTCGAGGAGAAATTGGCGCAACCTCGTGAAAGCCCATTTGAAGCTGTGAAGTATTACAGTCCAACTAGATCCACATTCTCCACACCACACCAGTATCCGGGGAAGCACATGGGTGGGCAACTAACCTTGTGTCAACGACTGAGCTGAGCAAAAGGCTACGAGATTCCCGGTCATATTCCGCCACTTCGTGGCATGCGAAGCGGCTTAAGGGAGTAACGTCGCGCCTTGAAGTCGTTCGGTTGGCTAAATGCACCACCAATAGGGATATCGTGGCCCCTTCAATGGTGGTGAGAAAATAGGTCTGCGACCTGTGAGTTGACCTGAATTGGATGCGCTCAGTCAAAAGCATTGATGGAAGCATCTAGCCCAGCATTTCAATCTGAACGCGCTGCATCTGAAAATGCAGAGCAGCTTCATCCATCTATCTGATCTCAGACTTCGTCCACTCAACTGATCGTCACTTTACCAGTGTTGCGGTAGTGGTTGTCTGTAGCGACTCCGCATCATGCATGTCGAGTACTCATACGGTGCCACTCCATGCAGACAACATGAAGGAGTCGAGATGCGCTGGCCGAGATTCCAAATTCCGGTGGATACTTCACACGCTTCCTCCTCCACGAAGCTGCATAAGGCCCGAGTAGTCCCCAGCACATCGATGGCATCAGCTTCCAACAGTCCGCTCTCCAACTCACTCGTCCCAATCCGTCTTGACTCCAGTCGTCCGCGAAGTCAGACGTCGCAGCAATGGCCATCAGCGCCCCAGGTGCACTCTATGGAGAGCCGACGTCTGCGACCACTTTCGTCGCGGCGACTATCAAGCTTGGATACGATGTTGTGAAGGGCAAATAGAAGGGGGGGGGGGGGGGGCGATCTTTGATAGTTAGTGGAAATTCGTATTGCTTAAACAGAGGGGGCGAGGCTCTACGATGAACAATACGAATGACTGAGCGATTTGCTTGCTCGGGTCACTAGATGAAGGGACAAATGGCTCGGAGAAGGCATAAGTCGAGGGGTTTGGATCGTAGCTTGCGGAAGCGATAGGACGAAGGCCTGTATTGGTCACAGCTCGAAAAGCTAATCATGGACACTGATTTCACTTTGCTATAACGAATTGGCCCCGTTGCCTTACATTGACACTGAAAGTCAGTTAGGGCAACCTAGCTGCGTATACGAGGTGAGGCTGTGCCTTCCTCACCACTTCCTGGGCTTGGAACTCAGCCTTGTTGCTATCCCTCCTCTTCATCGCCCTCGAAGCGCTGCCATCCGCTATTCCTTCGCGAACATGATGCCCACGAACTAAACTAAATGTCCTGTGCCTCTGCGCCCTCACTCAACCACGTCCTTCTCGACGTGTATGCACGCGCGCCTGTCTGCACGTGCGACTTTTGTCCTGTCGCAACAAGAAAGGTGCAGCTCTTAGGCGCAAGCTGACCCATGGGTCCCCAGCCCATTTCTGCTAGCCCTCCTCCAGCGAGCGGCTTCGTCTACGAACCCTTATCTACGCCTAAGTCGCTGCGCTTCATCAAGGTACTACCAAGCCTGAAAGAAGGATGTATCCAAGTCGATATCTGGGAGTCGTTGGAGACCATACCATATCGCTGTCTATGTTACGTCTGGGGGTATCAAACTGAGAAGTATCCACTTCTGCTGAATGACCAGACCATGCTGGTCGGCAAGAACCTGCACGAGTTCCTCGCGGTAGCTACTCAACGCTTTCCTGGACAAGCTGTCTGGATTGATGCGCTGTGTATCAATCAAAACAATTACACTAAGAAAAGCGCCCAGGTACAACAGATGGGCAAGGTATATAAAGAGGCAACCAGGGTTCTTGGTTGGTTAGGCAAAGATGACGGTATAACGAAGCTCTTTGACTGGACTCAAAGCCGATAACGATTTACAGCAGAGCCCGGCGTTACATTCCATTCAATTCAGCGTCCTCGCGTCTATTGAGTGCTGTGATACGACTGGAGCAGCACCCTTGCTGGACACGAGCTTGGGTCTTACAGGACTCCATACAAGCTCGCTCGTTGAAAATTCTATGTGGACTAGCGCCAACAACGCCAGGGGCACTTTGGAGAGGCCCCCCAGAAATACAACTTTTTGGTAGAAAGGCCACACAGCATGTACTTCGACTTCAACCATTCATGGCCTCTTCTCAACTCTTTCACATTTCGTCGTGACCGGGATTGCGTCACGGTACAGATATTCGATTTCTTTGGAACTACGAGAGAGACAACCGCCACCATGAGCTTTTGGGCTTACATGAAATTGGCGCTGAAGACACATTGCATGCATCCACGCGACCGAATCTATAGTTGTTGGCCATCCGGGAACAACACACCACATTCAACGTTGACTACGACGAGGCCAGCGTGAGCACCTTTTGGAGATCAGCAGAGTACTTTGAAGCTTGGTGCAATCCATATGAATTACGCTGCTTATGGAGAGTCCTAGACCTGCGTCGTGATCAAGTCCTGGTAGCCGCGAAAGAAACAGAATGAGGAACGCTCTCCTGCTCTATCCCAATGCGGCGTTGTCGGGCTGACAGACCTTTTGGTCCATTATTTCCAGACTTTGAATCTTGTGACAACGAGTTCACAGGTGAGAATCGCGATCTCGGCTTCATTGTTACTTACCGTGACAAGCTTTTGCTTTGTCCTAATGGGCAAGGAGAGTGCTTTGGAGAGTTTCGGAGCTGCGGCCGCAACGCACACTTTCTACTCAACTTTAGCAATAACACTCTTTTACCATCCTGCTCACCTACTCTAGTGGAAGACAATGTAAGCGATGTGCCGGGAATCCAGAGCTTTGGTACGTCCTGGATGGAGTAGAAAGCAAAGTCAAGGGTTGGAAAGACGTTGTGCGGATCACTGCGCTCGGTGCCGATTCAGATCGAGACTGGATGAGGAGGCCACACTTTCGTATGAAGTTGACTCACGATTACTTGTTCTCATACTTAGATTCACAGTACACACATCATGAGGAACGTGTCCAGCAATGATTCAATCATAGTACTTGTTCACCACGGGATGTGTTGTAGACACGTAAGAGAGTTCGTGTAACTCCAAGCAAGTGAGCTATATGAACAAGAGGGGGTTACTCGATGGATATCTGCCCGCATCTCATAATCTGGAAAGTCCCCTGATGGCTACATCTAGAGAGAAGAGATGCTGACCAAACATTGAAATGGACTCACAGGATGCCGCTGCCCCAACATAGACGTACTAGCGTTACTCTTTTCAGCCCAAACCACCTCACCTCCAGCTCCAGAGTCACAGCACCTACACAACTTTACACAGACCTTACATGTTCATCATGGCATCGGCCAAGACAAACGTCTTCCGCAACGCATCGCTGACGCCACCTTCCTGCGCTTCCATCGGTATCAGCACTTCACTTCTCAATACACAAAACATCAATTCGCGTTTAAACACACAAGAAGGGAAGTACTGCGACATCCTGCCTCGCCTTGAATTCCCCGCACTCACCGCCAGCTGGTGCAGGACTGAGCTCTTGAAAGCAGTTAAACATGTTACCAGGTTGATCTTCTGTCAGGGACTTGAGATAAACAGGGCGCAGTATGAAGTCCGGAAAGATTTTGTGCAAGAGGAGTTGATGAAAGGTCGCAACTACAAGCTCGCTATAGGCTCAAACGCCGGCGGGTAACTAAAAAAACTAACGTTAACCCCCTTCAAAAAAACGTAGGTTAAAAACCCTACAAAAAACGTAAGTTACATAATAGTAAAAAGGAAAAGTTGCTATAGGTAAGGCGAGATATTTGCTAAATATTGTGTTTAACACCTGGTGGTTCAAATCCACTCTTTTCCGTGTACAACAAAAATATAAATGAACTGAAAACGGAAAGAATTATTATATTAACAACAGATAGCTGACTATCTATATTTATATGTCAGGGGCTAGCTCCTGCGAGAAGGCCGCAAGGATGACCGCTTCAAATTCCTCCGCAATGATACTCCTCCAGCATGAGTTCATTGGGTCATTGATGGTACAACAGACAACGTCGCAACTTGGATGAAGGACAACGAAGATAACCTTGACACTCCAAAGCGCAAACGCACATTCAACTACCAGGATGTTTCCGCTTTGCCCCCTCGAAAGGTCCAGAAGATTGCACTAGAGAACTCTGAGCCCGTAATCGATTACCTCAACGAAGAAAAGAAGCGAGAAGAGGTTAGCTTGCCAGTAAAAGACATCATGCGGGTTGCCATGGACACAATGGTTTAAAGAGGAACGCTCAAGGCTTTCAAAAACAAGGAAGACCAAGCCAAATTGCTGAAAACGTGTGGTGATTGATCTCTAGGGCAGTCTCGTTCACCAAGCTTGCCAAAGCCTTGGAAGATCTTGGTATTGGAAGTGTCAAGGGCATAGCCAGCGAGTTTGTGCTTACCTTTGGTGTGGCTGGAAGTGAGACTCATGTGGATGGAACAACTTCGCTTGTGGAAGCTATCAAAGATCTGTACAAGAAGTCCAATGAAGTGCGCTTGCTCCTCGGGCTAGACAGGAGGATGATGCGTAGATATGTACAGTAAGCGCAAGAATGAGAGTGCAGCCGCTTCGTCTCAGCAGAAGCTTACCAGCAGCTAGCTCGCGGAGACATCAATTGCCAGCCTCCTCATCGTTCTCGTAGATTGATGCTGACAATGATCAGGCACCTGTCTCTACTGCGCCTGCTCCGTCCTCCTCAATCGAATCACCAGAACTTGCACTAACAGCGACTGTAGTGACACCCGATGCATCTGCTACACGAGCCTTCACGTCGCAGTCGCTCGCCTCTCCTCTGTCAGGACAGATACCTTGCGCCCAATGCAGCTTCCTCAATGACGCCTCGCTCAGTCACTGACAGACACAGCCTCAGCGTCAACAGACTCAACAGCGTCACCCGCGTCGCCAGCGACACGAGCGATACCAATACTTGTATACCTCACCAAGCCTCCCAAGCGCAAGAGCGAGACTGCGGCCTCTTCGTCTCAGAAGAAGCCAAACATCATTACCAGCTACTTGGCGAAGATACCGAAGGTCAGTTTCTGCATTTTTCCTGTACAACGAATGCTAACGATGATCGAGTACCGTCTACAGCAGCTTCTGCTGCTGCAGTGAAAACTGTCCTCCTGCACCTCACCTAGACCAGAGGTCGCACCATGGAAGTCTTGTAACGCCAAAAGGCTCTTAAGGTTACAAGAGACCTCCGGAGATGTCTTAAATACCTCTGTCATTGCAGATTTTCGAGGATAGTAACGCTAGCCTCAGAAGCCGATACAAGTATGGAGGGCAAGCGCTCTCCAGCAACAAAACGCTCTGGGTCTAGTGTTGATCTATCCATCGAATCAGTGCAACTTCGTTAGCTGATCGCATTAGTGTTAAGCACTCGTTCTTATAGTGTTGTTGTGGTGTAATAATATGCGTCAGGATATATGGGTGCGCTCAACTATGTACAAATTACGAGAACTCGCCGTTCGCCTCGTCGGCGTCCAGCCAACCTCTGCACATCTCCACAGCGCGGTTCCTAGATTTTGTTAGTTGTGACCACCGGAAATTGGAGTATGGTTGAACTCACCACTTCTTGAACATCTTCGCGCCGTCCTCTTGTGTGACGTTGGGCTCGAATACCATGCGGTCTTTCTGGTTGATCTCCTTCAGCTCGTCGAACTCCTTCCATACGTTAACTGCGAACCCAGCCGCAATCGCGGCACCAAGCGCGGTAGTTTCGCGCATAGCGGGGCGGTCGACCGGAATGCCGATAATGTTCGCTTGCGTCTGTGGAGAAAGAAAGTTAGCGACGCGCTTGAGCCTCAATATGATGTCATCGATGCACTGACCTGCATGCAGAGGTTGCTGTTACTCATACCGCCATCAACAGCCAACATGTTCAGCTTATGCCCGGAGTCCAGCTCCATAGCATCGAGAATGGCCTTGGTCTGGAAGCACGTCGCCTCGAGAGTTGCTCGCGCGATGTGGCCCTGCTCTGTGAACTGCGTGATGCCGAAGATTGTACCCTTTGCGTCGTCTATCCAGTAAGGCGCGAACAGACCGGAGAAAGCTGTGACGAAAACGCATCCACCATTGTCCTCTACACTTGCAGCGAGATCACTGATCTTGTGCGAATGTGTGATGAAACCCATGTTGTTCATGAGGAACTTGACACCGGACCCTGCGACAGCTATACTTCCCTCGAGGGCGTACACAGGCTTGCGCTTGCCACCGAAGTCGTATGCAATAGTTGCGAGCAAACCATGTTTCGAGATGACTGGCTTCTCGCCGACGTTGTAAAGCAAGAAACAACCCGTTCCGTACGTGTTCTTTGCGGATCCAGGTGTGAATCCTTGTTGGCCGACCAACGCCGAAGACTGGTCACCCAAGCAGCCAGCAATCGGTACACCCTTGAGAGTGCCTCTTGAGAGCGAACCAAAAGCGTCTGGCGAAGACGATGGAACAATCTTGGGCATGTTCAACTTCTTGCGGTCGAGTCCGAAGAATTCAAAAAGCTTGTCGTCGTATTGTACGGTGTGCAGGTTCATGAACATCGTTCGCGAGGCGTTCGTGCAGTCTGTGACGTGAACATCGCGGTCCTTGCCACCGTTCAGGTTGTATAGAATCCATGTGTCGGGGGTACCGAACGAGAGGCGGCCCTCTTCATAGGCCTTGCGGACCGCCTCAACGTGCTCGATGAGCCATACAAGCTTCACCGAGGAAGGATATGTGGACAACGGCAGCCCAGTCATTTCAAGCAGCTCGTCCGCCCCTTTCTTCTGCTTGAGCTCACGGACTAACCCTTTGGTCCTCGTGTCCGGCCATGCAATGGCGTTGTAGAGCGGCTCGCCTGTGTTGGTGTCCCACACGACAGTGGTTTCACGTTGGTTGGTAATTCCGATTGCCTTAATGTCTGAAATGTCGTAATTCATGTCTTCAAAAATGCCCGTGGCCTTTTCTATACATGTCTCAACAGTGCTGACAAGCTCGTAGGGATCGTGCTCGTGCCATCCCGATTGTGGGTAGTGTTGAGTAAACTCGATCTGGTGTTGCGCGACCGGCTAGAAGCAGGTCAGTCACGCCTACTTCAGTCACATGCAAAGGCAGACTCACTTCGCCCATTCCATCAAAGATAATAAATCGTGTACTTGTCGTACCCTGATCGATTGCACCAATGAACACTTTCTCGAGCTTCTCCTCGTCAAGCAGCTGCTCGTCCGCTCCATTTCCCACCTGCTCCTTGGGCTTTGGTTGCGGCTCAGCGCTCTTCGCCGAGATCTCTTGAATCGCCATGGTTGATGTGGAAATTCGGCGTTTGTAAATTGCTCCTTTGTATTGCAGTGGAGTATACCTAATTCTTCCGCGAGCAGTGGAGATTTTCCGGCATGCGCGTCGCGTGCAATTGGTTGTTGCAGTTCCGAGGTGGTTGTGCCGTAAACGTGCGAAAAGGGACGCCGTTCGCGCGAAAGAACACCGAACTATGGTGTAGGAATATTTAAGGGCTGGAGAAAAAGTAATACAGGACAGTGCAGGAGGAAGGCAAAGAGATCATCGTACGGCGCGCAAGGTATTCGGAGTCAAATCGGCACGCGACAACGATTATGCGCGTGGGCTTATGACGATGAGGGGTTGGTGTAGGAGAAAGCGGGGGACCTTAGCTATGAGGGGAAACAATTCGTGGGTGCGGAACGTCAGGTGGGTGCTTGAAATCTCAGCCTCAAGCAAGCTAAACAGGGTAAGCCGTCCTTCGCGACTTCTCGTCTGTTCCAAGCATTCATCGTCGATTGTTGCGCCTGCTAACGGGGCCTAAATGTGCAGCTAGGCAATCCATCCGCGCGTCTTGATCATTGTGATATCAATATAGTGGGTCGATCAGCACGCGCGCTCCACAATCAAAGTTAATGGCATTATCAATCGCAGAGCCTCAAACCCCATGTTCGGAACATCGGTAACGGTAGATAGTAGCCTGAATCAGAGGTGTGCAATTACTGTCAAAGCTCGAGGTATACCAGAAAATATCCAATTACGCCAACGTGTGCAAAGCAGGGTCCCGCCGAGGGTTCAAAGCCCGGTCGTCACATGCGCCCCTGTGCCCCCAAATATAATGGGACCTGCCGATCCCCAGAACTCAGTGCTCATCCCTGTCGTCGCTGGCCGCAGCATCCTTCTTGGCAGCAATTCTGGCCTCTTCCTCGTCTTCCAGCTGATCCTGCGACCCCTCACGGAGCGCCTTGATGCGGTCGGTAGCACCCGGCATCCGTCCGACCTTTGACGAGACCTCCCCACGGCCGATCAGACTAACAACAATACTGACACCGACGATGAAGGTCAGGATGAATCGGTACTCGCGGTCTGAACGACCAGTTAGCAATGTCACATATGGAATCAAAGATCAGACTTACACCATGGGGGAGTCCAGCCCTTAAGCGCAGCGCGAGTATCGATAAAGTAAAGACCAACGAAGCTCATGAACTGAGTAATCAGAGCGTATTCGATGGGCATGAGCGTGGCGCTCCAGCCTGCCATGGGGGCGAAGACGCCTATGGCATAGCGAGGGTAGCCGTGTACTCCTCCGTACTTTGCCCACTCGAGACCCCAATGGATCGCACCCAAGAACGAGATAATCTACAGTTTGTCAGTAAGTTTCGATCGTGTCTAGGCTCTGGCAAAGCGTACGCTGGCTCCATAACCAATCTGGATGGGCTCGAGGAGGTGGAGCAGATGTGTAGCGGTGTGCTCTGAAAGGATGTTGCCCTGGCCGCCAACGGAGTGGTTGATCTCGTATGCACAAAGCACTGTCGCCAGTGAGGTACCGAGGTAAGGAATGGTACCTGCAAGACCCATGTAGTAGGCCTCAATGGGTACCTCTTTCAGGCTGAACGTTTCCTTGATAGTTTCCTACGCGCGTCAGCTTGCTTAAAGGTATCTTCATTGCGCGCTGCTTACAATATCGCTCTTAACACCGGCCATCATGTCGACATCGTTATTTTGGGGGGTCTCAACTCCCTGCTCGGACATGAACGGATGGATCGAGCTGGTCGTGGATACTGTCTCTGGTGTAGGGACAAGCTTCTCGTGTGCATATCTGTCCTCGGCTTTCTTCTGGTCTTCTGTGAGATTTCGGCGAGACAGAGAAGACCTGATTGGTGTTATGCGTGCCAATTGCGCTGTCTGCGGCCTCTTGGACGCCATGGATCCGAATTGCGTCGCCCATTGATGCGCTGGGGCCGCTCGTGGAGCTGGCACGAATGGACGCGTAGTGGGCGCGACGATCGATCTTGCAAATCGTGTAGCACCGTTGCGAAGCATTGTGACGAAAGGGAGTATATTATGAGGTACGGAAGAAACGAGCCACTGCTACTGAACGCTGGAGAGGGAAAGAGGAGGATTCTAGTGTAGCTTCCGAGCTGCGGCTGACAAGCTTGTCAACCAAGCTATCGAGCTCCCATCCCCGCAAAACCGGGTGACGTCATGCCCATGTCAAGCTTCGGCAGGCACGGACATTTACGCAAGGCTTCTGCTAACGTTTATCCCGAAAATTTTGATTTTGGATCGTTTGTTCGTGACGGCTTTGCCGACTCTACATTGTGAACGGCAACTGCGGTACGCTATCTGCGGCGAACGTGTGTTTGCAAGGAAGGCGCGCCACACATTGAAACACGCAGCTTGCGCACAGACCAGTAGTGTCTTTCGCTCTTCTCCAAGTGCAGGGCTTGATAATCCCAAATTTCGCGGAAACAGATACACACAGATGTATCGGTCAATGGCTGATGTGATGTCGTCTCTCCGTGTGAGCTTGAGCGCGTTTCGAGATGTGGCCGGAGCGCAATGAATTTTTGTTTGCGATAATTGATATGCTTAGATCGTGAACCGGTCACCGGTATGTTGGTACATCCAGCGGTGTTAAGTTACATCCCACCGCGCGCGCAGAAAAGCATATCCAAAACTAGCAACATCAAACAGCTAATATCCACCTTCACAGTGCCCAAGATCCTCAACATCAGTCTTTGCATTCCCTGAAGGGAGCCCGTACAATACACCACCGCATGCCTCTTGCCATCCTATCGTCTACCAAATTGCTTCCAAGAACGCTGATAATAACAACCACATCAGAAACGAGCAAACCAGGCCTGAGTGAGTGCAACTGCCTCCCGTATCGTCGTCAAAGCTGGATACAGCAACCAGACTTCTAAATTAACGGAGGTCTTCCAGGCATTCCTTGACTTATCTTGCTACTCACTGAGTCTTCCAAATACTACAACTCGCTCTGTAGTTACGTCCGCTTACTTCGACGACATGAGAGACTGCCTCAAGCACCTTATTGTCGTCCAGCATGCTTCCTTGAGCGCACGTCCGAACGCGCTCTCAATCGCATCATCTTTCTGGTACCCCACCCAGAGGCCTAGTCGTGCCGCCGCAATCGTGATGAGAGCGATTCATCAACGCAGCTTCACGCAGTCGCGTTCCGTGAACGTTTCTTTCATCTTGTCGACGTATACCGCAACGACAACGTCACGTCGCTAGCCTTCTTGTCCTCGGCAAAGATCTTTTGTTACACAGCAAGCGGGCTCGCGGTCACGCCTTCGACGTTGATACAAACAGAACACCAGACTCTAACAGCTCTGTTCAGCCGTCCAGGGCTTCCACGCAATCGTCTCGAAGAGCAGATTGAAGCTAACCTAAGGCTTGAGAAAGCTCTCAATCTGGGACAAGGCTCACACTGTCCCGTCAAAGGGCCCGGCGTACTGAGCATCGCAGCAAACAGTCGACCAGTTCAGTCCCATCGCCGCCGTATTTGAGAGGGTCATGGAAAGCATGATCCAGAAATCAAACTCGAGGAGAATGGCCAACAACAAGCGGCACGAGCAGGTTCCCAGTACGCTCGAGAAGTTGTGCAACGGATGCGGGAAGGCGCCCTTTTGTGTATGCGAGGCCCGAACGGGGGAAGATTATTGTGTCTGGATTGCGGCCGTGCTTGGCTCCGTCAGCAGCCTTCAAGTGGTAGCAAGAGGTGCACTGGATGCGGAGCTGGGTGGAGGTTATCCAAGGAGTGGTTGACTGACCCAGTTGAGAAGAACACCGTTTGCACCCGCGCTGGGACGAGTACAAGAAACCAGTCGCATACGCAGGCAAGGAGGCTAACGAGGATTAGCAGGGCGACAGGAAGCTATACACCACGCGCAGTGATCTCCATAGGTAGTCCTCGCTTGACTTCAATCGACTATCTCCCAAACTATTTTCCTAATACGCATTTGCACTCGGTTGGCCATGGGTATGTTAGAGTTCACCCACTGCTGGAACGAGTGGTGTGTACATACAGTGCAGAAAAAGCCGGATTCAACTTCCAGATCTCCTGAAAAAGAGAGGGTAGTCAGTGCCTATCGGTACATATGTTGCACACAGACAGACGTCCTGTTGGCTACGGTGATTTTGCTGCTGTGTTCGGTTTTCTATGAACATGAGTGGTGGTCTACAGAGACCCCAAGGTCGATTGTTGCAAAGGGTGCTGCCTGGCATCAATTTGCAGTTTGCTAACAGAATCAAATGTTGCTCAGCAAGTCAAATCTGAGTGTGCTCACCAATGGTGCCTGCAAAGACTGAGCGAAAACGCCTGCTCATATTGACGAACAATTCTCGTCATGGCACGAGAATATTGCAGCGCTTCCTCATCATTACAGAACCCTAAAGTGGACCCCGAAAACTGCCATATTTACTGAGGGATGAAAGGTCACACTGCTACGACTAGACTGATGTCTTTGCTCGTGTCTCGAAAGACGGCCATTTGGATGCAAACAGCGTTTGCGATCAGGCTGAGTGGCGGTGCACTATCAGGCAGCAAGGCTCACTCCGGAGTCAAGCCATCGCAGGGCTTGCTATCTCACTGCACAATGCGGACTCATTGCGGCACGTCTCGACGGTATTCGAAGCTGCTTGATGGTGCCCAACTGTATTGAGGACTGTCAACAATCTGATGAGGTCGCCACTGACAACGTGGGGCTAGGTTCTCGCTAGCGTTGCAGGCCGTGCATGGTGGGGTACTAACTTCGTCATAGCAACCGCAGAGCGACCGCAGAATAACGGCAGCAGAAAGAATGCACAAGCAGCTTCGACAGGGTACGACGGCCGCACAACTAGCTGTGATTGCTCCTAGTGTGATTTGCACGAGGCTAAGCGCCTCTATCAACAATCAGGCTGCGTTTCATGGTGGGTCGTGGTGTTCGCGCACCAACCAGCAGCTTCCGTGATGTTCTTGTTCTGCGGGATTCCACGAGCTTCCCTTACAAAAATCTGTCTCGCCCACCACTTTTAAAAGCCCACCCCGCCGCTGCTCCTCGACCTCTCCAGTACACCAAACAATCACCACAGCCAAGTCTCACTATAATCAAGTCACTGACTTGTGAGCATTCAACAGTTTCTTTCTTTGATACCCCACCACACACACAACTGCAACAATGTCAGCGATTGGAATTGATCTCGGTACAACGTATTCGTGCGTTGGTATCTTCCGCGATGACCGCATCGAAATCATTGCCAATGACCAGGGTAACCGCACAACACCCTCGTTCGTTGCCTTCACCGACACAGAGCGCCTCATCGGTGACTCCGCGAAGAACCAGGTCGCCATGAACCCTATCAACACAGTCTTCGACGCTAAGCGTCTGATCGGACGCAAGTTCGCCGACGCTGAAGTCCAGGCCGATATGAAGCACTTCCCCTTCAAGGTCATTGACAAGGGCGGCAAGCCTGTCATTCAGGTCGAGTTCAAGGGCGAGGAGAAGACCTTCACACCTGAGGAGATCTCCTCCATGGTCCTCGTCAAGATGAGGGAGACCGCTGAATCCTACCTCGGTGGCACCGTCAACAACGCTGTCGTCACAGTCCCTGCCTACTTCAACGACTCGCAACGTCAGGCTACTAAGGACGCTGGCCTCATTGCTGGCCTCAACGTCCTCCGTATCATCAACGAGCCTACAGCCGCTGCCATTGCTTACGGTCTTGATAAGAAGACCGAGGGTGAGCGCAACGTCCTCATCTTCGATCTTGGAGGTGGTACATTCGATGTCTCCCTTTTGACCATTGAGGAGGGTATCTTTGAGGTCAAGTCGACTGCCGGAGACACTCACTTGGGTGGTGAGGACTTTGATAACCGTCTTGTCAACCACTTCACCAACGAGTTCAAGCGGTAAGTTACTCCAAGCCTACAGTTTCCCAAATATTCACCTATGCTTCACATACTGACTATCTCGCAGAAAGCATAAGAAGGATTTGACCTCTAACGCTCGCGCTCTCCGCCGTCTCCGCACCGCTTGCGAGCGTGCCAAGCGCACCCTCTCGTCATCTGCTCAGACCTCCATCGAGATCGACTCCCTTTTCGAGGGCATCGACTTCTACACTTCAATCACCCGTGCCCGCTTCGAGGAGCTCTGCCAGGACCTCTTCCGCTCCACCATGGAGCCCGTCGAGCGTGTCCTCCGCGACGCCAAGATTGACAAGTCCTCCGTCCACGAGATCGTTCTCGTCGGTGGATCCACCCGTATCCCCAAGGTCCAGAAGATGGTTTCCGACTTCTTCAACGGCAAGGAGCCCAACAAGTCCATCAACCCCGATGAGGCTGTTGCCTATGGTGCCGCCGTCCAGGCTGCTATCCTGTCTGGTGACACTTCCTCCAAGTCCACCAATGAGATCCTTCTTCTCGATGTTGCGCCGCTCTCGCTCGGTATCGAGACTGCTGGTGGTGTCATGACTGCTCTCATCAAGCGCAACACCACCATCCCCACCAAGAAGTCCGAGGTCTTCTCCACTTTCTCTGATAACCAACCTGGTGTCCTCATCCAGGTCTACGAGGGTGAGCGTGCCCGCACAAAGGACAACAACCTGCTCGGCAAGTTCGAGCTTACTGGTATCCCACCTGCGCCCCGTGGTGTCCCCCAGATCGAGGTCACCTTCGATGTTGATGCCAACGGTATCATGAACGTCTCCGCGCTCGAGAAGGGCACCGGAAAGACTAACAAGATTGTCATCACCAACGACAAGGGCCGTCTCTCCAAGGAGGAGATCGAGCGCATGCTTGCTGAGGCCGAGAAGTACAAGGCTGAGGACGAGGCCGAGTCTTCCCGTATCTCCGCTAAGAACGCCCTTGAGTCCTACGCTTACTCTCTCCGCAACACACTCTCCGACTCCAAGGTCGATGAGAAGCTCGATGCCGGTGACAAGGAGAAGCTCAAGGCCGAGATCGACAAGACCGTTGCTTGGTTGGACGACAACCAGACCGCCACCAAGGACGAGTACGAGTCTCAGCAAAAGGAGCTTGAGGGTGTCGCCAACCCCATCATGATGAAGTTCTACGGAGCCGGTGGTGAGGGTGGTATGCCTGGCGGTATGCCTGGTGGTGCTCCCGGCGGTGCCGCTCCTGGCGCTGGCGGCGATGACGGCCCTACCGTTGAGGAGGTTGACTAAGCGGATCGCTCCCTTGAGTCGTCTTCTTTGTCTTTCTTCTTTCGAGCATAGACTTCTTCCTTTGGGCGGTCTTCGGAGTTTATGGCCATAACGGCCTTTTCACGGTTTCATTTGCATCAGACGAGTTACGATAATGACTGGAAAAGTTTGGTGGAATGCATGTGATGAGATATCCCGAGTAGAATCCACTTAATACCTTCAAAATCTTCCGTCTGCTTGTGATGTTTGCCTTCACTGATACTTCTCCAGTGCTGCTTAACGATGCAACACATCTCTTTCTCTCTCCGTCTATGCAACGTTTTCGTAGCTATAATTCTCATGATGTTTTCGCCGCACACCCCTGTTCTCATTGCAGTCGTGAGAGCAGTGATACTCCAGAATAATTGCGTAATTGCCATGCTTACGTTTGGCACCCAATGTTCACCTACCCTATCCGCTGCCGTGGCATCGTGCATACATGTACGCCATCTTGTAGCCATCAGAAAACTCATCGCATCACCATCGCGCAGCAAGTTGACCCCGTAGCTGCCGTGGCAGAAGCCTGATCCAATCTTCGCCTCGCGCGTGCTTCGTTCATCGTTTGCCATGGAGGCGTCTGTCGTCGTGTATCTCACCCAATATCATACATCGTGTCCACCATATCGTACACCTCCACATCCCTTCCAGCTATTCATCTATTCCTTCCCTGCCAAAGCAAAAGGCTCCTTAACCTCTTCTCCCAGACCCCTCCTCGTCCAAACATCCTCACTATTCGGCCTGCTTTTCAGCGCCTTCTCCTTCTCCGCATACCTCTCCTGGATCAACCTCTCCTTGACATCAGCACCAGAATAGCTGTTCTTCGTCCTCATGCAGAACCAGAAATCATTCCAGTGGTCGCTGCATGACCGTAGTTGCCCGTAGCGGTACAAGTCGTTGAAATGCCCGCCCAGCGAGGAACAGTAGAATGCGCTATCGAAGGCGGCGCGGCATGACATGCTGCGTGGGAGGGTGGGGTCGAAGTCAGTCTCCGCGGGGGTTGGTTCGTTTGATGTGCTCGAGGGCGTTGCGAGGGAGGGGGGTGTGAGGTGTGGGTGGGCGGCGTAGAAGTCGGGGTCTTGCGGTGCGGGAGTTGCGCTTGAGTGTGTTTCCCTCGATGCTGACGGCGGAGGCGTCGAATACTGTGATTGTGCAGTGGGCAGCGCTTGGCCTGTTGCTGGGAGCAATTGCACTTGCTGTTCGGTCGCGGGCGCCATTACGGGCTTGGGCGCGTCCGGTGTTGAGCTTGAGAAGGGCCACATGATGGGATTTGTAGATATGCAGCGCTGAAGACGGATAGGTCGAATGGATTGCGTTGTAGTCCGGATTGGATCGATGGTTTGAGGACCCTGAGGTATACACAACAACTCGTGATGAATTCGCGGATGAGCGTTAGCAGACGCTGAATTGACGGGCGCTTTGGCACTTTGACACGCTCGAGAAAACGCGACTAGGGGTTAAATCTCGCAGCCAATCATAACCCTCTGCCGCCGCTCCTCGGCCGTCTCATGTGACGCGGGATGGAATTTAGCAGCCCAATACGTCATGCACTGCGGGCTGCAGCTGCCTTGCAGCGATCGTTGGACTCCACCTGGCCATCTTGAACGCGTGGTTCCAGACTGTCGCCGTGTCTCATCAACAGGTTGCTGCTTGCGAGCGTTTTCATTTCGTCACTCTCCTTGCGATTCTTGCCCGGACGCCTGCCCGCGGGAATATCAGTGCTCGACGCGTTCCAGCTCGACGGCGGACTCTGCACGCACCCCGCCTTGTTTACACGGTTTACGATACCCAGCCTAGCAGTCAATTTGCATCGCCGCACGATCTCCATGACTTCACGAAGTCTCACGACGTAACGAACGACCTCTCTCAACCCCGCACACCACACCCGCACACTTATCTCCACGCCCCGACCCGGGTAACGGTCGCCCACCGCCGCCATGCTCGAGGGTCTTGTCTCCGGGCTGCTCAATCGGTTCTTGGGCATGTATGTCCAGAACTTCGACCCCAAGCAGCTCAACGTTGGCATCTGGTCTGGTGACGTCAAGCTGAGAGATCTCGAGCTCCGTCGTGAAGCTCTCGATCAGCTGCGTCTGCCACTCAATGTCGTCGAGGGCCACCTTGGCTCGCTGACACTATCGATCCCATGGTCAAACCTTCGAGGGAAGCCGTTGAAGGTGCAGATCGAAGATGTCTTCCTACTGGCAGCGCCCAAGGAGGATGCAGACTACGACGCAGAGGAGGAGGAGCGAAGAGCGCATGCTGTCAAAATGGAGAAGCTGGACAGTGCAGAACTACTGAAGGAGCGCAACACAGAGGGCATGAGCCCCGAAGAGCAGCAGAAGAACCAGAGCTTCACGGCAAGCATGGTTACTGCTATCGTCGACAACGTCCAGGTCACAGTCAAGAACATCCACATTCGGTACGAAGACTCGATATCAGACCCAGGACACCCCTTCGCCCTCGGTCTCACCCTCGCCGATTTCAGCGCCGTCAGCACCGATGAGAATTGGAAGCCCACTTTCATCCAAGGCAACGCTGCCTCAACACACAAGCTAGCAACACTGGGGTCATTGGCGGTATACTGGGACACAGATGCAAAGCTTCTAGGGACAGGGAAAGGCAGCGACAGCAAGGATGAGCAGCATATCGAACACTCCGACTTCATCGAGACACTGCGCGACATGATTGCAAGGGGCGACAACCCTGAACTCGGAGATCATCAGTTCATCTTGAAGCCCATCAGCGGTCGCGCCGGACTCGAGATGGACAAGACTGGCAAGGCCGATGTGCCTAAGATGAAGGCGCGACTGCTCTTCGACGAGCTGGGTTTCATCATCGACGAAGACCAGTATCGCGACGCGCTGATGCTAGTCGACCTGTTCCATTACTTCATCAGACATCAAGAATACAAGAAGCTTCAGCCCAAGTCATCACCGAAAGAAGATCCCGCCGGCTGGCTGCGCTTCGCCGGGCAAGCAGTCCTCGACAAGATCCACGATCGCAATAAGAGGTGGAGCTGGGCATACTTCAAGGAGCGACGAGACGACCGCCTGCGCTACATTGAATTATTCAAGAAGAAGAAGAAGGAGGAGAAGCTCCCACCGGCCGAAGCTGAAGAGATTGACAAACTGGAGAGGAAGTTGACATACGAAGACCTTCGCTTCTGGCGGTCTCTGGCTCGCAACCAGCTGCGAAAGGAGAATGTCGGTGTCAAGAAGGCCCCCCAGAAGCAGGGCTGGGGCTCCTGGATTGGGTGGGGTGCTAAGCCAGAACAGCACACCGATGACAACACTCAGATGACGGAAGAGCAGCGCAAGGAGCTCTACGAGGCAATCGACTGGGATGAGAAGAAGGCTATCGCAGAGTCCGTCGACATGCCCCGCGAATACGTCAAAATGGAGGTGAACATGAGTCTGCGAACTGGAAGCTTCACCCTCAAGCGCGACCCTCATGGTAAATCAAATGAGATTCTTCGCCTGCTCTTCGACGGCTTTAGTACGCAGTTCTTGCAGCGCACAGACTCGATGTTTGTCAAGCTTGCTCTCGAAGGCATGCGCCTGTATGATGGTACAACAGAGGGTAGCCTCTTCCCTCAGGTCATTACGATCAAGGACGCGCCACCGGTCCCAGATGACAAGCGTATCGAAGAGCTCGACGATGACGAGAACGAGAAGAAAGACGACGAAGAAGATGAGGAGGACGACAAGGAGGATCCCTTCTTCTTCCTTACCTTTGAGAACAACCCGCTTGACGACAGCGCAGACACTGCCCTCACAATCAAGCTGAAGGGCATGGAGTTTGTCTACAATCCAAGATTCGTGGTCGAGTCTGCCAAATTCTTCAAGCCCCCGGAGCGACACATGGAGTCGATCGGCGCGCTCATGGAGACCGCTGGAGCCACAGTTGACACCATCCGCCAACAGACCCGGGCTGGTCTTGAGTTCGCCCTTACAGAGCATAAGACCATCAATGCGCAGCTTGACCTGCAAGCACCACTTATCATCATCCCTGACTCTGTCACCAAAAAGTCCAGTAACTGTCTTATTCTCGATGCCGGTCATGTTAGCGTCACGAGCGAGCTGATTGACAAGGACACATTGCGCAACATCCAATCAAAGCAGCAGCAACAGTATACCGAGGAAGACTTCAGGCGCCTGGAGAATCTGATGTATGACAAGTTTATGCTCAAGCTACAGTCGACGCAAGTGCTCATCGGACCCTCGATTGAGGAGACGAAGGCACAGCTCGAGGAGAACGCAGCATCGAAGAACTTCCACATTGTTGACAAGATCAATATGGACTTCAAGGTAGAGCTTTGCATTGTGCCCAAAGCGTCTGACCTCACCAAGTTCCGAGTGTCTGGAAACCTTCCGGTGCTTCATGCGTCAATCTCTGACGCCAAGTACAAGAACCTGATGAAGCTGATCGATGTCGCGATACCCAAATTTGACGACGACAGCGCCACAAGTAAGCAGGTCACTGAGGGCGCAAAGGGTCCATCGAACCTTAAACCAAACAGCGATGCAAAGGCTGCAGACAAGGATGCTCTGGGCCGACCTCGCTCCAAGTCGTTCCAGTTTGCTGCCCAGGAGCATGAGCTCGTCATGGAAGAGGACCATGATCAGGACAAGGACGAGAAGTTCGAAGACGCGCCCGAAGATGCAAGCAAGAGCACGCACGTGCACCAGCGCAACTTCGAATTCAAGTTCACTGTCGACAAGCTACAGGGTTCGCTGTACCGAACGGATCAGGAAGGCCGCAAACCAGACCAGCTTCTCGTCGAGCTCATTGCTGAACACTTTGATCTCGACTTTTACCAAGAATCATTGCAGATGGGTGCAGATGTTCGCCTGAGAAGTTTGGCGGTTGAAGATCACGTCGAGGAGAACCCGTTACCCGAGTTCCGCAACATCATCTCTTCGGAGGATGACTCCGCGGATGAGCAAAAGGACCTGTTCACACTCAAGTTCACCAAGGTCAACCAGGAGTCACCTGAGTTCCAGACGAAGTGGGAAGGCATTGCTACGAACCTCGATGTCGCCGTCTCGACCATCAATCTGATTGTGACAAGAAAAACGTTGCTGACTCTACTCGACTTCGTTCTCATCACCTTCACCAACCCGGATCAGCCTCAGAATCAGCAGGCACAAATTGCCGCAAAGGCTGATGAGCAACAAGTGGCTAAGCAGACAGATGCTGAACCAGACAAGATCCGCATCCGCGCCGAATTGAAGCGTATCGCAGTTGTCCTGAACAATGATGGAATACGTTTGGCAACTCTCAGTCTGAGCTCGGGCGATGTTGGCATCATGCTCAATGGCGGCACAATGCGCATCGGGGGACGACTTGGCAATCTCTCGCTCATCGACGACGTCAACCAAGGCGTTCCTGAGACGTCCTCGCTGCGTCAACTGGTTACTATTGAAGGCAAGAATCTTGCCGACTTCAGCTATGAGACATTCGATTCGAAATCGGAAAGCTACCCAGGCTACGACATGGCTGTGGCGCTCAAAACCGGCTCTATCAAGATCAACTTCCTCACAGAGCCATTCCGGAAGATCATGGAGTTCGCCGTCAAGTTCGGAAAGATGCAGGCCATCTTCAACGCAGCGCGTCAAGCTGCAGCAAACCAAGCAACCCAGATTCAGCAGAACCCTGCCAAGTTCCACTTCGACATCACAATCAGCACACCCATTGTCGTCTTCCCCAGGATGGTGATCTCGGACAAGCCTGAGCGTGACACATTGACAGCGAATCTTGGTGAGATTTACGCCAAGAACGAGTTCACTCCTCTCGACGACTCAGAGAACGCGGACGTCGCCAACAAAATCTCTGCCGGCATTAGGAACATCAAGCTCACGTCGAATCTGCACTACGAGGATGACCGAGCAGAAGCAATTGAGCTGCTCAACAAAGTCGATCTCGACTTCAACATCACCATGGTCGAGCACAAGGCCGGTCAACACCGCCCGGATATGGAGATCGACGGAGCCATGTCTGACATCAACCTGCGCCTCACGCCAGAGCAGATGAAATTCGCTCTGGAGCTGTCTCGTACTATTCCACAAGCGTTCGCAACAGAAGCGGATGCCCTCGACGAGGAGGTCAAGGAAGAAGTGCCTGTAGCCAAGTCTAAGCCAGTGCGACAGATCACAGAGACAGAGTCGCCAGACGACGAGGCATCGAAGGATGTCGTGTCCTCTCAGGGACCCGAGCTCTCCACTGATGCCGACAAGTGGACGAAGCTGGACTTCGTGTTCAAGGTTGGCGCCATCGCTCTTGAATTGATCAGATCAAAGGAAGGAGAGCCCATCGGTGACATCGAAGCCGCGAGCCTCTCCAAGTTCTCGTTGAACGACACCAATGTCAAGGTTCGCATGATCAGTGACGGAGCTATGGAGGCAGAGCTCGTCGTTCAATCATTCTCCATCCGCGATAGCCGACAAATGGGAACTAACAAGTTCCGCAAGATCATGTCTTTGATCAACAACGACGTCAAGCAGCAGTTCATGGCTAGCGTATCGATCTCCGGTGGAAAGGAGCGCAACATGATTGCCCTTCTCACCATTGACAGCCCAAGGATCATTTTGGCTTTGGACTACCTTTTCGCTCTGCAGGCTTTCGTGAACGCCGGTCTCGCCACCGACGAGCCGCTCAACATCGAGGAGGAGACAGCAGACGAAGATACTGATACCGACGACGAAATCGTATCGCAGGAAGCATCTAAGACCTTACAGAAAACAGACGCTCCCGCAGAGCCAGCGCAAGATGGCATGAGCATGTCCTTCCGTGTCAATTTGGTTGATGCACAGGTCGTACTTATCGCCAATCCTGCGATCGCCAATTCTGAAGCTATCGTTCTGGGTACGAAACAGGTCCTTGTCTCGAAACAGCAGGCTATGACATTGCAAGTCGACAAGATCGGCATGTTCCTGTGCCGCATGGACCGCTTTGAGACGAACCGGTTGCGCATCCTGGACGACTTCAGCATCCAGACTGCATTGGACATGCGCAACCAGAACTCGAAGTCATCGTTGATTAGCATCAATGTTGACATCGAGCCACTTGTATTGCGCTTGTCGCTTCGCGATATCTTACTCGCCATGCAGATTGCGAATCGTGCGACTGCTATGCAAGCAGCTGACGACAAGAAGATGCCAGAAGAGGGCGCAAAGCAGCTGAAGCCTAGTACACCGTCGAAGAAGGCCAAATCGACAGCACCTGCTAGCACCACAAGACCTCGCGCAAAATCTATCGCCAAGACGAAGCGCTCGAGTCAACAGGAAGCACAGATGCAGCAGCCACAGGCCGGCTCCGCGGTTCTCAAGCGTGAAGAGATGCATATCAACCTAGAAGGCCTTCGCGTGGTTCTCATAGGTGACGTGCACGAGATGCCAATGCTTGACTGGCGAGTCAAGAAGTTCGGTATCGATGTGCGCGATTGGTCAGGTGCAATGGTGGCTGACACCTCGCTCGAGACTCTCATCAACGTCTACAACTTTTCTAAGAGTGCATGGGAGCCACTGATCGAGCCCTGGAGCATCGGCTTCCATATGGCCAAGGATCTGAATCCAGATCGCCTCTCTGTGGAGTTATACTCTCGCAAGTCAATGGAGCTCACCGTGACAGCGGCTACCATTGCTTTGGGCTCCAAATCCTTTGACTTTCTCACAGCTGACGAGGACATCCTGTCGAAACCCCGCGCCAGTGATGCCCCGTACCGCATTCGCAACTACACAGGCTTTAGCCTCGACGTTTGGGCTGAAGGCAAGGAGCAGGATGGTTATGCAGCTAAGCTTGATGATGGCGAGGAGCAGCCGTGGCGGTTTGAAGACCCCATGTCCACCCGTGAGACGTTGTCGACAGACGGTGCGACTGGCATGCTTGGCATCAGACTCCAGGGCAGTGGCTTCGACACGCTCTCTCGCATTCCGGTGCACCGAGAAGGTGAGTCTTTATACAACTTGCGTCCCAAGCAAGACAGGGTCCAGCATCGCATCCTCGTGGAGGTCAAGCTCGGTGCGGACAACATCAAGAACATCACCTTCAGATCTCCATTGTTGGTCGAGAACAATACACAGATCCCTATTGAGATTGGCATGTTCAGCCCCGAAGAGGGTCACCTCCTCAAGATCGACAAGATCGCACCTGGTGACGCACGTCCTGCACCAATCGGTTCTGCGTACATGCACTCGATCGTCATCCGACCGGATCAAGGCTTCGGCTACCACTGGTCGAATGAGCGCCTCTTCTGGAAGGACCTGTTGAAGCGTCCGACAAGGACCATCACCTGCCGCGGCGAACAAGATGAACAGTCACCGCCGTTCTACTTCCAGATGCATGCAGCCTACGACAAGAAGGACCCGCTGACTGGAACGTACCCGTACATGCGTTTGCGCCTGCAGGCACCGGTCGAGGTACACAATCTGTTGCCGTACGACTTCAAGTATAGGATCTACGACAGCAGCACAAAGAAAGACTGGACCAATTTCTTGCGTAAGGGAGGCATCAGCCCGGTACACGTCGTGGAGTTGTCACACCTCTTGCTTATCAGCGTGGAGATGCAAGAAGGGCCCTATAAGCCCAGCAAGTTCGGCATCATCAACTCGACGGACCGAGAGAGCTTCAGAAGGGAGAAGGTGCTCGAGGTCAAGAGCGACAACGACACCACCTTGCACCTCAACATGCACTTCTTGTGAGTTGTTTCAAACTAGTACGTGAGACCATGCTGACTCTTAGTAGCAACTTTCCAGATGGTGGAGGTGCCTTCAAGGTCGCCATCTTCAGTCCTTACATCGTTCTTAACCGCACTGGCCTCCATCTGGACCTCAAGTCACAGCAACAGCAATTCCTGGGAGGTGGTCGATCCTCAGGTGCACAGGGTACTTTCAGCGACGATCAAAGCGATGCTGGCAAAGCTCTGCCTTTCATGTTCTCCTACCCATCCGAGAACAAGAAGAACCGTGCCCTCATCAAGGTCGGCGACTCGACCTGGAGTAAGCCGCAAAGTTTCGATGCCATTGGAAGTACTTACGCCGTCTCGATACCTGCAAGCAACTCTAGATCAGACATGCACCTTGGTGTGTCCGTTGCCGAGGGTGAGGGCAAGTACAACCTGACAAAGGTTGTTTCCGTTGCGCCACGCTTCATCGTCAAGAACAGGATCAATGAGGAGATCCTTATCCGCGAGCCTGGACAATCTGATTGGATGACCCTGAAGTCGGGAGAGCTCCTGCCCCTTCGATGGCTTAGACAAGGAGGCTCCCCGCAATTGTCGCTCTGCTACCCTGGAGTCAACAACCAATGGTCTTCTCCTTTCAACATCTCGAACGTTGGCAACGTGCACGTCAAGCTTTCCAAGACTGGCCAACGCCAGAAGTTGATGCGCATCGATGTTCTAATGGAGCAAGCCACCATCTTCGTCCACCTCAGTATCGAGACGAAGCACTGGCCCTTCTCCTTCAAGAACATGAGCGACCAGGAGTTTTTGTACTGGCAACAGAACCCCAATCTTGACGAGGACGAGGACGATCGCGGCTCTGGCTTCAGGCCCATCAGGTACCGCTTACCACCAAGAAGCATCATGCCGTACGCCTGGGACTTCCCCGCTGCCAAGAACAAGGAGATCGTCATCAGCGCAAACGGCAGGGAGCGACACGTCAAGCTCGCCGAGATTGGGCCTCTCATCCCCTTCAAGATTCCACCTGGTCAGCAAGGTGGCGGCATGAAGGTCATTGATCTGAACGTTGTCGCTCAAGGCCCCACACAGACACTTGAGATCTCCAACTACAAGCCGTCCAAGAGCTTGTACAAGCAGAAGTCCAGCACCTCATCTTCAACGACGACCGGGTTCGAAGTCAAGGACCAGGACACTGATGTCACTTTTAAGGCGCAGCTCCGTCTTGCTGGCATTGGAATCTCGCTCGTTAACCGTCACTTGCGCGAATTGGTATATGTCACCCTGCGCGACCTCGAATTGAAGTACTCGGACTCGCCGCTCTACCAGATGGTCAATGTGCAGATCAAGTGGATCCAGATCGACAATCAGCTGTACGGCGGCATCTTCCCTATCATCTTCTACCCCAGTGTGGTTCCGAAGACTGGTAAGGAGATGGAGGCGCATCCTATTTTCCAGACGAGCATCACCAAGGTCAAGGATGACTCGTACGGTGTGCTGTACATCAAGTACTTCAGTTTCTTGCTCCAGCAGATGACGCTCGAGATTGACGAAGATTTCATCTTCGCGTTGATCGACTTCGCCCAGATTCCTGGAGCTTCCTGGTCCGAGGAAGCCGAAGGCAAGCTTTGGGATGACTCCCTTGACATCCCAGAGCCGAAGCAAGAACAGTCCGGCCAAGATGTCTACTTCGAGCTGCTTCATCTGCAGCCCATGCAGATCGATTTGTCGTTCGTCCGTACCGAGCGCATCAATGCTGAGGACACCATGTCTACCTCGAATCCCTTCATGTTCGCGGTGAACGTTCTGACAATGTCGATTGGCAACGTCAACGATGCCCCGGTCCGGTACAACTCGCTCATATTGGAGAACGCTCGCATCTCGACAAGTGCACTTATCAACAACATCAAGAACCATTACGTGCAGGAGTCGCTGAGACAGGTTCACGTCATCATTGGCTCAGCAGACTTCCTTGGCAACCCAGTCGGTCTGTTCACAAACATCAGCTCAGGTGTTGCCGACATCTTCTACGAGCCGTACCAGGGTCTCGTCAAGTCTGACCGTCCTGAGGACCTCGGTATCGGTATTGCCAAGGGTGCTTCAAGCTTCGTCAAGAAGTCCGTCTTCGGATTCTCGGACAGCATGGCCAAATTCACAGGCAGTATGTCGAAGGGTCTGTCCGCCGCGACGCTTGACAAGGAGTTCCAAGATCAGCGCCGCAACACTCGCTCTCGCAACAGGCCGAAGCACGCCCTCTACGGTATTACAGCTGGTGGCAATGCCTTCGCCAACAGTCTCGCATCCGGTCTCGGCGGTCTCGCACGTCACCCCATCCAAGGTGCCGAAAAGGAAGGGGCTCTTGGCTTCGTCAAGGGCGTTGGCAAGGGCCTCCTCGGTGTTCCCACCAAGGCCGCGATTGGCGCCTTCGATCTCGCCTCCAACATGGCAGAAGGCGTGCGCAATACTACCACTGTCTTCGACCAAGAGGGTCTCGACCGTGTGCGCTTGACACGCTTCATCGGCACCGACGGCATCGTGCGCCCATACTCGCAGCGCGAAGCCCTTGGCCAATTCTGGCTCAAGACGCTCGATAACGGAAAGTACTTCAACGAGGACTACATCGCGCACTTGGAGCTTCAGAACAAAGACGTCCTCATCATGCTCACATATAATGCCATCATGATGGTGCGCGCGAAGAAGTTGCAGACTGAGTGGGATGTGCCGCTCAAGGATGTGCAGACCATTAGCAAGGAGAGGACAGGGTTGAGCATCACGTTGAAGGGTGGTACGAATGGACCGTTCATTCCGGTTGGTGATGAAGGAAGTAGGAATTGGTTCTACAGACAGGTTGCGGTGGGTGTTAATGCGTATAATGATCGCTGGAATGCGAAGGGTTGAGGAAGTAGAAACGAGGAGGAACGAGTACACGAGCGTTCTTGCGGTATTGCATAGCGATGGTTGGCTTCAGACTGGGCTTTCGTATAAGTACCATAATTAATGAGCACATATGTTATCTCTTAGCCCAGTGTCGGCGATTGAGTCAGAGGGTCCTGTCCACGCACAGACGATCTGGAGGTGAAGGTGAATGTGAATGAAAGGTTAGCAGAGAAATACCTCGCAGTCTGCGGTTTTCGCACCTGCGCTCCCTCTTTTCATTTACGTCGCCGTACAATCCAGTCGCCACTCCACGCGTCACTATGACGGACGACACGTCAATTGCGCGACTGCGCGCGAACTCAGCATCGACACCCACGGGAGTATCACGTCTCTTCTTGTGAGCAAGAAATGCGCAAGCTGCAGACTAAATGCTGACCAACATCCAGTCAGCTGCGAAGCACTATACGCAAGAAGCACTGGACGCCCGCAAGGAATACCAAGGGCTTCTCGAGAAGTATAACAGGAGACCTTCAAGTCCAAGATTATCGGTGAGTGTATACATAGCCTGTGCAGATAACAGCTCTGCTTACTGTAGCTAGAGACGTTGAAGTTCAGCAACAAGGACACTCGAACTGCCAGCACGTATTCCTTGCAGCATGCGGCGCAGAAATATATCCACAAGAACTGGCGTGGCAGCCCGACTTCTCAAGTGAGGACTCTTTCGCTGGCATGATTGATATCCGAGAAAGGAAGATGGTCACCGCAAAGATCGAAGGTGAGCCGCATACATTTAGGAGAATGAGTTTAAACTGACTATCAAACAGATACATTGGAGGCATGCATGAAGGATGTCCAGTGTCAGCATGTTCCCTTAGCCGCATGGTACGCCTTCCGTACCACGATCCTCACCGAAAGTCCACGAAATCAAGCCAGGGTATCCTATATCAAGCGCAATACTTTCGACGATGGGATTGGAAAGCTGCGCGTCCAGTCCATTGCCTTCCCGCAGGTGTTTCGGAGCCTCAGGCAAAGAGGTCCTTCGAGCGATGCTTCGAGCGAATTTGCTGCGAAAGTTGCGTCTTTTGGTGCGTGCTGGGACTACCAGAGAGCACGTCAAAATACAGCCCAGGTTATCTATAGTTTTCTGAGACACCATGTAGGACGACTGCAACCGCGAGAACTGCACTTACAGACATATCAAGGTCAATGTAGAGACCACATCAACCCCTCCCATCATGGACCATGCCATCCTGACGAAAAGAACTTCACCAAAAGCAACAGGTCTGCGCAGAACCATCGTGGATGAGATGATACCGATTAATGCCGTGGGCCAACGTCTCGATTACTACATGATACCCCCGAGTCGTTCTCAGTTGGGTAGATACCATGCGCGCTGCAAGGTGAGGAAGCTCCGCAACGCCTTTCGCCTTGACGGCGGATACAGGCATGCAGACTGCGAGTTCGACCATCGCTCTCTTGACCGGGAATTGCAGCATGTTATGCGATTTGCTTCTGGATTCAGCCGTGCAACTATCACAGACGTGGCTTGTGCCGACGCCTTAAATACAATCGAGGGCATGTCTGTCATAGACCTGGGTGTCTGGCCGTAGGCAAGAGGACCGGACGATGCATTATTGCAGAGGAGCTCCATAGTATTGACTTCAAGCTGCACACGTGGGTAACTGCAGAGGATTATGCAGCGCGCAGTGCCAGCAATGAGACTGAAGCTAGTGTTGACGACTTCGAGAGCAGCCATGACGGGGCTCAAGACGACATCGGTGAAAGTAGTCCAGTCTATGTTCCTGGGTTCGGCAACGTCGTCTACGATCTAATCGACGTCTGAGTAAGGGGACCGGCATCTCTGGGGACCGGTGAGTTGATTGTAGCCAAACAAACGCGGCTTAAGGGTGCTCTTGAAGCGCTGGATGTTCTGAAGGTCCCCAGCACATACATCGAACGACACAATGAAGAAATGCAAAAATATAGAGGCATCAATACTTCGTGCTTTGTAACTTCAGCAAATCTGAATTTTCATCTCTAACTATTGTTCAATAGCTATGAGGTAGCCTACGGCAAGCAAGACAGAATCGGCTTCAGCTTATTGTAAATGATCTGTTGCTGAGCGGCAGCAGCAGTAGTCTTATCATTCGCGTCACCAGGCGAGATGGAGACGTAGCAGTCGCCACCCCTGATGACAGCAACGTCAGCCTCCCACGGCAGCCTCGCAGTAGTACCGCAAACAGTGATGTCGGCGGCACTGCCAATAAGACCGCTGTTGATGCGGGTAAAGATAAACTTGAATTGGTTGACGTTGTTGCACTTGGTGCTCGAGACCGCAGGGAAGTTGACGTTGAGCCAGGTGTTGTCAGGGAGGTATGGCTTTCCAGACTTGATGATGGTCGATGTGACGTTGAGAGCAAGATCGGCGTAGATCTGACTGTACAGAGGAGTGGGCTGGTTCCATGCAGTAGGATCGCCGCTCGAGCCAGAAAAGGCAATTGCAGGGATCTTTGCGGTCTTCGCGGCGTAGACAGCTGCGCCAACGGTGCCAGAAAAGGGGACTTGGACGGCGACGTTGCTGCCGACGTTAGGTCCCGTTAGAGCGAGCTCCGGAGTAGCTCCATTCCAAAGCTTGGGCGCAGTAGTCGAAATGCCAGTCTTGATGGCAGTGACGGGGAACGAATTGACGTAGTTCAAGCGAGGGTCAGTCGCGTTGGCACCTGTCGCCGGGCTTCCACCGGGGCAAGATGAGAACTCGCAGCCATCAGAATCCACAGTCTTCGGCGTAGCATCAGAAGAGCCTGTCACGATCAATATACTGGGGTTTGGAAAGCTGATGTTGATGCTGTACCTGTGCCAGACTGGTTCTCAGCTGGGCCACTCAATACTACCTGATGGCCAGCTGCATTCAGAGTGTTGAAGAAAGTCCTGATGTTGATCTCGGCCCAGCCATCGTCGTTGCTTTGAACGATGCGGATACCCTGGGCGAGAGGCAGAGCCGCGGCGACAAAGAGAGAGTAGCGCATATTGTAGTGAATGATTCAAACGAGAGGACGGGATTTAAGGATCAAAGCTGAAGCTGAAGCTGTGGGAGAAGAACTTCGCATTTGCATGCTGCACAACACGGTGGGCCAATATCAATGTTTATACCTATAGCACTCCTATACTCGCCAACTTGGGACAGCCATCCTAGCTCATACTCGAATCCTACTTCGTACTCCGCCCCCGCAGACGCGATACATCAATTGGGCATAATGCGTAGCGAAAATCGCACGATCAGTCGAACGTGCTGCTCATCGAAATTTGATTGATCGCAGGTTAGATTGACGGCGAGGCGAGGAGCGGGTTTGAGGCTGTGAATGGTGGGCGACGTCCGAAGCGAAGGGGAGCGTTGTTTTGTATGGCCAATCGCGCCTCGGCAGCGGCGACTTTTTGGGCAGGGACCCCGGACGAGCTTTCACACGTGCGTGATTCATGCGTTTCGATTCCTCGAACAGGCCCGCAATTCGAATTCGATGGTGACATGTGAGCGTCGAGGCTGAATGTACCTGCAGACATTCACTGCATGTCATGTCGAATGATGGAGCTCCTTCCCCAACCGTCAACGCCCCGAGTACGAAGTGGAGATTTCGACAACGGCCCGTTCCTCAGATCAAGAGAACAGTTTACAGGTCCATTCAGGTGCTTTATCGAAGGCACATGTGGAGATCTCAAATATCGCCTAAAGCATGAGCCTCTCGCTTGGGCTTCAATACCGGGCATGTCAGCGCTATGAACATCACTGCTTGTCGACGTCAACGCGGAACAAAGGTGGAATAATTTGGTAAAGGTCCCTGGCTAGAGCCTATCTGATTATCTTGTCTAGACCATGTGTGCTGGCTTTAGCGGTTGTTGATTGTAGTAGTCGGTCGGTGCGCCATGTGCCTGGTATGGCGGTAGGTATTGGCTCTGCTGAAGCTCAACAGGCGCGCCGGTCTGGCCTTGGTACGCAGTCTGTTGATATGGCGAAGGAGCCTGGTACTGCGGTGGGTAGGCGGTAGGTACAGCGGGATTGTACATCGCCGGATTGTGTGCTGCAGCATAATGGCCTCGTTGTGCTTGCTTCTTCGCGCGGTGGTAGCCAACAGCTGAGTAGATGAGAAGGCTGAGGAAGGAAAGGCTGCAGCAGGTCAGTATTGCGTCACACCATGCGCACAGTATATGCTTACAAGACGAAGACGCTGAATCCAATGCCAGCCGCGCTTGTTCCTCGCACGACCGCAACCATATCCATAATCAGGACGCCGCCGAAGAACCCGGTCTGGAAGCAGTTCATGGTCAAGAATGTCGCAGGCTTCAGGGCATCGCGCATGAACAATACAATGGCGAGAATGTCGATGAGCAGGCAGATGACGATGAAGAGCATGAAAACTACAACACTCCTACAAATCATTAGCACATGCTTTGTCCAAATAGCTTTCCACGTCTTACGCAATGGCTGGCTTCGCGACGTCTCCAACCTCATCAACTACGCGGAGCGCATATGCGTAGATTCCAATGAGGAACAGCATGATGCAAATCCGCACGATCCAAAACGGTACGAGAACACGCTTCTTCCATAGTCCAGCTTGATTTGCCATGATGTGAATGTTGTTTACGAGGGTCAGCGTTGAGCAAGTGAGGTGACAGCAGTCGAGTGAACAGGCGATCGTGAACTTATCAACAAAGCTTTGGATCTGACATGTTGAGCAAAATCCGGAGATTTTGCAACTCGATGTGCAGGGGTCAGGAGTAGGCGTCCAGGGCTGGCTGTGTATGTGGGTGAAACGCGCGTTGGCGCCTGGCGCAGAGCATCCTCATTTCCCAGGTTAGCAGTCAAGCGTGGCACATTCTTTGCTTTTCGTATTACGCGCACAGACTGTAGTGCCCACAATGCAAGGCAGTCAAACGAAGGAATTTTGTCACGATAGAGTGCCTCGAGCAAGGTGGGACGAACGTTAGAGATGCAGAGAGTCGCACGCGCCAGACGTTGTGAACGGTGCGGAGAGCGGGACGTCTAAAGCATGATCAGCAGATGAACGTGTGGCTGAAACATGTTGGTCTACGAAGGGCAAAAAGCGGGCCGTTGCCGGCCTTGACATCTTGTCAGGAGATCTCTGCGCACGCGAGCAGGAAGGCGAAAAAAGCTTCGCTACAAGTGCAAAAGAGAATGACCCGAAGGCGATTTGAACGCCTAACCTTCAGGAGACACCTTTAACTGGAATCTGACGCGCTACCATTGCGCCATCGGGCCGGTAAACCGTGTCATTCGATTTGATGAGATTACATTCGAGATTGTGATTATTATACTGAATTTTGTAGCGCGAGCTGCGCACGAATGGGTCGATTTCCCCCACTTGCTGTAGCCGATCAAGCAACAGCTCAACGTCGCCTTAGGTCTCCATCGTTTGCCTGACATTAGGAATTGTTCTCCCACTCGTCGCGCAACCTTCTCGCAGCCAGTGCCTTATCATTCGCCTCATGACCAGCAGCATAAGGAAGGTGCGCCCAGCCATCTGATGCATCACATGCGGGGTCCCCTGCCACGCGCCATAGCTTCCCCGCGATAGCGATAAGCAGGCGACCATCAAGGTACCCATATACACTTGCTATCTATGCTCGAAGCTCTTCTCTTCTTGAGCTCTTGTATCATCATCAACATAGTCCACATCATGGGTGCGAACCATTCGAGGCCGTCCGATGCTGCTGTTAATGAGAAGTTGAGGGAGAGGCTCCAGGCCATGCACATGAACGAGGAAAGAGCCACAAGTGAGAAGGATGGCTTCGTTCACGTTGCTGGAGAAGTTCGTATGTCAGAAGAATCTCGCTTCAATAAGCTATTCTGACGTTGCAACAGCACCAAGGTATACGCCGCTGTCAAGGCAGGTCAAGACCATCTCCACCAAGGATGCCGAAGAATGGGAGAAGAAAGTCATGGAGGACCCCAAGGCACGACAAACCACCTGTTCCAAGTAGAACGTCGCTGACAGCAGGTACAGAACCGACTTGCCCTCCTAGCACTGAGCTCGAACCCAGCTACGGCTGTCCTCTCCTCACGCGCAGCAACCATCTCAGACACCCACCAGTTCAGCATCAAGATCCCCACCGAAGGCTCGCCGATCACGAACCAAGCTTCATCAGGACGATGCTGGCTGTTCGCCTCGACCAATGTATTTCGCATCGCCATCATGAAGAAATACAAGCTCGACAGCTTCCAGCTTTCGCAGGCATACCTCTTCTATTGGGATAAAATGGAGAAAGCGAATTATTTCCTCGAGAATATACTGGAGACAACATCTGACAGCATCGACAGCCGCCTGGTGCAGGCTCTGTTGGCAAGCCCGGTTGGAGATGGCGGACAGTGGGACATGGTCGCCAACCTGGTGGAGAAGTACGGATTGGTTCCTCACAGTCTCTATCCAGACTCGTTCAATGCCAGTAACTCAAGAGTGATGGACACACTCATCACCACGAAGCTGCGCGAAGATGCTGTCCGATTGCGCACTATCGCTACCAGCAACGCCACGCCTGACACCATCAAGGCGAATATCGCATCTGAGAAAGCTACCATGATGCGCGAGATCCACCTCATCCTCACCCTGATGCTCGGTCCTCCTCCAGCGCCAGAGAAGGCTTTCACTTGGGAGTTCTACGACCGTGACGGTAACTTCCAGACCGTCAAGACCCGGCCAACAGCTTTCGCTAAGGAACTCAACGATTCCAGGACGGTACGCGCCATGTCAGGCACGGATGTGCATCAATTGTTCTCTCTTGTGAACGACCCGCGCAATCCGTACAACCGCCTGCTCAGTGTGAACCGTCTTGGCAACGTATGGGAAGGCCGGCCTGTGACATACGTGAACGTGGACATGAAGATCATCAAGGATGCGTGCATAGCAATGCTCAAGAAGGGCATGCCTGTCTTCTTCGGCTCAGATGTTGGAAAATACTCTGACTCAAACAAGGGCATCATGGACACAGATCTCTTCGAGTACGAGCTTGGCTTCAACATCAAGCTAGGCATGTCGAAGGCTGAGCGCCTCCAGACCGGCGAGAGCCAGATGACGCATGCCATGGTGTTGACCGCTGTGCATGTTGTGGACGGTAAGCCAGTGCGCTGGAGGGTAGAAAACTCGTGGAGCGATCGCGTAGGCGATAAGGGCTACTTCGTCATGAGTGACAAGTGGATGGACGAATTCGTGTACCAAGCAGTCGTGGATCCCAGCGTGGTCAGCTCGACCGTCAAGAAGGTGCTGGAGCAGAAGCCGAAGATGCTTGAGCTCTGGGACCCCATGGGCGCTTTGGCTTGAGCAGATTGACTTGTTTCCCAGCGTAGCGTTCTTGTTTAGCGAATTGATGTTGCATCCTACCTGCTTTACTCTTGATCGTTCATGCCCGTGCGTGTCAGGTTTACCATGATATCTTGCCGCGCCAACCATGCATGGTCCCATCAACATCGTTATGGTTCGACATGCCTTTTCAAGGTAGCGCACTGTATTGCGGCGACACTGCCGTGATGTCGAGTTCTTCGTCGAGTCATCGCGGTGATAAGATGTTGCAGTCGTTGATGACTCCCGACATCGCCGCGGCCCCGCGGTACTCATTCAAAAAGTCCCACCAGCACCCCTCATCAACATCATAACGCGTCTGCACTCCCGCATCACTCGCAATGGCTCCCAAGAACACAGCATTCGATCTGCAGACATGTGCACGACCAAACATCCTCGCATTGGAGCCGTACCGCTGTGCGCGCGAGTAGGTGAAGCTCTTCTACGAATGGGCAGGACAACTGCTGACCTTACCAGTGACTACAAGGATGACGGTACAAATATTCTCCTCGACGCCAACGAGAACGCATACGGCCCCGGTCTGGCGCTAAATGGGGAGGGAAAGCTCAAGGGCATGTCAGGCGCGTCAGCATCAATTGACGTAGACCTACTCGGCCTCAATCGCTACCCAGACCCGTATGATGACCTACCGCTGCTCTGATCAACATGCTTACCATATACATAGCCACCAAGCAGACCTGAAGCAGCTTCTCTGCAATCTGCGCAACACGCACACCCATACATCGAAGAACATTGACCCTGAGCACTTGTTCGTAGGTGTTGGCTCTGATGAAGCTATCGACGCGCTCATCCGTGCCTTCTGCGCTCCCGGCAAGGAGAAGATCCTGACATGTCCGCCCACATACGGCATGTACAGCGTCTCGGCCCAAGTCAACGATGTCTCGCTCGTCAAGGTCCCACTACAGCTCCCGAGCTTCAACCTCGACGTCCCTGCTATCCAGAAGGCCCTGGCCTCCGACCCTAGCATCAAGCTCGCATACCTTTGCTCGCCCGGAAACCCTACAGGAAAGCTGCTCAGGAAAGAGGACGTACAGGCTATACTTGAGACAAACTGGAACGGTGTGGTTGTCCTGGACGAGGCATACATCGACTTTGCGCCTGAGGGTGCGTCGATGGCAGAATGGGTCGCTGAATGGCCGAACTTGGTGGTCATGCAGACACTCTCGAAGGCCTTTGGTCTTGCTGGTATCAGGTTGGGTGCAGCCTTCGCAGACCCGGCCGTTGCGCGGATCCTCAACAACATGAAGGCGCCCTACAACATCTCGAATCCCACATCTCAGCTCGCGCAGGCTGCGCTGAGCCCGAAGCACCTCGACGTCATGACACAAAACAAGGACTTGATTGTCAAGCAGAGGGAGAGGCTGATCGAGGAGCTGCCAAAGATCCCAGGCATTGGGGAGCTGCACGGTGGAACCGAGAGCAACTTTCTGCTATACCAGATGCTGGACAAGCCAAATGGCAAGCCCAGCAACGAGGTCGCACTGGCGGTGTACGAGGGGTTGGCAGAAGAGAAGGGTGTGGTGGTCAGGTTCAGAGGGAAAGAGTATGGGTGTGAAGGGTGCTTGAGGATCACAGTCGGCACTGAAGATGAATGCACAAGATTCTTGCAAGAGATTAGGACGGTGCTAGAAGGCGTTTACAAAAAGAAGGGCAATTTGGGTGGCCAGGGCGAGGAGCAGAAGGAGAAGGAGGCTAGCGCCGTCGTCGCATAAGACGGATGCGAGCATCGTAGACGAGCGTCGAGAATAATTCTACTACGACAGTTCACATGAATAGCTTGGACTCTGCTTCCGAGAGCGGCGTCTACGCTGAAGCATGGACGACGCATAAGACGTGTCGCGGCAGATTTTGATGAGCTAATGATGACCAGCGGACACGTACAGAGGGACACGGCCCGCCTGGCTACCCCTTTTGAAGCTGTCATCTGGCAGAGTTGTATCATCGGAGAGGAATGGCGCAGGGAGATAGATTCTTACACGCCCCTGGACCCGTACGTACACCGTCATGAATTCGGAATGCATAGACTTGTGGTCATACGAATGATGGCATCGATGAGTTGCGACTATTTAGCTGATTCCATAGGGAGGCTTCGAGATAGTCATGAGAATACATACGAAAGCATTTTGGCACGCGCACATAGACGCGGTTTGACCTTTATTCAAAAAAAGCTCTTCTCGCAGATATGGGCACCACATGACTCCGATTTGATATTGCCCCCACATGTAGTATGGGTGTGCAGATTTTGGATACGTTCGGGGAGAACCGTTAACTATGGATGTGAATGTTGAGACGTTTGGTGATTCATATACGATGGGCATCACTCCGTTCGGGGCCCTAGTCTGCCCAGCGTAGCATTTTTGGGGGCAGAAAAAGTAGAGAACATATCAGCAGCGTCGAAAGCTTTTTGGGTTGGTGCCCAAGGCTGGGGTCAACATTGGAATCTCCAATCTTCCTGGAGCGGACAAAAGCGGGTTCATATAGGCACAGTCGCCCTTCAAGCATCGAGCTGATGTCGGGTAGTTTTGAAAATGGAAGTTGTAAGAAGTGAGTCAAAGTTGCGTCAGTCTGGTAGTAGCAGGGGTCCTTGAAAGTGCGGTCGTCATAGCTTTTTTACAGGTCTCGGGAGCCAGCATCAGGACGAGCAAGTGGGTTTTTCGAAAGCCGCTCGTCGACAAACATTTGGTATTTGTGAGCATGTTAGGAGGACGACGCCACATAAATTCTGCAGCCGGTTGTTCTGAGATGTCGACAGATGCCGCTACGAGCTGGCGGATTATAAGTACTGATTGTTGTCTGGCAAGAATCTCTCTTCATTGTCTTGTGTAATTTGATCAGAAAGGTCTTGGAACATACGTGCGGTGTATCCTTGTTTCAAAGACTTCCTGATGTTCTGTGATGGCTTTTGCAGTCCGGACAGGCAGAAGAGTATGTAAGTTCTGCACTATTGTTTCGACTCATAGTGGTGCACTGCTGCTTTTGAATGAAAGGCAAGTTTGGACAATTCGCAAGGGACATTCGCGGATTTTAAGTGCCCACGGTTCGCCACCAGTACGGATCTGGCCGACAGGTCTGAACAAGGGGCACAGAGGGTTCAAAAACATCGTTGGTGATTCTGAACATCTTGAGAACAGCCGGGGAGACTTTGATGGATTTTGGCACCTGTCAAACACAGAGAAGCGTGCTGTTGACCAGGGACGTTCTCGCAATATGACTTGTCAAGATCGGGGCTTTGAGCGAATGGGAAAAGAGTGTAGGGTTGGGTTGGGAAAAGCCGTCGCAAGATACACTTGCGCTTTCTAGGAGCCCACCGCTTGAGCCTGTTGTGAACCTGACAAATGGCGTTGGAAAGAGCTAGCCTCTTTTGAGCGATTACTGTGAATGACTCTCATCCTTTCCATGGTATTTTGCTGACCTTGCAGGAGTTTGAGAATGCAGTCATCTCTCTACGGTCGGCTGTGATTTAAACATAAAGACGAGGGCAGCACAATTGAGACAGAGCTCTTCGCGCACACATATGACTGAACTTTGCGTCTTTTGGCAGCACTCGTACATTTGTGCTCATTCTGGACATCGTCGCTGTTGTCGGTACCTTTGATCATTCCTATGGAAAGAAGTGGGTCTCGGCCGATGATTGAAATGGCTCTCGGAAGAGAGGAAAAGAAGACGGAAGCATGTGCGTGAGGTCGTATCGATTGGAGAAAGAGCAAAGGCGGCGAACAAACATTTGTTCAGACCCTGGTAATTGAGTTTCCGTGAAGATACTGTGTGGCAGATATCATGAAGGTGACATGAGGTCGCGGGACCTTTATATTGTATTCAGTGTTGTGTCTGAAGCTCATGTAGTGGCACACATGAGCACTCCATGGCTGTAATCCAACAAGCATTCCCGTTCTCGTCGATGCACCAATAGCCCTGACAGTGTATGATATTTGAGACTAAGAAATGCAGCATGGCCCGTGTAAATGTACAAGCCACCTCAAAGCGCGACAGGTTTACAGTGACATCGTTGATGATGGCGCTTTGTGTGCGCGCGCAGTCGATGCTAATGTTGGTGTTGCGGATGCCACCGTTAGCGCCGTCAGCTCTGCCCTCAAGTGGGCCGCTCTTGCCAAGAGTACTCGTTAGCGCCTTCCGCCCACCTGCTAAGCGAGGTCGAAATTGCGTTGGATCTCTTCGATTTTGCACCTCCGTCAACCTCCAGTCAACGACCCTAGTACTAACACCAGGACCAGACAAAGTGAGTCTCCCGCACGAACGAAACGATCAATCGAACGAGCATCGCACGAAACGATCGAAACAACCATACACGCAGTACTGACAGCCGCGCAGATGGGTGCCCTTAAGTATGTCGAGGAACTTCAGAAGAAGAAGCAGTCGGACATGATGCGCTTCTTGATGCGCGTTCGCGTACGTATACACAACTGAGAAAGACCGGGGGACTTTGCTAACATTGCGACAGTGCTGGGAGGTATGAAAAACCCTTTTACTGAGACACCGAGTCTCAATTGGTGTACTCGTTGAACATTAGCTGAGAGTGCATCGATAGCTTCGCCAACTGAAGGTCATCCACCGCGCCAGCCGTCCCTCGCGCCCCGACAAGGCCCGCCGTCTCGGTTACAAGGCCAAGCAGGGCTACGTTATCTACCGCGTCCGTGTCCGCCGCGGTGGCCGCAAGAGGCCCGCTCCCAAGTACGTACACGCACAGAGAGATCATACAATACGGCAGTGCTAACAGTGAATTTCTAGGGGCGCCACCTACGGTATGCTTGGATCGACGAACCAATCTCGCGCGCAAGATACTAATACATGAACAGGCAAGCCCACCAACCAGGGTATCAACCAGCTCAAGTACCAGCGTTCCCTCAAGTCCACCGCTGAGGAGCGTGTCGGTCGCCGCTGCGCCAACCTCCGCGTCCTCAACTCTTACTGGATCAACCAGGACTCGACCTACAAGTACTACGAGGTTATCCTTGTCGACCCCCAGCACAAGGCCATCCGCCGCGATGCCCGCATCAACTGGATCGTCAACCCCGTCCACAAGCACCGCGAGTCTCGTGGTCTCACCGCCACCGGCAAGAAGAGCCGTGGTCTCGGCCGTGGCCACAAGTACAACAACACCACCGCTGGTCGCAGGAAGACCTGGAAGAGGCACAACACCCTCTCCCTCTGGCGCTACAGGTAAATGTAGCGCTCAGGGCGTTGCGTGGTGTCTGGGACGTCTGGTCGAATCTTTCAAGCTTATGGACTGGCGTGCATGGAAAAGGATGTTCTGCGTTGTGTAGCTCTGCTTGAGCTCGTAGCGATGGTTGCTCAGGACTGCTAAAATAAATTTCATGGATTCATGATTGGATGAATTGCATTATACCCCCTTCAAGAAGTCGAGCTGTGTGATCTACGTTGTGATGCTTCAGTAACACCTTGAGCGCACTTCTCTCTACTCGCATCACTTCAGCAGCGAAGATCTGATCTTGGGAACGCTGCGCCGCACAGGTCTCTTTGATTGGGTATACATTTACATTTTGCCCACCTCATATCACTCGCCCATATTTACAACTGGTCCGGGCTGACCCTCTGGACAATGATACCGCTCGATGCACCACCGCCGTTGCAGATCGCCGCGGCACCATACTGCCCGACCTCCAACTGATGCAGCAGTGTAACCAATATCCTGCTGCCAGAGCTACCCAGGGCGTGACCAAGCGCAATGGCACCACCCCTAGGGTTGACGTTGTCCTCCTTTAGACCGAGAATCTTAGCATTCGCCTTGATAACAGCAGCGAACGCCTCATTGAATTCCCAGATGGAGATGTCCTCCTTGCTCAGCCCAGACTGCTTCAAGAGCTTCTCGACTACGGATGCAGGTGCGATGGGGAAGTCGATGGGGTCAACCGAGGCATCGCAGTAAGTGACGATCTTGGCGAGTACACGGCTGTCCTTGCCGTACTGCTGCGCGATCTCCTTGCTTCCTAAGACCAGAGCAGACGCACCGTCGCTGAGGGGCGAGCTGTTCGCCGCGGTGACCGAGGCATCTGCCTCTTTCGAGAAAGCAGGCTTCAGGGTGGGAACCTTCTCCAGCTTAAGCTTGTTGTACTGCTCGTCTTCTGAGATGACGACGTCACCCTTCTTTGACTTGACGGTCACAGGCACGATCTCGTCTTTGAACAGACCATCCTTGTACGCCTGCTGGGCGCGCTTGTATGTCAGAATGGCGTAGTCGTCTTGCTCTTTGCGCGAGATGTTGTGGTCCCTCGCCGTCTTCTCTGCGCAGTTGCCCATGTGGATCTGGTTGTATACGTCCCACAGACCGTCAGCGATCAAGCCGTCCTGCATCTTCTGGTGACCGAAAGCAGGCTGCTGACTGGCGCGGTTAAGGTAGTATGGTACGCGGGTCATGTTCTCCATGCCACCAGCGACTTGCGCCTCAGCCTGACCCAGTTCGATAGTCGAGGCGGCGATGTTGACAGCCTTAAGCCCTGAGGCGCACACCTTGTTGATGGTGGTGGCCTCAACGCTGGTAGGCAGGCCAGCGAAAATGGCGGCTTGTCTAGCAGGCGCTTGTCCAACGCCTGCTGACAGCACGTTACCCATGTATACGGCATCGATAGAGGAGACTGGGACTTTCGACTTCTCGAGGGCTGACTTGATCGCTGTGGCACCGAGTTGTGTGGCTGAGACAGTGGTGAAGTTGCCATTGAACTGTTCTTTGGTCAGCAGACTTCCACAACAATGTGATCAAATCGCTCGTACCACTGCAGTCGGTGTTCGACTGGCGCTTATGATGTATGCATCTCTGACTTCCTTCTTCTGTTGTGCCGAGGCGCTGAATTGCCTCTGGAGGCTGGCCAAGCGCTGCTGCGGCCGTGACGCCATTCTCATGGATGTGCGGAGAGCGGATGATGACATGGTAACAGCAAAAAGGAAATGTACTGTGCAGTGGGAGTAGTCGCAGAGAAAGAGACCCTAGCGAGTCGAACAATCACTGTCACATGGCGGCGACTTTCCGCTGTTTTATGCGGAGCACAGGAAGCTCCAGTCGCGGAACGTGGGGAAGATGAGCCGAGGTCTTTGGTCTTAAGCCGCTGTTCTTGCAGCGCTCAGCGCTCGGCCGAGCTTCTTCCTCTCCGCTTTCCTTCCTCTTTGGCTGAGCCGAAACGCGTCGCGACTTCCTCCTCGAGCAGCCGCGATGAATAACTTCGTACTACCTACTGCTTTGACAACGCGGCTAACGATGACCCTTGCTTATACCACCAACCGTCCCTTTGCAACGAACGTATCCCTCACTCCAACAACAAGGAACCTCACGTTCCTCCCGCTTCTCAAGAGCGTGCTCGATGCTGGCTACCACGCAGTCTAGGCCGCCTGGCATTGCGACTTTTGCAACGTCTCCTCAAGGTCCCGGACACGAAGAAAATTTCGATTGCTAAACGCTGGTGGACCTACCCCTTTGTGGTAGTCCTGTGATTATTGATGCTGCTATGGGCCGTACACAATCACCTATTCCTGACAGTTGACAGGTTCCGTCCAGGATCCTCCGTACCATGGTCTACGCATCTTCATCCATCGCAACATTGGCACACATGATCTAGCAACAGCACTGACCGGTCGTCCGACCTCACCTGACTCCTGACGGCGACCATTTCTCTGTCCATGATCTCTACGTCTGACATTCTAGAGCTTCTATATCCAGATCATTCAACATGTCCGTTGCTCAAATAGCTGTTATCACGGGTGCGGCCACCGACTCGTACCTGCATCTATACCTGCATTGAGCCGCTGGTACCACAGGGTCTTCATAACGGGAATTTCTGTGCCACGCCAGACACTGGCGGCTCAACCTTGCCTTGCCCATAGCTTGGCTATCATCACATTTCGCAGTTGGTCCTGGCCTTCTCGGTGGAAATTGTCGTAGCTGGACGGGACAATACTTTTGTCATGAACTTGTGACGAGAGGCCTGCGGTACCTTACATGAGGCGGTGCCTGAGTACAGAGTAATACCAAGGTTCACCGGCTCTGCGACGTGGCAACGACGCGAAAATTAGCGAGTGCAGCGTGTTAAGATAGCGGCTTTCGAGGAGTATAAGGGGGGGGAGGTCACTGCACTGCTCTGGGTAGACAGCATCAACTTCCCAACTCTCCAATAATCCTCACTCAAGAACAAGCAACTCTACTCTGCATATCTGAACAATCAATATGCGCTTCACAACTTCCTTCAGCGGGCTTGCTCTCGCAGCCACCACCCTCGCCGCACCCTCCATCGTCGTCCACAACAACTGCGACTTCGATATCTTCGTTACCTCCGTTGGCCAAACCACCGGAAACACCACCAAGGTCCAGCCCGATACCCTCTGGACCGAAGAGGAGTACTTCCAGGGCGTTGGCACAGCGATCAAGATTGGCCGCACCGCCGCTGCTCTCTGGACCGCTAAGCCCACTCTGCATCTCAGCTACACATACAACAAGGGCCAGAGTCTCTATTACGACCTCAGCACTGCTTATGGCTTCGACTTCTGGGGCATGAAGATCATCGTCAAGGGTGACAAGGACAAGGATGTCCCGTCTATTGAGTGGGATGGTGCGCCGGAGCCAAACCACACCTCGTCATACTTTGGAGAGACGGGTCTGACAATTGAGGTCTGCGCCCCATAGAGGACCAGTACATCTTCCAGAGAAAGATCGGTGGCCGACCTTCGTGGCTGGTCAGATTGGCATGTATGGCTAGTCCATCCGCTTTGGAGTGTCAATCGGTAGTTGTCTGCACAGATGCTTCTCGGTGCTTGTAATCAAGTAGTCTTACAAGGACCCATTATGTGTACTGCGTTATGCTACGCTCTATGTATAGACGCCTGAAATGCTATCAACGCTATGCTCATCAGCTCTGTATGTCGTCATCTTCGTTAATCGTATATCGCTAAAGTGCAGACTCGTACTTGAGCCACATGAAGTCCCTTTCGGCAAGGATCAAGTTGTGCCCTTCGCCCCAAACGCAACCCTCAGTCGCAAACCGTAGACATCCAATCTGGATTCGCGGAAACAGCTGTTCGCACTTCTTCGCCTCGAACGCTTGGAAATCTTTGCTTGTCGCTTGCAGTGTTGTGCGCATCGTATCCCATATTTTGGTAGCCTCGCTCTTATTCACGGGAATCCTGCGAGAGCATCCGTGCGGATTATGGTGGGACCCTCTTGAAGTCAACAAGCGCGTTGGCATGCGCAAGTTCAAGGTCATCGACTCCGTGTAGAGTATAGACGTATTTGGGTTTCCCGCGAGAAGCAGGTCGAATAGCGACTTCAGGAGGATGGCTATGTAGTCGAAGAGCTGCACCGCGAATGACTTAGGCCGATCTTCTATAAGGAGTGCCAACTCTTGGTCGTTGGGCGTGTGCTCAGATGCCCCAGATAACGGTTCCTGGATGCGCAGATCCACGTTGATAAGGAGATGGTTGACAATCGGCGAGAGTGCGATGAAGCGTTTCCATGTCAACGAGAAATACGGACGGCCATGCGAAAACGTGATGTCCATCTCGTAGTTGAGTTGCTTCGAAGCTGCGAAGTGCTGGATCGCTGTCTTGAATTCCTGATATAGTTGGTGACATACAAGGAGCAGACCACCGTACGACTTTAGCGGTAAATCGCGCTTGACGTATGCTGCTGACACCACCATGACCCCCCGAAAAGACGGCTTGAGATCCTCATGGAGAAGCAGGTCGTACACATAATTCCTGAGCTCAAGAGGCAGGTCCAAAAAGCCGGTCATCGTGTCCCAGAACTATCTAATAGATCGATAAGGGTCCGGGTTCCGGGGCTTTTCAGGGTCTGAAGGATCTTGTGCGGGGATCAGGGTACAAAGCTAGGCGATTGGCATGTGCCGGTGTTCCCTGGGTCCGTAGGACGTTTGCGCAACAAAATATCGTGAGGTAAGAGGTCCATGGAAAGTCTACGTAGGGCTGTTGGTGAGTGAGGTTTGTTTGTTTGTCGAGCAGACTGAAGGTTAAGCTGTGTGAGACGGGTGGGGCCGGAAGGTGAGGCTGGCTGCCGATTTCGCCCAATGACACCTGCATTCATCACGTGCTGTATTTCTTGACAGCGGCAATTGACGGACTCCTCTCCGCAAGCATCAACGGCATCCCAACTTAAAGACTTCCAACATACTATGATTGCTTCACTGTTCATGCTCGCGCTTGCCGTGCGTCAATTGACAGATTCCTGCACGCCTGAAAATGGACGACTACGAACTGGAGCGCATTGGGTCTGACAACCCTGCGCAGAGTGTACCAGCAGCACAACGCGTTCCACCTGGGCGGCAAAAGCCCGTAGATCATGTCGACTCGCCCAAAAATCATTCAGGAGGGACCGAGAAGGCTGCAGTGGCAGATGCAAGTCAGACCTCTGCCTGCCGCCTTCCAGCAGCCTACCTCACAAAGTATGACGTATGCATCACTTCTCTCGCTGCTTTGTGCATGACTTCTAACAATGAGCAGGTCGGCTGGCGCAGGATAGTGAGAAACTTCTCTCCTTCATGGTTCAGCGTGACGATGGGCACTGGAATCGTGTCGCTGTTGTTCGCTGCAATCCCGTTCAAGGCGCAATGGTTGTACTGGCTCGCAGTCTTCTTCCTTGGACTCAACGCTGTACTGTTTACCTGTGCTTTCCTCGTCTCAGTCGTGCGGTACACGGCATATCCCGGGATATGGACCGTCATGATCGCTGACAGCACCAACTCACTCTTTCTCGGAACGATACCCATGGGCTTTGCGACTTTGATCTCTGCCTGGTGCACGCTGTGCATCCCTTATTGGGGTCCATGGGCCGTCACATTCGCGTGGGTGTGCTGGATGATCGATTCGGTCGTGTCTGTGACAGTGACAATATCCCTAACAGTCCTCCTGATCTCGGCCACCAATCGACAAAATCTGGACCGCATCACAGCTGTCCAGTTACTGCCCATTGCAGCCTCTATTGTTGCAGCAGGGACTGGCGCTCGCGTCGCTGAACACCTAACAGATCCGAATAATGCACTCGGCACACTCATCGCCTCGTACATCATGTGGGGACTGAGTACTCCTCTTGCAATGACGGTACTGGTCATGTACTACACTCGTCTCGCTCTTCATAAGCTCCCGCCTCGCGAGATTGTAGTCTCTTCATTCTTACCCCTTGGGCCACTTGGAATGGGCGGCTACTCCATCACGTACCTTGGCAGTATCGCACGCCGAGTCTTTCGAGAGACTGGTTTCTTCTCCGACATACCGGTGGCGGGCGACATCTTCTTCGTGGTCGGGACATTCATTGCCCTGATCATGTGGGCCTTCGGCTTAACCTGGCTCTGCTTTGCTCTTGCTTCGATCTACAAGTCACGTCCCTTCCCTTTCAATATGGGCTGGTGGGGCTTCACCTTTCCACTGGGTGTCATGGCCCTGAGTACCATGGAATTCGGACGAATCTTTCCAAGTATGTTTTTCAAAGTGCTTGGTACGGTATTCGCTGTCGCTGTCATTCTTCTTTGGTGTGTGGTTGCCGTTGGCACTGCCAGAGGCGCTTGGAATGGACGACTGTTCAACGCACCATGTCTGAAGAATCTCCCGAAAAAGGATGATGAGGTTTCCCAGGATGGTGCTGAGAAAGGAAAAACCTCGCAGCAATAGTCGACTGCGACAAATGATTGAACGTGCGTGGAGGGAAGCTCTCCTGGACATGATAAGCAGCTTCATTACGACTGCCTCCTGCGTCTCAAGGGAGCGCGATCTTGACCAGACTTGAATATTCTGCTTTCCAAAACAACAAGACTGGACAGGTCGCAAGAGCTAGCTGGAATGGGCGAACCTCGGCAAAGAGATGCAAGTCACTTTGCGCAGCACTCTGAGTCTGACGAGCCACATTCACCGGTGTTCTCCACACAGTTCACGCCTCATGTTAGGCCTCCAACGAATCAACAGCCGCTGCATCAAAGTGAAAGCCCGCGATCGATCCGTGACTCAGGCGCGCTATATCAGCCGTTATCTTCGAATTGCCACCGTTGAATTGACAAGAACAACATTCAACGCAGCACCTTTCTCAAAACGATTTTTGTCGAACGACAAGTCACCCGAAATGGACCAATCTACGCCGCAACCCGCTTTCGAAATACAACCCCTGGCAGTTCGCATGAAGCAATACGAAGCATCTTCTGACTTGAGTCTACCCTCGGATTCTCCCATCGTCCTGCGTCTCGATGGACATGCCTTCTCAAGATTCACAAGCCACTTCTGCCGGCCGTTCGATCAGCGTATACATGATGCCATGATAGCAGCCTCCACAGACCTACTCAAATTCTTCCCGGCAGCGACCGTCGCGTATACACAGTCTGACGAAATAACTTTGGTTTTCCCAACTGGCGTACACAGCTTCAATGACCGGGTGCAGAAGCTCTCGAGTCTAGCTGCGAGCTACTGCTCTGTGCGGTTTAACGCACATCTTGCCGCTTTCTTGACAGCAAACCCTGAGCCCAAGGTCAAGGATTCGGCGTTTCACAAGCTTGGGCATGCGCACTTCGATGCGCGCTTCTTCGCCGTTCCCACAGTTCAGGAAGCATTCAGTTGCATACTGTGGCGGTGCCGCAACGATGCTGTGCGCAACTCTGTCAATGCTTTCGCGCGCACGTTGTACTCGTCAAATCAGATGCATGGAAAGACAGCGAATGAGCTCAAGGATATGATGAAGAACGAAAAGGGAGTCGTGTTTGAAAAAGCTGTTCCCAAGTGGGCGATCGAAGGCAGTCTGCTGAAGCGCGAACAGGTCGAACATGAAGGTGTCAACAAGAAAACTGGCCAGGTGGAAAAGACATTACGGACAAGGACAAGGGTGGAAGATAGAGGGGTGAGAATTTACTCGGCGGAGAATCTGAAGCTGGTAACGGACAAGTACTGGTGATGAGGGCTTGATGAAAACGCTGAAGTCAAGAAATTGGAGAAAGTTCGGCGAGTGGCATGCCCAGCCATTGACTTTGCATTGTGATGGTAATTTCGGAAATCTGTTGTGGAAAGATCGCGACCCCGCTGGATCTTCTTTGGGCCAACGCTGAGTGACTCCAAGCAGATGACAGTCATGTCAGATATTGTGTGGGGTTGCGCAAGTGTTTGGAGGCTGCGCGCCTGGAGATCCAGCCTGTGAAGATTCCCAATGGACTCTGTTTTCGGCCCGCCCCTGCCCAATCGTCGTGCGCTGCTTCAGCCCCCAAGATCATTTGGCAGGCTTCGCGCTTCGCCTGAGCCCTCGATTACCGCCACTGCATCGCAGCTTTGCCAATAATTCTTTGGGAGCGCGCATAGAGATGAAGGCGCTATGTGCAAAGATATCGCTTCACGGCCAGCAGCACAGTGCCTCTTGCGTATGACATTCCAGCGAAAGCTTCGCGTAAGCTGATTGCGCCACCGTTGCAGCCTCGCAGCCTCGCAGCCGCTGCAGGTGCGGCGCCACCAGCGCATCCAGGATGTGAACCTTGTACCTGGGCCAGCACCGTGGCTGGTAAGCGGAGATAAAGTGGGCCGAGGACATTCTCCTCGTGTATCAGGGCCCCATCCCCCATATTCTCCCTGCACTCATCAGCGGCCCTCCTCGCGTTTGCGGCTCCCCTGTCACCATGTCGTACGCACCGCTCGGAGAAGGAAGGACCAGCCCTCACGCCGAGAATATTGAGCTGGTCACGAAGCATGATGGACAGACAGCCTACGGCTATCCTCTACACCATGGCATATACAGCGACTCAAAAGCATACCAACTTCCAGGCAAGACAGCGGTTGACAATTGGCCGGTGCAATCGCAGCAAGTAGCAGCATTGACACCATTGAGGGCCACAATCCTTGCGTTCGACTTCATACTAGCTTCGTCACCGTTAGTCTTCATAGGTATGCCAATTCACCCAGTACATTGCATCAACGTGCTGACATTGTTCAAGTTCTCGCCCTGAAGGTTGCTAGATTAGACGGCAATGTTCCTACAGCCGCCGATGACAAACTCCAGGAGATGCTTCTCTACACACCGACCATCTTCCCACTCTTATTTGCAGCCCTCATGGGTCGCTTCTTCCGTCATCTGGGGATCTGGCTTGCGGAACGGGGAACCACGCTTGGGCGACTTGAGCAATTAGTCGGCTGCCAGTCCGTCTTCCTGGCCATCGAACGTCAGATCTGCCTTCGCAGCTTCAGCATCGTGGGCATCTGTTCAATACTCGTATGGCTGCTTTCTCCCTTCGGCGGACAGTCTGCTTTGCGAGTACTTCGACAAGAAGAGAACTACCTCAATACGACCCAGACGCTACAATACCTCAGCCCTATGAATGTCGAAAACACTAGCATGGGAGGTGCCAGCGATATCAACACCGGGCGAAGCACGTACACTCCACTGTTTCTTGCTGCTTTGCTGAGTAGTGGCGATTTCCAACGCAGCAGTGCTGACCTGTGGGGCAACGTTAAGATCCCGTCTTATCGAGCTCTTGAAAACAGCACCTTTGAGGAATGGAAGCCAGTGCCTGACTACAATGGCACAGATGTGCGTTGGAGCTCCATGATAGGCATTCCTGTATCTGCCTTCAGCGGAGAGGCGTTCACCTCCTCATCTATGAATCACTTCAAGGTACGAACGAGGCAATTCGACATCAACTGCTTCAACAATTTGAAGGTAGCAGGAGACTGGACAGACGAGACCAACATCACCGTCCGCAGCAGTTGGATGATGAAGAGCGGTACCAAGCAGCCGAATTGCACGACCGCATCACTCGCGGATCGATGTGTTATCAAGGCCTGTGAAGCATACCCATGCCCTTTCTATAGCAAGTCTTTGGCCTCTCGAAACGAAAATGCTACATCCGTTGCCACCTGCGAGTACTATTACGACTACGTCGAAGCAAGCGTAGAGTGTCTTTTGTCTACGTGCCGGACTACGGCTCTGCGCAAGCTCGACATGTTTACGGATGGGTACACCCAAGGCCTCGACGTATACCTCCGTGGTACGATAATGGCGAACCACATGAATACCATGACCAGCGTCGACACAATCGGCGTTACCAGCCCCACGCGCGGCGCTACTGTCATGGAGAAGTGGGTGTTTGACCCATCAAATTTCATCGGCGTTGGCATGTACGACATGGTCGACCTCTATAAACTTCCCGCGAATGTTTTCGCGGAACGGCTGACGGTTCTCTGGAACTCGTTCTTCCAATCCACATACGCTGCGCGAGCGCTAGCGGGAAATCTCGACAAGGCGACGTCGATGAACATTACGGGTAACGCTGAGAGCGACGCCCCTACTGCTTCAATTGCTTTCAATGGCACAGAAAGCCTTGTCAGCCAGCGGCGCAACGTATATCGCGTCAACTGGAAGTGGTTCGGTGTACTCCTGAGCTGCTCGTTGGTCCTGCTCTCTGCTGCATACGCAGGTATGCTCCTGAAGTACTTCTCGATTGCACCGGACATCATCGGATACGCAAGTAGCCTGACAATGTTGAGCCCCTATGTGCCAACACCGACGGGAGGAACGACGTTGCATGGACTAGAAAGAACTGCGCTGTTGCACGATATGCCGATCAGGCTTGGAGACGTCTGTCCGAATGAACCAGTGGGTGCTATAGCGCTGGCAGCAAATGATGGGAGAGTGGCAGGATTAGACAGACAGAGGTGGTACATCTAGACAATTTCTACGTACTGCATACGACATGAACAGGATTTATTAGCCAAATTTGCTCGTGCTCAGGGCTCAAGAAAGCGGGGCGATGAGTAGCGTTCGATTTTGATTGGGGAGAGGCGCAAACGCGAACGCGTCGCGACGACGCGTCGACGATTCCGTTGCAGTGTGACAGTCAAAGCTGTCAGGAGTAGAATATTGTCTAAGAAACTGCGGCCGTCTCGTATCACTTCCGTTGTCACGCTCTGGATGCGCAATTAGGACGGTGCAGCGTACTGCCAACGCCGGAAACCATGGCAGTTTGACCTTCACCTCCAAGCTGCACACACGTCATAGCCAAGTAGCTGTCTTCGTCACCGTGAATTTGCTGGTGTTGCTTTTGACATAGGCTATCTTCTGTAAATTTGTTGTTCATCTTCACCCATCACTCGTTGCATGAACGATCATCACCGTTAGCGTACGCTAGTCCGCAATAAGTGGACCCCAAACAGAAAACAGTAGGCTGCCCCCAAGTAAACACAACATCGTCAACGCCTCCACGCCGCGCTCGCCCCTCCACGACACTCTCTGCGCGCACGTTCGCACCTACTAACCTTACAGGTTTTTGGCTTGCTGCCATTTGAACGCAGCCCTTCACACACGTTTCGTGTCGTCCCCCGGGACCTTGTCGACAACGCTTCGCCGCCATGTCCGACTCAGGGTCTGACTTCGACGAGGGCGTGAGCTCAGACTTCGCCCCTCCGATGAAGGCCGCAAAGGCAGCGCCAAAGCCAAAAGCCGCACCCAAGAAGGCAGCTGCCGCCCCCAAACCGCGAGGGAGACCAGCAGGCACAACAGCAGCGAAGCCAAAGGCAAAGGCAGCGTCCAAGAAGAAGGCAAAGGACTTTTCCGACAATGAGAACTCCGATGTCGACATGGAAGACCCAATAGATAATGACGACGAGTCATTGCTCGCAGACACACCTCCCAAGGCGAAGAAGTCGGCAGCACCCAAGAAGACCAGCGGCAAGCCGCTCGCAGACATCGCAAACGAGAGCTTTGGCATGGATGGCGCTGAGGAGGCACTGCCATCCGCCAAGGGCAAGAAGGCCGCAGGCGGCGCAAGCAGCAAGTACCAGATGGTATGCAGACTGGCTCAGCGCAAGGGTCACTGGAGCTAACAAGCGCACAGCTTTCGCATTTGGAGCACATCATGAAACGTCCAGACACATATATTGGTTCCGTCGAGCGAACAACAGACAAGATGTGGGTGTACAACTCGGCGACCGAGAGCATGGAGTTCCGCGACGTCTCCTACGTTCCTGGTCTGTACAAGATCTTCGACGAGATTCTGGTCAACGCCGCAGACAACAAGCAGAACGATAAAAACATGAGCGAGATCCGCGTCACTGTCGACCGCGAGACTGGCGAGGTCTCGATCAAGAACGACGGCAAGGGTATTCCCGTTGAGATTCACCAGGTATGTACCTTGAGTAAGCTGTACGGCGATACGCTAACCCTCCTAGCAACACGGCATCTACGTCCCAGAAATGATCTTCGGTCATCTTCTCACATCCTCGAACTACGACGACGATCAGCAGAAGGTCACAGGTGGTCGCAACGGTTACGGAGCCAAGCTTTGCAACGTGTTCTCCCGCGAGTTCACAGTCGAGACCGTCGATTCGAAGCAGAAGAAGAAGTACAAGCAGACATGGACAGACAACATGAGCAAGATGGGCAAGGCGAAGATCACAGACATCAAGACCGACGACTACACGAAGATCACATGGCGGGCCGATTACGCCAAGTTTGGTATGGATGGGATCGACGACGACTTCGAGGCGTTGATCAAGAGGAGGACACATGATATGGCTGGTACACTTCGTGGCGTCAAGGTCTACCTCAACGGGGACCGCGTCAAGGTCACCAGCTTCGCCAAGTACATGGAAATGTACACTAAGTCGATCTCTAGGGAACAGGGCAAGACTGAAGATGGCGAAGACCGCAAGGAGGTCATCATCACAGACAAGCACGATCGCTGGGACGTTGGATTTGCTGTTTCAGACGGCTCCTTTAATCAGGTGTCATTCGTCAACTCGATCGCTACAACCTCCGGTGGTACTCACGTCAACTACATTGCGGATCAGATCATTGACAAGCTCATGGCGATCGTCAACAAGAAGAACAAGGCAGCTGTCAAGCTCAAGCCTGCGCAGATCAAAAATCACCTGTTCTTGTTCGTCAACTGCTCTATCGTCAACCCTGCTTTCACATCCCAGACCAAGGAGCAATTGACCACCAAGGCGAGTCAGTTTGGCAGCAAACCCGTGCTGAGCGACAAGTTTCTGAAGGCAATCGAAAAGACTGAGGTCATCCAGAACATCATGCACTTTGCGCAGCAGAAGGCAGACCAGCTGATGAAGAAGACCGATGGCAACAAGCGCAACCGTATCAGCAACGCCAAGCTCACTGATGCCAACAAGGCTGGAACTAAGGACGGTCATCTGTGCACACTCATTCTCACAGAAGGAGAGTCGGCCAGTGTCCTGGCTTTGGCTGGTCGTGCTGTCGTAAATCAAGATCTGTTTGGTGTCTTCCCGCTACGCGGTAAGCTCCTGAACGTCCGCGATGCGACCATGGACCAGATCATGAAGAACGCCGAAATTCAGAACATCAAGAAGTTTCTGGGCCTCCAACACAAGAAGGAATACACCATGGCCGACATGAAAAGCCTACGATATGGTCACCTGATGATCATGACTGATCAGGATCACGACGGTAGCCATATCAAGGGTCTGCTCATCAACTTCCTTCAGTGCCAATTCCCCAGTCTGCTCAAGCTTCCCGGTTTCTTGCTCGAGTTCATCACTCCTATTGTCAAGGTGTGGAAGGGTGACACGAAGAATCCAAAGAACTTGAAGAGCTTTTTCTCCATGCCTGAGTATGAAGAGTGGAAGGAACAGCACAGGCACGAAAAGGGTTGGGACCACAAATACTATAAGGGATTGGGTACCAGTGACATCAAGGACGCCCAGGTCTACTTCAAGGATCTCGATACCCACATGAAGCGTTTCCACACTATGCGCGCCGAGGAAGAGAAGCTCATCGAGCTTGCTTTCTCCAAGAAGAAGGCTGATGCTCGTAAAGAGTGGCTGCGCGAGTTCGTTCCTGGCAATCACTTGGACCTCACTACCAACGAAATCACCTACGACGACTTCGTCAACAAAGAGCTGATTCTTTTCTCCATGGCCGATAACTTACGTTCCATTCCATCAGTCATTGACGGCTTCAAACCCGGTCAGCGAAAGGTACTCTACACCTGCCTCAGGCGCAACATTCGCAAGGATGTCAAGGTTGTCGAGTTGGCTGGTTCAGTGTCTGGTTCCACCGACTATGCTCACGGAGAAGCTTCCATGCAAGGTACCATCATCGGAATGGCCCAGACCTTCGTTGGCTCCAACAACATTAACGTATTGGAGCCCAGTGGTAACTTCGGTTCTCGTCTTCAAGGTGGTGCCGACGCCGCCAGCGCTCGTTACACCTATACTCGTCTGTCACCGTTCGCGCGCAGGATCTTCCACGCTCAGGATGATGCTCTCCTGAAGTATGGTGAATCCGACGGTAACAAGATCGAGCCCGAGATGTACGTGCCGGTATTGCCTATGATTCTCGTCAACGGATCGAGCGGTATCGGTACCGGTTGGAGTTCCGAAATTCCCAACTTCAACCCTATGGATATCGTCGAAAACGTCAGGCTCCGCATGGCAGACGGTGCAGCGAAGGAGGACATGAAGCCGATGATTCCCTGGTATAAGGGCTTCACTGGAACGACTGAGGACCTTGGTGGCGACAAGTTCCGCTTCGGAGGTACGGTTCGTGAAATCAACGGCGAGATTGAGGTCACCGAGTTGCCTGTCCGATACTGGACTCAGGACTTCAAGGAGAAACTCGAAGACATCATCAAGGCCGAGAAGACCCCATCTATTATCAAGGACTACATCGACTACAACACCCCTGACAAGGTTCACGTCATTATCAAGATGGAAGACAAGCACTTGCAGAATGCCATCGCAAAGGGTCTCGAGGAGACCTTCAAGCTCTACAAGCAGCAGTCTTGCTCTAACTTGGTTGCCTTTGATGCTCAAGGCCGGATCCACAAGTACGCGACCCCGCTGGACATTATCGAAGAGTTTTACCACGTTCGTCTGCGATACTACGAGAAGCGCAAGGCCCATCAGCTTGATGTCCTGCAGAAGGAGCTCACCAAGATGAGTAACCAGGCCAGGTTCATCAAGATGATCATCGACGGCAAGCTCGTCGTGTCGAAGAAGAAGAAGGCTGTCCTCGTGCAGGAGCTCAAGAAGCTTGGCTTCACACCTTTCCCGAAGGTCGACGACGCCAAGAAGAACGGCGAGGTCGAGGATGCTCAGGAAGACGATGAGGAGTCTGAAGATGTTGACGTCGCAGTCAACGCGAACGATTACGACTACCTGCTTGGTGTAAGTGCCGTCACTCAAATTTCGAATGATCATGTACTGATGAGGATCAGATGGCTATTTGGTCTCTGACACAAGAGCGTGTCGAGAAGCTCATGAAGCAGATCGGCGACAAGGAGGATGAGATCGATGCGCTTATCAAGCTCTCGCCAAAGGACCTCTGGAACATCGATCTCGATGCCTTCGTCGAAGAGTGGAACGTGCAACTCAGCGAAGAGGCGGAGCGCGCCAAGAAGATTCAGCGCATGGGTCGCCGCGCCTCTCACAAGCTAGGTATCGGTGCCTCCAAGGGTGGAAAGGCCAAGAAGAAGAGAAAGATAGGCAGCGACTCAGATGACTCTGGCTCTGACTCCGACTTTGGTCCCGTTAAGAAGAAAACCAAGGCCAAGAGCGGGGGCTTGCTCAGCTACTTGCGTGAGGCAGATGCACCCTCCAAGGAGCCATCTCCAGCAGTGTCCTCCAAGTCGGCGTTCGGTTCGACGGCTCCACAGAAGTCAACGCAGACGAGCCTCCTGTCACACCTCAAGGCCGATGTCAAGAAGGACTCGTCTCAGATCGATGGGGCATCGAGTCCAGCTGAGGCAGAGCCCGAGCCGGCGCAGGCCCCGAAACCTGCTGCTAAGCCTCGAGGTCGTGCTGCAGCAGCTAAGAAAACTGTTCCTGTTATCTCTGACGATGACGACGACGAGGATGACTCCGACGTGTTCGCTATCGTTGCCAGGGAGGAGGCAAAGATGCCTGCATCGGCACCCAAGACCAACGGCCGAGCTCCTCGTGCAGCCGCAACCAAGCCGGTGTCTAAGTACAATGTAGACACTGACTCCGATGACGACGATGATCTCGGTGATGTTAGCACCATGGTCAAGTCAATCGGTGGCACGACCAACGGTGTGCCGCTCTTCAAGACCTCGACACGTCCGGGTAGCAGCTCAGGCATCCCCAAGGTCGCGAAGAAGGCTAGTCCCTCTGTCATTGACATCGATGAGGGTGACACCACCAACTATGAAGCACTTATGCCTGTCGCATCGCCTAGGAAGCCCGCGCCACGTAACGTGAACGACACGATGCTCTCAGATTCGGAAGATGACTTCAGTCTTGTCAAGCCCAAGCCCGCCGCATCTAAGATGACCAAGGTCACTACCAAAGTGAAGGTTGTGCCCAAGGCTAAGGCACCCGCAGCTGCTGTCGCAAAGAAGAGCACTGCCTTGAGCCCGGCTGCGAAGGCCTATGCCAAGCGCTTGGAGAAAGACGAGTCCGTAAATACATCGAAACCCAAGGCTGCCCCTGCGAAGAAGCCAAAGGTCATCGACTCTGATGAGGAGATGGACGATGCCGACACACTGGCCAACGAGATCCTCTCTGACGATGACGACGAGCCAACACCCAAGCCAAAGGCCAGAAGCCACGCTCCAGCTGCCCGCCCGGGTCGCAGGGCTGCTGCTAAGCCTGCGAAGTACGTCGTCAGCGACGAGGATGATGAGGATGATGCGAGCGAGGCAAGCATCGACGATGACAGCGAGTAGACGATGAAACTTGTAGATGAGAAGACGATGCATAGCATGGTGGTGTTTGAGCGGTATACCCGGTGGCGTTTTGGTCACGATGGCTCTCCGTCAGTTTCCTTACTTCCAGTCATGGGTCTAATTGATGTTCCTATGGAACGGGCGGAGTTGGAGGTTTGCTTTTAGACAGTATATCTACGTCTACATCTCGTATCGAAATTCAAGATCAACTTCACACTGTGAGATGATCATGTGACGTGCACTTCTGGAGCACACGATGAGGTGCGGAAGCAACGCTTATTGGACAAGTGCGTCCCCGGCAAGCTATTTAATCCTTGCCAATATCTCATACGTTGGATTTCGCATGTATTTCAATCCTTCTGAACTTGCGCTGCCTCCCGAACGAAGAATACGGTTTGAGAATGTCTGCTTCTGCACTTGACCGAAAGAACTCAGATAACGAGCCATGTTGTTGTCTTTTCCGCTGCCTGCCTCAAAGGAATCAAAGTCGTCCACCACTGTATCGATGTCCTCGCCTCGCTCCTTCCCACGATCCGAAAGCGCCGAACCTTGGAACGACGTGTATTGTCTGCAGTCTGTCTATAAAACCTACAAGGATGCAAACAATTCTGGCAAGCTTCTATCTGCACGTTCTATTCGCCGAACCGAAAGTACCATCAGGATGCCCCATGGTTTTCTGCTTCTGAACAAAAGTGACAGCGGGATGTGTAATGTGTTTGCGCTGGGTCTTGCCAAAAGAGCAAAGTACAAGGGAACAGATGGTCTGCTAGTGAAGTCTGGTCTTGAAGGTGTTCAGTTTTCTCGAAAATGCATCTAAACTTTTCTGATGGTGGTGTGGGAGCTGCGCCGGCGTCAACGCCGCTTGTACAGGTCTCAACATGGATATAAACATCAGTGTACCACGTGCGCTCCTTCTTTTCTCCACACAATCATTACTCGATTATTAAAACGCAATCTCGTATCGCGAATGTTCTGTTTGTGGATCTCTCCAAACTCAAGGGCATACTCGTGATGTTCTTTGCTCTTCTTCTTTTTTAAAGCCACTACCGATCTCAACTATGACTGGGACCTGCACGAGGGCCACCAAAAGTGTCTCAAGGTCCGCTGTATGTCTGCCATCGCACTGTCCCTTGGTCCGATGCTTGGCATCGCCATATAAAAGAAACTACATGATCACCCGAGTATTCCCTCATTACGCTACTCCTGGATCTTTCAGAATCAGCCAGCCTTGCTGTCATGTCTGTGTGTCTTTTGCGTTTTAAACAAAGAAGCTATCGCAAGGGTTCGGTGCATCATTCTCGCCTAAGACTTGTACATCAAAAACCACTCGCCGGACCTTATGCTGCAAGGCGGTTTTGCTCTCTTTACCATTCAATGAGCCCTACCTTATGAGACGAGCACAACGACCCAAAAGCTGACGATGCATGACATGAGTAGTGGTGCATACTTTGATCTTCTAAGATGCAATACTACTATCTGATAAAACACACACACTTGGTGCTCATACGTGTCGCTTCCAAAAGAGAGATTTCGCAATTGCAATGTTATATTCCTGTTCATCTCATTATATTGAGAGGGCCCTATCTCATGACAACATCTACCTGACCAAAAGCTACACACCCTCGCAGCAATAGATTGGACCGGCAATGCTCCCCTGAAAGCTGCAGCAACATCCCCCGCCAACGGGAGAACAATAGCGTGTTAAGGAAGTAGCTCAGTTTCCAATATAAGTTGTGCCGCACATGCAAATCTTTCTTCAACACATTTCCTCATTCCAGTCTTCCGAAAGATACCAGAGCTGATCAAATGTGCTGCTTGTGCTCTTCTTTGAAAGGACTGGCAATCCTGGTCATGTCGTCCTGGAATCATTTGAAAGTCCATGGAATGGGAAATCATCTTCCTCCATCAGTGCAACCCCATATCTAACATCTCCCTCCTTGATACTGTAGTCCCACAGGCAAATCGGAAAGACACGACGACAAATTTTATGTACACTGTCCGTAACAATTCGAAGAAACACCTCAGAACCAGACAGACTGATACAGCGAGACAACCGATATTCCGGAATAAAGTATTCCGCATAATCGAGGCCAAATTCGCCGCAGATCGATACTCATGCGGTAGAGAAAGATGGTACATTAGTGAGACGCGCGACATGGCGTGTCTGTCTTGCATGCCGCGCAATGCCAGTACGTCACTATCAGAGTGGATGCAGCTCGGCCCTGATGTAAACGTGCAATTCGTGCGCTTTATGTAGGTAAAAAGGCTGTCACAGTGGGCTCTCATATATCCAGCACCTATCGTAGACTGACCAAGCGGTATACAGTAGTGTATTTGCTACTCGGCTGGTCTATGTAATACATGTGCTGGCAATTGTGTATTGATAAGGGCGTAAGGCAGGAACTGAATGCTACGTGTACCGCATGCGAACTTCGCCTCTATCAAAACCCGCCTTGGTGAGATCGAGAATCGTAGTCGATGTAGCAAAAGCCGGCGTCCTGAAGCGGAGAAAGTGAAACGAGCGCTACCTTGATGACAAAGTATAGTTGTGGAGCCTATAGATGTCCTCGTACAGTAACACCTGTCAAGCTGTCAGAATTGCGCCCACGTTACACCATGCGCACACTTTGTCCTCCTCTGGCGCATCTGACCTGGCAGTTCTGTCGGAGAAATATTACCAAGAACGATCTGCGATTGCATCAATATCTGGGCGACCTGTTGTCTTCAAACCTTGCGGCCGAAACACGCACGATTTATACAGTGTGGGACACTGTTCGGGCCGTCAAAGTGTAGCAGGCCCATGCCGAGCGCTACGTTAGTGCTGATTGAGGCGACTGGCTTCGCGGGGAGGCATCAATCGATGAAGACTCTTGTTGCTGATAAAGTAGTGGGGTCGAGATGGTGATGCACCGTTGAGCGCTCCTGTGGTGGGGTGGTCAAGGATGTGGTTGTACCTGTACCGCTTCACCAAATACGGCCAGCCTACACGCAGTGCGAGTATCCCAAGCCCTGTAAATCGTGCTGCAGTGGAAGATCTTGACACTGATTTCCACTTCTGGAGAGTGTGCCGATGTGGTCTGTCCGACGGAGTCAAAACGCCACAAAGCTTGACGCCAACACCGAAGCTGTCAGTTGAGAACCACCGAGGATGTACATTTGGGGCTATAATGACAGCCATATGGACGTCCACACTGGGCTCCCCTTGTTGAACAATCATCATCGTACACAGTGGGGCTATGAGATGGTTCCCGAAATGATGGCAGAAGACAGCGTTGGAAGAGGTCAAGTTACTTTGATAAGCTGCAAGGATTCGCTATCATTGTAGCAGAGCTGCCGTCGTTGAAATTGGCAGTGGAAGCTGATGGACGCGCGGAGGCCTCCAACCAGGTATGCAGCGGGCTTGACTGGACAGTTTCCCGTGCACGGCTGCTTGGCGCAACCCTCTTGTGATACTCTTTCCGAGCCTCGTCTTTTTGAGTACTGACATGCTCGTTGCACGCCTTGTTTTGTTGAATTAGATTAGCGCAGAGCGCAATGATGTAATGCAAGGTGACTGCTGCTGTGTGGCTACAAGGTATAGATGACGGCCTTCGCTTGTATTGATGTGACTTGAGACGCGCGGACTCATCTGTCAGATCCCCGTAGTGCGTGTTGTGCGAATGCAGGCGAAGGTTGGCTTGCCTGTATAGTCTGCAAAAGCATTTACAGTTGAACTAGAGCATCTCGGTCAGACAAGAAGAGTACGAATCGTGGGAAGACTGATCGCGAGCCCATTCACAGCCCACAGGAACCGCCAGTAAGGCAGAAGTATCTATCGCTAGCTTCTTCAGGACTCCTCTTCTTGCAAGCTTGAGTAGAGCAATAGGTTTGTCCCTCCAAGCCTTTTCTCGCAGCCCTCGCGGAGGTGGAGCTCGGTCTCAATGAGGTTACAGTGAGTGACAACGGCTCGATCTGGTCATTGTGCCCGCGTCTTACTGGCCTTGGACAATATTTGGCCAGATGATTCTCAATACTGAGACCGGGCCTGTCTATTGTCCGGGGTGCATGGCGGTCGCGCAGTGGGGCACTGAGAGGGTCAAACGGAGCTGGGCGACGGATGACTTCGCACTTAGGCGCACTGCTCAGTGGCGAAATGAGCCTGAGACCAAGTCAATCAGTGATTGAAACAGCTGAGTAACCTATTCGCCGTGTTTGCTTCGCCGGCTGCTGCTCTGTAAAGAAGTGGCGGTAGGGCCGGGTGGTCATGGTGCAAAGCCGTACCTTGAGGGCAGGTTTGCGTCATTACCTTTAACAATGTTCGTCTCCTTCTCGCAGATCAAAACCAAAAGTGCAAAGTATGGGCAATCTTGTGAGCTCACCCACGTCGAGTGGGGCGTGGTACCGTAGTCCCGGCGCCGTGGAACCCCGGCAGCGGGATAAGACTGCCGCCGCGAGATGTGCATATCCTCACCTCCTCCGGCGTTGTGCATGCTAACAGAATTGGCATGGATACATATGGGGTCTCCACCAATGATAGTGTACCAGAAAGGCAAGACCATGTCTGATACCGCCAAGTCCGTCTTGCCCATAGCCGAGCTATGAGCAGTTACAGTCTCCCACCACCGGCGCAGTGCAGCGACAGCGGCTCCGCAATTTGGGCCTGGAATGATATCAGGCTCGTTCTTTTTACAGGACAGGTTTGTGAACTGCAGTTCTAGAAGTGCATCGACATGCCACTTCACCCAAACACTGCCGGCATCGTAGCAGCGTGGACCGTAGCCTGGCTTTTGCCACAGTTTAGCGGTCAGACCAAGACATAGCACAGCCGTCAAGTGTCCGGCATGCGCGTGCCAGATAGCCTAGTGAGACTTGCGCACCGTCTGCGCCAAGTATCGGGTATCGAGTATCATCCGTGACCGATAATAAAATGCAACCAGTGGTTTGCAGGAGACCTCTTCAATTACGCAGATGGCCATCAGATCTCCCCAAGTGGCATCCTGGCAGGGTTTCCCACGTTTCGCTGTGTGGAACGAACGTTGTACGACATGCGGGTGGCTGCAGGCGTCAACACCAATCCGTTTGGTTTGACAGAAAGTGACAAGGCGACCAGGTCTGGCGTGTTTGAGCGAGCCAGGTCGTCACAAGTGATGAGTAGCACGACTTTGATGAAGACGATCGTGCGGAGCGCAGAAAGCATCTGTCGTGACCATGAGTGTGTGCGATCAGCTCCACAGTGCGAGTCTCGGTCAGAGCATCACTTGCAATGGAAGTTGTTCGACTGTTTCCGGTGAAGAGTCGTATCGTTCCACACCTGAGCTCAGTATCGGGCAGCCGCTGTTACAGTCGAAAACTCAAGATCGTCGACAGTGCTTTCAGTGAGTTCGCCAATGCCCGCAATGGGTCCGTTTGGTTGCTCGGACCCCAAATACGAAGAACAATGGCGGTGCGGAGAAGGAGCCAGGCATCACGCAGGGTTGATGCTGCGTGAGCGTTTGATGCTGTGCTACACGAATCCTTCGAAGTCTTTCTGCAACTTTGCACTGATCTTTGAGGAGCGCCTGCTGCCGCTAGCAATGCTTGGTCCAATGAAAGAAAATCCGGACAGAGAGCTATCAAGCCTCTTGGTGTGCGCCATCGAGCATCTTTGCGCGCATGCACACCGGACGCGCTCTGCACAGCGCTTGGATGCGTATTTAGCGCGGCCAGAAGGGCAATGCCTCGCTTCATAAGAAGCACTTTAACCATCGCGAGTCCTCTGCTTCCATATTGTTGCCCTCGCTGCTCTCGACCTCGAAGCTTCGTACTCCAAGGCCCTGCTTATCCGTCAATCTGGGCAGTCTCTCGCTCGCGTCGCAATTTAAGTTAACACATACCGACTTGGCCCTTGCATTGAGCCACAGCCAATACTTAATCAGGACACAGATCCAAGCGAAGCGAAGCCATTCATCACTGCTTGCAAAACAGTTCCCATCGAAACCTGCCGTTTGCCGGTCGGTGTCAGCTTGTGTCGGTGCCAACGTGGTGCTCACACCTTCCCACTGAAGCTGTGCTCGGTCCAGTGCAGGTGTTGTAAGGGTTTGTCGTCTCTGTGAATTGTACGTACGTCGACCGTTGTTGTAGCCATCCACTACTGATTGCGCCCAGCTGTCATAGGCAGCCAGTGAGGTTGCGTTCGATCGCACCTCCGCTTCATCATAGGACAGAGTTGTCTCGTACTCGTGGCCACGATACGAACGACACTTCCCCAGACCTCTTGACACACGCCTCACTCTGTGGCATCCCACCCTCATCGCACTGAGAACGGAACATCGATGGGCCAAGTTATGAACGTGCAATCTCTTCTTAATTCGCCCAGTAGTAGCAGTCGCCAGCACCACACTGCGGAACCTCAGTACGCACCGCCTGCACAGCACTACACCACGCACAGTACCGGAGCACGGAGGCAAAAGCTGGCCAAAGACGCTCCTGTCTTCTCTGAGAATACCAAGATCGTAGGTCATGTCAACTACCCGCCTCACGAAGCTTGCAACGATCATAACCTCCACGCCCGCCATCACGAGTTTCGTGTCTTCCCGCTTGGCGAGATTGTCAAGAAGGGCGTGCGACACATCCCTTATTCGAGTGACAAAAAGGACTTTCTCAATAAGACTGGACGGGATGCTTTCGAAGGTAGATGCGACTCACTGCTTCCAACGTCAGTACGCTAACATGCCTGTAGTCTTTCAGTACACATACAAGAGACCAGGTGAGGACAAGGAGTACGTCGTCGTCTGGGATTACAATGTCGGTCTCGTTCGAATGACGCCGTTCTTCAAGTCGTGCAAGTTTTCGAAGGTGTGTTGTCAGATTTCTTTACTCGCGTCAAGACTGACGATTGCAGACTGTGCCGGCGAAGGCACTGAACCTGAATTCGGGCATGAAGGAAATCAGCTACAGCATTACTGGCGGGTCTTTGGTCTGTCAAGGTTAGCATTGCTCTTTTACTTTGCTAAAACCGTGCTGACATACCGCAGGCTACTGGGTTCCGTGGCAGGCCGCTCGTGAGATCGCAGCGACGTTCTGTTGGGACATCCGCTGGGCCCTGACTCCAGTCTTCGGCAACGACTTCCCTCAGATGTGCCGACCTCCAAATGATCGCGGCTACAGCAAGTTTGTCATCAACCCTGACACCGTGAGGTTCTGTGCCTCAGAGACAACTCGCTTCAAGGAGGAGGGCTCGTCATACCAACTCCTGCCACCCCTGAGGGCCCCGTCGCCTGTTACGACGACCGTGAGGCCAGTCTTCTCGTCTCCGGTATGGAAGCACGGTGCCTATTCGCCAGGGCAGGAGAGTGGCTACATTACAGATCTCGAGAGGACGAACCATCTGTCACCGAGAAGTCAATACAGTCCCAGTAGCTTCATCTCGGTGAATGAAGTGGGCTCGCCTGTCTTCTCGTCAACCTTCTCCTCGTCGGTCGTTCGGCACGCCGCGCCACCACTCTCGCTGCCGACCCCATCCCCAGAAGAGTCGTACGCTGAGAGCTTCCGGACGAAACGCACGCGCTCGAAGATGATATGCGGCGAAAGCGACATTATCGTGGAGCGTTTGAATAGCCCACAGAAAGAGCTGCAAAACTCCATGAAAGAAGCTGACAAGATGGACACCCACTCTCCTCGAACCCTGGAAGTGGCTGAGATCCTGATGTCCATGGGTGCGGTGGCGCGCAACTCAACTCCCTTGCCAGAGGCCAAGCGCAGTCGTCACGGCTCCCGCTACTAGATGGACGCGCCTGCCTTCTTATCGCTGATGATGCATGTCAACAAACCCAGGGTGGCGCCTTTCCATCAGCTCGCACGCCCGTCTGAAGGTACGCACGTACCTCTCCCCCATCTCTTCGACAGCTGCAAGCTGCCTTTCGTCCTTTGGTCGGCTCGTCTTCTTTCCGTATGCTTCGTTGGTACCTTGCTTCATAGCGCGCATCGTCAGTTCTGTCCCTTCGCTCTTGCATCAGCGGGCATCATCGGCACACTCGCTTGGCTCATATCAGGAGCATCCCTTGGCACTCGCCTCGCTCTCATCTGGATTGGCCTTTTCCGCTTCGCTCTCTGGTCAGTAATCATTGCAATATTCTTCAACGGTTTCATGAAGCCCACATCCTGTGTCTTTGAGTTTCACGCACTTTCCTATTTGTTCGTGGTTGGACGGCGTTTGGGTCAGCATCATAACGAACATCTTACGAAAAGCATGTAGTCCGGCGCTCTGTATACCCCTTCATTTCCTGTAGATAGATCACGTCTTCACTGACGACTTAGCAATGCGAACATCGATCGTTGCAACATACCATTCAGTTCCCCATGGGCCTCGTTACAACCTACCACAGTCATCTCACGCTCAAAGGCGCTCACGACTGGCTTACTTGGCGGCCACCTTCATGCTCTCGATCTTCTTCTTCGTTGCGGGGATCACTTCCGCCTCGTTCCAGATGTACGTCACACTATCCTCCCTGATCACGGCCTGCGCCCACTTATTGAAGTTTTGCAACTTCTCAAAGCCCTCCACGACACTCTTCGGCAGCAATCCATTCTTGCTAAACGAGTACACGCGCAGAATGAACGGCGCCGTCAACGCCTCCGCAAGCGTGACCTTCTTGCTGCCTCCAAAGAACGGAGCAGCATCTTTGAGCAGCGGCTCAATCTCCTTGCCTACCTTATCCAAGAACTCCTTCACGAGCTCTTCCTTCTTCGACTCGTCATCGGCGCGCAGGATCTGGAACCAGTACGATCCGACCTTGTCGAACCAGGTGTCGACGAAGAAGTTGATCCGGGCGCGTGTCAGGGCGCCGTCGACGGTGCCGCTGGCAGGCACAAGGTGCGAGGGGTATGCGTCGGCGAGGAAGCGGGCGACGACGCCGGACTCGGTGATGATTTGGTCGTTGAACTTGATGGCGGGGACGAGGCCGCGCTGGAGTATGTCAGCGACTTGGATTGACCGCTTGCGTAGCAACTACATGCTCTTACAACGAGCGTTTCGGGGATAGGTGGAAGGACGTACAGGGTTCACCTCAAGGTACCATGGCTCGCGTGGTTTGTCGAGGTCGATGGTGACCTCCTCGTACTTGAGCCCGAGCTCCTTGATCACGATGTGTGCGCGATGCGCCCACGGGCAGCGGTGGTTCGTGTAGAGGGTGATGGTATCGGCGGTGCTGCCCATGATGTCGTGATGTTGTGCGAGTCAGGAAGCTATACAGTTGTGGTGAAGAATGACTAGTACGGAGAGCGATACGAGAACACTTCAAGTAGAATTATGTATGTACAGTAGAATAGTGGTACTTGTTGACTGTAAATACTGCGAGGTACACGGAGCTCCACCTCGGACGCAGCTTAGCTTAGAAATCAATTCATTGCATCAGAGCACCGCCAGATCGCATGCTTCGTGTGGTGGGGTATGGCTGGCCCAGTAGGCCCCGAGCCCCGAGCCTTTTCGCCCGTGTGGAGCGGGAGGTGGCCTAACCCTCTCTCGTATGCATCATACAGTGCAGATTCTATAGGTCTGCAGAACTCATGAGAGGAAGGCTCGGCAGCACACGCGCCTATAGGCCTCCGTAAGCTTGTCTTCCGTGTCGCAGCCTTTGCTGTGCACCACTTGTGGTGTGCACTGACACCGACGTCCATCTGATGATGCCTTCGTTAGGTCCATGGATCTCCAGACACCTTGTCATCGCCTTGGACATGCCGTATGACGCCTTGTCCCCTTGCTGACAAGATGTTCATCGACTACCTGAAGCAATCACCCCATCAGCCCCCACGCCCGTCCACTGCATCGCATTATCATCCACCTTCTTCTTCGCCCTCCTCTTCTCATTCCTCTTCCTCCTCCTTTCCTCAGCCTCCGCCTCCATCTTCTCCCTTCCCAACGCCAACCTCGCATCAACATCTACAACCTCATCCTTCTTCGCCTCATCCGCCTTGCGCTTCAGATACCTCAGCCTTTCCCTGACTTCCTCCAGCGTCGCTCTCTTGACCTCCCCGCTCTGCCCCGTTGCGACCAAGTGCTGCTTCGAATTCAAATGCTCAATGTACTGGATGTTGTCTTTGAACGTGAGGTCGCACGCAGCGCAGTACGCGCCCGCGCCTTTTCCCCTCTTGCCTACTGCTGCCGCAGCGGAGGTCAGGGTTTGCTTGCCGACCATCTTGTTCCAGTCGATGCGCTCCGCGCGCGCTTCTGTCTGGCGCAGGTCCTCTGGTGTCGACGCCCGGCGGCGATATGTCTTGCCTGCTGCCTTTGCTTCATAGCGTTCCTTTGCCTCTTCTCGTTCGCGAGCCTCGCGTTCTTTGGCCTTCACGGCCATTTCTTCGCGGTCCCATGTCTTGCGGAAGTCGGTGTCGCCGCCGCCAGTGCTGCCGTAGGCACCTGCTTTACTCATCGCGGTTGTGGGCAGCCGGGGCCTGAGGTCTGTTCGAGTGGCTGGGCGTAGAATGGTCTTGTCTGGTGTGCGGCTGTCGGGTGCTCGTTCGATGAAGAAAGTCCGTGGTGTGCGTCAAAGCGGAGAGGACTCGTGATGTGCTTTTGCCTCGAACTGGTGATGTATTGGTATCTCGCCCTGAACGCGGTACTACAGAAGGTGACGTGTTTTGGTGTGGGTTTTAAGTATGTCGACCTCCAAGCATCAAAAGTTCCAATCAAGCAATGCACAGACCGGCAGGTTTTAGCGTGACAGCTGCAGGTCGTGCCGATGGCCCTTGTCGATTGGCACATTGCGGGGTAGGTGCGAGGGCATTGTGCAACACCAAGATACTCGAGATGCTCACACGGAGCGGTGTCGAGAGCGAGCAGTTGGTCAGGTCAGTTGAATGCTTGAGAGTGCAAGTACTTCTATCCATGCAAGCCAGGTTGCCCGTCCAGCCGAAGCTTCCAAGGCCGCAACATTGTGGAGCGCGCTGCCAACTCACTCCGCATCTCGACACCTGCCCCATCTCATAAGCCGCACAAAGCTAGCCATTCGCACGCTGTCCCTCCCAACGTCGTCATGTAACATGCACCTGTCACCGCCTGTGCCTGATCGCCAGCCTTGCCTGCAATAGACCACATACTCTACTCTTGCCTAAGACTCCCACTGCCCACTGCTAAGCTGGCCGTGACGATGTACGTAGCGCTCCTCTGAAGAGGCCGTGACAATGGATGCCGAGCCCAACTGCGCAATATGTAGCGCTCCCAACCACGCAGGCTGTGTCTGCGAATCAGAGCGCCTGCAGATCGCCCTTGACCAGGCTGAGAGCAGGGCCATGGACGCTCGGCTCGCCGACATACGGTACGTCCAAACACCAGCATCACTCCAGCATGTACTCTGTGACACGCAATGCTCACTGCCTCACAGTGAATGGGTCCTCGCCCATGCCCGGCACCACATCCAACTCGCCTTCCAGCGCCTGACCACCATCCGCCAACACGCGCAAACCGCGTACCTCAACTCCCTCCCGCACTACGATGTCTACATGCGCTTCTCGGGCGCGCCGCCCATCCACCCGCTCGCCATCGCACAGCTACAATCGCAGATCGCCGAAGCCCATGCCGAGTTCAAGCGCGGCATTGACCTCGACTGGCGCGCTAGCGTACTCAGATACCCCGAGGTGCTGGATTATTTTTACAGCCTGGTCGATCTGAGATTGCCGGCTGATGATGATAGGAAGGTCTTGCAGCCGCCGTTCGCGGCAGCGGGGTATCAGGATAGAGGGTATGTGGGTGAATCGTCGAGGGTGGGGAGTGAGAAGCCCAAGAAGAAGAAGAGACGGGACAGTGCGGGAATGGGGAGGATGGAGAGGATCAGATACACACTGCCGCCGGAGGTGCCGAGTCCACCGACGCAGCACCCGGGATATGGGGGTCCTGGGTATGGGGGTCCTATGCCTGGGGCATGGGGACGTTGATTACAAGTTTGAACATGCATAGTTGGCGTTGCCGGGTTGTTGCTTTCTGATCTTGCATTTGGGGGACGTCGTGTCCATTTAAGCGAAGCATAGCGAGTGTTGATTTTGTTAGGGCAATTACGAAGCTGCTATCTCGGTTCAATATGCGATTGCTGTTCTGCTCATATCTGGTTTGGTGATCGATGTGCTGTCAGAAATTGAGTTGAATCTTGCATCGGCGTTGTGGTGTCTGTTTGCTTTTTCGCGCGAGGTAGGTGAGCAACGGAAAAGTAGCTGACACCCTATCAACAAGTACTTTGAACCATTGTGATACAGTGAGGTCCTTGCTACGCACGATATTGACTTCGATAAATGAGACTGCACGGGGCACTGTGTGTTGTGCGCATGTTGTGCGTCGAGTATGCGGCTTTCACATACAGAGGTGTCTCCTTCGATGGATACACTGGAAGGTGCCGTGTTGACACGAGCAAAGCACCTGCTATTGCTTCCAGTGTCCGACGTCCACAGCACGATCAATCGTCGACCATCCATCACTCTCAATCGTACTATCAACCGAAGTTCAGCTTCGGAGCCTGGACACCTCTCTCCGTTGCTCTTTGCCTCGTGGAGCCGAACCGAACACTTACAACCGGGAGAAGACTGCCCGAGTCTTGCCGCCTCACCGTTCGCTGCGCAACCTCGCACTGCTCGCAAAGTGATGCCATTTCTTACGACTGCAGCTGCGCAACACCGCCTTATGACGAGCGCCATGGCAGAGCTTACAAATGCACCGCGATAACGGACGGCTGCAGCTATCCTTCTCAGGCGTCCGTCTCATTCGCGTCTCTCTAGCATGGAACCCCGGATTCGCTCGTTCTACAGCCTTCTAGACGTCCAATGATGCTTGGGACAACAGTGCACTTGCACGCTCCAGTCACGAACGCTACTCGACATTGAACGAGCAGCTGTCGCAACAAGAAATTAGTTCATGTGCGCCAGTTTTGGCAGTATCTGTAAAGCGTTCGTGACGACTTTGCACTGCAGCTACGCTTCTGTGGTCGCGAGATCGCTCGTGAGAAGAAAACACTAGGACCGACACCGATGTCAAAAAGCAGCGGCGGTCAATGATTGGCCCCTGAGTCAGCAGTGCGTCCTTCAGCCTCTTGTCGTTGGTGCACCCCGCCAAAGTCTGATGGGTCCGTCGTTCAACTGCGCGCCCTTCGCAATGACAAGTCTAGCCGTTCTGGGCGCGACTAGCGTGCTCCGATCTGACTCTGAGCAGACCTCTTCTAAGGCACTGTCGCTCGAAACTACATACACGCCTTATGTCCTCTTTCGACATTCCCAATTCTAGTCAGAGGGCGTGTTTGTTATCACTTTGTTGTCATTCCTTTCGGCGATTGTCAAGTTGTGACAAATCAGCCTCAAGCGGCCTTCGCCATGGCTGCTCCGAACGCCGACATGGCGCAGTTCTTCGACTTTGGCGAAGCGGCTATGCCTGACGCGCATGATCAGATCGATCAAGATGCTTCAGCAATCCAGACCAGCGAGAGGTGAGTAGTATCACCAATCCCCAATTGCATTGGAGTTCAATCAATGCGGTCACTCTGACCCACTTGTCGAACCATTCGGAATAGAAGCAGTCTATGAGCGATTATAATACACTATGCTTTGTCGCCTTGTGACACTGACAAGTCACAGTCAACTCCTTGATGCCTTCCTGGAAACCGACATCATTCAGACGGAGGAGTTTAACACAGATTTCTCCAGTTGGCTACCAGGGTACCAGAAGCCCGCCAACCCTTGCGACTACTGTCGTTCCAAGTCACTTGAGTGCTTCATCTACAATGCCAACGGTGATGGTACCTCAGGATGCTCGCCTTGCAAGAATCTGTACCGACCCTGCAGCTTCTCTAACCCGGAGCTGATGCCCTACCGAACCCAAAGAACCGCCCTGGACACCCTAGATGTCGTGGGCGAAGATGATGTTCATCAATTCGGTGGCCTTACCCGCAAGAAGCAATTGCGATCGAAGGGTCATATCGGACCAATCGACGACGAGAGCAGTGACATCGCTACGAGGAAAGGCGCTGCTGCAGCTCGATTCCCTCGAGCTGCTGTCAAGATTCTGAAGGACTGGATGATCGCACATCACGATCATCCGTACCCGACTGAAGAAGAGAAAGAAGTGTTGGGCCAGCAGACTGGCCTTTCGTTGGGCCAGATCTCGAACTGGATGGCGAATACACGGCGAAGGCAGAAGGCGAGGCCAAAGCGAAGCTCGTCACCCAGTATTCGACCCAACACACAAGCACTCAACATCCCTGCAGGCAGGACTTGGGAGTCTCTGAGTAAGCAAACCCAAACTGAGCCTAATCAAGCACAGGACTCGACGAAGTCTGTAGGCCGGTTCTTCAAGTTCCGCGTCAACGAACTGCGTCGTGAGACTGTTGGGCGACTAAACTCAGTACGCCAAATTGCAACAGCTGTACCAGCCTTGCAACAGCAAGAAGTTCTAGGTTAACTCGCGTCGACAGATCCCTTCGAACGATGGAAGCACTCTCCCCCCGAAAACGAACCTGCTCCCCTGACCGCTATTGCCCAGGCCGTGGAAACCTTTGACCCACCTGAGAACAGCAGTGCCAGCAGCAGTTACCAGCACCTTTCTTCGAACAAGAGCACAGACAGCTTCTCCGTCTTCAGGGCGCCTTCCTTATCGTCGTTGGAGACAGGCTTCACGAACATGTCGTCTGGATCTCTCGGCTCTCACAATACTGCCTACTCACACGGCTCGAGGCATTCTCTTGGTTCAATGAACAGCTTGAAGTCCAAAGAGAGGCGCAGGCGGCGACGTCTGCCAACCAGATTGCCTAAGGATGCCGAAAAGGATGCTCCTCGCCCCTTCCAATGCACGTTCTGTACCGACAAGTTCAAGTCCAAGTATGATTGGTCGCGGCACGAGAAGAGTCTGCACTTGTCACTGGAGAAATGGATTTGCGCACCTTTGGGCGAGGTCGTTACTGATCCCACCACTGGTAAGAGCAAGTGCGTGTACTGCGGCGAGCTTGAGCCGACTAAGGATCACCTCGCAACTCACAACCATTCTGCTTGCGAAGAGAAGGGAATTGAGTCTCGCACATTCTATCGCAAAGACCATCTGAGGCAACATCTGCGACTGATGCACGAAGTAAAGATGACGCCAGCGATGGACTCGTGGAAGTCAGAAGCACAGTACATCAAGTCAAGGTGTGGCTTCTGCGCTATGGAGTTCGATAAGTGGCAAGATCGAGTTGATCACTTGTCGAAGGAATTCCGCAATGGTGCCGACATGAAGAATTGGAAGGGGTGTCGTGGTCTCGACGCTTCAGTGGCGATCCATGTCACCAACGCCATGCCTCCCTACCTCATCGCGAACGAGAGCAAGTCTCCATTCCCGTTCTCGGCCACCGACAAGAACAGCTGCAGCGTAAGATTCTAAGATGAGACCTGTGCGAACGATCACCCGTTGCTGACTGATGCACAGCGCATGCCTGTCATGCTCGGAAGCCAGGACCTAGAATACCTCCTGCCCAATACAACCAACCTTTCGGATGCCTACCAAAGTGGTGGTCAGACTGTAGGGCCCATAGTCCTCCAGAACACAACGGCTCAGGACTATTCGTCTTCCGAGTCGCCCGATAGTCACTCTCGTGCTACTTGCTGGGAGATCCTGACTCTACGCCTCGGCCGATTTGCCCGCGAGCACATTGAGAAGCACGGAGCGGGAACAGTCACCGATGAGATGCTGCAAAAGGAGGCTCGCATCATCTTATATGGCGAACCGGATGATCCATGGCACCAGACTGCGGCGGATAACCCGGAATGGCTCAATCTGTTCAAGAAAGCGCACGGGATCGACTACAGCATCCAGTTACCAGGTATGTACATCGACAATCCGGACATGGTCGGCTTGATATTAATGGGAGCAGGCGTGCACTCTCAACACGAGATCTACGAAGACCTCGGTCTCGGCGCCGCTGCCCAGCTCGACCCCAGCTTCAACGTCAACAACGTACACGCCTTTGGCGTCCTGAACTTGGCAGCTAACGATCCCACTCGCGCAGCACAGTTCGAATGTTCGCTCTCCGGCACCACCAACATGTACGAATTCGCACGTCGCGTTGCATTCACACAATCGCCCTCCAACCCCGGTATGACTGCATCCACATCTGCCTCACCCACAACTCCCGCCTCCCGCCGTGCGTCAGCAATGGCCATGGCGCCGATCACAGAGCAGATCTGCGCAGCGACAGATCTGGACATGAGCAAAGCAATGGACAACTTCCACATCCCCAGCTGGGACCAGCTACCTTCCGAATTCCAGGACCCGGCCACGAGCGCAGATTTCGAGTCTTCAATTCCTCTAGATGCTACTACCAGCGCGATGGGTGTGGGCGCGAGTATTGCTACGACAAGGGCGTCGAGTACGGTGTGGGATGAGCATGAGTTGAGCTTCGATATGGATATGGATCTGGACTTCGCGACGGAGATGGCCAATGCGGGGATGTCATCATAGTCATTCCGTTCAGAGTAGCAAGCAGTAGATATAGAGTGCGATGGGCGTTCAGATGGGCCCTCCTCGGCTAGGGTTGAAGGCGTTGGTACAAGCGGGCGTTCTAGCGCGGTCAAAATCGATTCCAGTCTCGTGTACACATCTTCCTGCATGCACTGCTCCCAACACTTAGCTGACCCCGACCGTCTCCTCCCACTTCTTCGAGGAATCGCTGCGTTCCTACGCGTGGTACTTGTAAGCTCCACCCTCCTGCATGACCCCGCAGACCCACAAAGCCTATTCCTCAACATTCTGACTTTGTACAACACCCGCTTCACCTTCTCCAGCTCAACTGCCTATGAATATCGGAGGCTCAGACTTTACAACTGCTTTATATTACAGCTAATTCAAGTGGCGATTATCACCATCGGGCGTTGTGGCGGAGTGGTTATCGCGACAGACTTGAAATCTGTTTCCCTCGGGAGCGTAGGTTCGAATCCTGCCAACGTCGCTTTTTGCTGGACTAGGCATCCTCTGCTTTTTTGGTGTTCTGGTCGCAATGAGAGATACTTGGGTGGTGTCGCGGAGGCGTCTTGGGTGGGAGTGAGTTGCGCTTGGCCAGGACGCGGGTGGGCGACGAAACATCAAAGCTGGCATGACGATTCAACAGTGCTACAGGTTTTCGTGGCAAGAAGATTGTATCTGAATGCTCCATAGAGTCTAGGGTCCGGTTTCTCCTGTGGTAGCTGTGGAACCTGCGTCTTCGCTATCGTCGTCTTCATGATCTTCTTCGTCCTCCTCCCCACCTTCCTCATCAAGTGGCAGGCATAAGCTTTCAGCCCACGTCTCATACTCGGCCCCATCAACATCGTGGTCTGCAGCTGCAGCACCAAGGGCCGGCCACTGCTTCTCGCGAGTGCTGTCTTCCTTCGCCATCAGCGCACGCTCTAGGACGCCGACTTTACCATCCCTGAACTCCGCTCGATCCTTCCACACTCCCATCCGATCATCCACCAACCCATTCCTCTCACAAAACACCATCCACGCCCTCCAACACTGATCCACACCCATCACCTCAGGACTCCCAATCACTATCAATCCCTCCCTCGCCCTCGTCAGCGCAACATTCATCTTTCTTCTCTGCCCCATTAATCCCACATCCCTCTTCCTGTCCTCCTCCACAAACCTCATCCGAGTCCTCGTTGTACATAGAATCACAACTCTTCTCTCCAGCCCCTGAAACGCCTCCACAGGTCCAATATTCACATCCCACAGCCCTGCGCCGCCCGCGGTCTCGCGCCTGATCATGCCGCGCAGCAGCTTGACTTGCGCTGCGAACGGCGACATGATACAGATGTCTTCTTGCTTGACGCCCGATGAGAGAACGAGGGACTCGGCGATCGTGCATGCTAGACGTGCTTCGGAAGTGTTGTACCACCCGCCGTTGTCGCGCTCGAGGTCGTCGGGGGAGGTGTGCGGGATGTAGAGCACAGGCCATTTGCGGCCGCGCCAGATGGGGGAGGATTGGAGGGGTGTACAAGGTGTGGGGGCTTCGGGGATCAGGGTGTCGTGGTAGAAGAGTGAGGATGGGATGCTTAGGATAGAGGGGTGGGAGCGGTAATTTCGGATGAGGTTGGTGAAGGGTGGGTAGAGAATGGGTAGCATTGAGCGCTTGAGGACTGGTGGACCCGAGGAGGATTTGACGTACGAGCGGTCCAAGGGATGATTGGCGTACACAGGTCGCGCGAACAGCCTCGCGAACAGAGACCGGGAGAACGCTGGATCGTGAGATGCTGTGCGAGGGCCTAGTTGATGCTCGTCACCGGCCAATACCATGCGTGGCTGGGCGTGATCTTGGGGATATGCGGACGGTGGACAAACGACACTGATGGCTGGAAGGACGTCAACCTCAGTTGCCTGGGCGGCTTCGTCGAGTAATAATGCTTTCCAATGCAGTGAGGGTGTCGGTGGCTCATCTTCAGGGTGCAACGTCGAGATTAGATCTCGCTCCATCGTCCACAGATCCGCGTTCGTCAGGCGGGCTTCAGCAAGTATCGTAGCGTCACGGCACGACGTGACGACTATGCTATAAGCTAGTAATGTTCTGAAAGGTGGCAGATAGAACATGTCGTCTTTCACGTAGCAGTACTGTAGCAACTCGCGAGGGACTTCGTTGTCAGCCCGGTTTGGACCGTTGAGGCGCAGAAGCTGCTTCGGAGTCAGGTACTGCTTCAGTCGCAGGGCGAATGTATCGGCTGCCGCTTCAGAGGGAGCGCAGATCAGCATGTGCGCCACGTCTGTGGTATTCAGGAGCTGCATAGCGGTCTCCACCAGCGTCTTCGTCTTCCCGGTGCCTGGTGGGCCAGAGATCAAGTAAGGTAATGTGCCGTAGTCAAGCGTGCAGACCGAATTCACGGCATGTGCTTGCTCGTAGTTGATAGCGTGATCGAAGAGGGCGCGATGAGGAACAGTTCTCAATTTCGTTTGGAGTTGCCCATCGTGCTCGGTTGGGAACAGCATTCTGCGGATCCAGTCTGACTGCGGATCTGACCTGGATCGAGTCGGCTCAATATCATTGCCGAGGGAAGACTGAAAGTAGCTATCGATGTCTCTTGAGATTTGTCCGCAAGCCGTAAGTTGTTCGCTAACCGCAAGAAGCGCCCGATGTTGACTGCGCAGAATCCTCTGCTTGAGTGGAAAGACAATATTTACGAACATGGGCAAGACGCTCTGCTCGACGTATGGCGCGATGTGTTGCAGGCCGTCTACTCTCAAATAGACAGTCTCCCGAATTCTGCTGACACCATAAACAGAAGCATTGAACTGTGTTCCAGTCCACACACGCTCAGCAGCATGTAGCCCATATTCAAGAACCGTTGGTGTGAATACTGAGCCTGGGAAGCGAGTTGGATAGCCAGCCCAGTCGACCCATAGTTGGCGGACTTGGAGGACGTCCCCCATCTCTACGAGTGGGTCGTCTTCTCGCAATCCAGGGACTACGACAGCCCATAGACGCATACCATCAGATGTCAAGATGGCTTGCATATACACTGCATACAAAGTGTAGTCTCGATTTCGCTTTACATGTGCTACAGACTCCTGCTGTAACATGGGTCCGAGATGCTGAGCATAAGTCTGCTCGGTAAGTCCAGAGGTCTGAGGCGAAGCTACGTGGAGTAAGTTGTAGCGTGGATCATGCCGAGGCGTAAGAAAGCCTGTGCCCGCGAACTGGCCTATGTACGAGGCAAAGGCGATCTTGTGTTTCGATGTCGTATCGATGACACTCCTGGGTACTTCCTCATTGATAGCACGTAGGCTTTGTGGGACGTACGACTTTGCATAGACATCGTACTGAAGTTTCGGCGGCTGAGGTACAGCTTGCTCAGATGCAGAGATGGGTGTGGCAACACGTCGCTCAATGTTGCTTGAGTTTGGCTCAGCCGCCGTGTTCTGGAACTCTGATGGAGCTCTTAATGATGAATGCTGAGGAACGGGCACGATAGACGGCGCACTCAGTCGTTTCATCTGACTGTGCTTAGCCAGATCTGGAATGAATGGAACTGCGACGAGCTTTGCTGCGCTAGATGGACCGCTCGCCATTCCGGGGCGTTGATAGTTTTCTCCGTCTGGAGCCATCATCGGCTTAAGTTGGTCCTAGTGAGGGAGGTGTGCTCAGTCGTTTTCCAAGGTGTTGATACGGCCGTACATGAAGATTAGGGATGAAGTCTCAATCGCCGCGAAGGCAGAGAACTAACTTTGACAGTGCTTTGATCTACAGCACACGTACTGTTACACCACGCAAGAACCATCAAGCCGAGCATGCTTGCTCCAAAATTTGTCCACGCATATGTTGCAAACTAATGCAAACAGCAGACTGACGGCTGCTGGAGACATGGACAGCGCCAAGAGCAGGTTACTATAGGCAGCCGTCGTACATTGAGGCTGACAGGGGTGTGCGGCGGCAACGTGAACCGACACAGAAGCGCAAACTTTGTAGAAGTACCGGTGGTTATTGTGCGCGCAATGATATTAGAAGAAGATGGACGGCGTTCTTCGACGCTGCTGGCGTTGAGTTGGACTGTGATGACGAGGAGCGGGTCTGCGGGTCTGTGGATCACGCACTGGCCCCAAGCCCAAATCGCGTGGAAGCCTCGCCGTCGCAACTCACTCCGGTTGCTCCACTGATCAACACGTAGAATGTCACTTTGCTTCATTCGTCACTTAATTCGCGACTGAGCCGTCGGGTATAAGTTCGGTACCGACATTCAATGGACGTGCGAGTCAAGTTCAAGTGCTCGCCCAAAGTCCTGGTCAGCTTTTCAATCGCACGCCGAACCGACCGGCTGCCGGTCCCTCAAATCTCAGCCTTGCGATTTCGACACTGGTCCTCGGAATGTCGCAGCGAAGCAGCGCTATCAGTCGCGGCGCTGGGAGGTGATCGTCGTCGACGATAGCCTTGAGTTCAATCCTTCGTTGTTTCTTCCTCTGTTGGTGTAGCGCGTGCATGATGTTGCGCTCTCCGTCTGCCGGTAGGCTCTTCATGCCCGACGTCCTCCATGCACCGCTACCTTTGTCGTCATCTGATCTCCTTATACCACGAGGCGTCTTACCAATGTCCCCGTCAGGCCCCATGGGACCTGCAGAGAGCGGAGAATTCGCGGTAAAAGCGAATAGAGAAATGGCATACCGGAGTTCTTACCCCATACAACCATGACTCGAGGTAAGTGGCTCGTTGGATATCGTATCACCTGGGATGGTGTTATATGTGGCAAGTGGAACTTTGGAACTGGTATCTGACCCTTGCATGATTGTCTCAAATCGGGAAGGTGGGTTTCACAAGCCGAGCGGGCGAGCCCGCCTTACCCTTCACAATCAGCCGTTCCTGAGCTGTGGCTGTCTGCGCGGTCCACACGTTCCATTGTTGATTCGCTTCTAGTCGGCCTCTCCGTAAGCAGCCTGCCACGCTGACGTTTCGAAGTACCGTCACCAGTCGTCTCCTGCGCTGGCCCACTTCATACCACGTTTCGCATTCAAGCTCATATCTCTCAACACTATCACGCAAGCATGCTCAACGGCGCACAGATCGGCACACAACACGATCGGGACAAGGATGTGATCATCAAGCGGAGACTACCGAATCGTCACAAGGTGCGCTCTGATACCGAATGACGCCCGTGCAGCCATGTGGTGACATGCCGGCAGTCGTTCTCTGAACGAGGATATACCTGGTTGTCAAAGCCTTGAGTTTGGTTCTAGTCCAGAGCCGAGGTCGTCGACCGTTTCTCCATCGAATAACCGGAATGAGGCATTACGCCCCTATATACTTCCGCCGTGCTTACTGAAGGCTAACGTTTAGTCAAACGAAGCTTACTATGCGTATTCGCCCAAGACCCATAACAAGGCCGCCCTACAACAAGAAGAATTCACCACAACAACAACAACATAGATCATACACGATAAGGCGCAAATTGAACATTAAGCGCAAGTCTGCTGCCGAAATATACCCAAGACTTCTCATGGAACTTTCTGCATGCAGTTCCCCGGATTTGGCACCTCTTCGAGAAGGTGAAGGCGCAGTGTGGCTCACCCTGCATGCCTGCAGCCCGCCCGTGTCTGTGGATCTGGGCACACAATTAGGGCCCGCCACACTCTTAAGGGTATTATTACTACAAGCACGGGTGTCCTTGCACGTTCGCCAGACCTTCTCCTATGTAACAGAAAGGCTTGCAACCTCAAGACTTCGACCGTGTGTCGAGACAGGATGACTTCGAGGTTCCCTACGGCAGCGGAATTTGCATCGTTTCCTCCGCCCAACTATGCCAACCCAACAACTCTGCGGCCATTGGCCATTGGCGTTATTACGCCCATGACGGTTCTGGTCGTCGCGTTCATGTCATGTCGCATCTACAGTCGCACAGTCTTGACGAAGACCCTTGGCTGGGACGATGGCATCATGCTCTTGGCAGCTGTAAGTTCAATTGATCTCTCCACAGCGCTCTTTGCTGAAGCAGTAGATCACGTCCGTCGGGAACAATATCATGGTCATCATATCGATGTTGCCGCAGTACCGAATGGGCCATCACCTCTGTACGTCCACGAACTGTGCTCTCGCGGGCGATCACTGATCGTTGCCAGGGGACATTCCACCACAGCTGCTATATGGCTCAATGAAGGCTGCTCAAGTGAGTGCAAAGTCACTGGGTCGCGAAAACTTATCTCACAACACGCAGATGGGAATGTCAACGCAGCTTCTTTTCACGGCAATCATCACTCTCATGAAAGTTGCCATACTTCTAACGTATCTTCGTAAGTGAAGAAATGTCGATACTCAGATCGATGCTGACAACGGCGAAGGTATCTTCCCGTCGCGTACAAACAGATGGTTTTGCTACATCATGCTGTTCTACACTGTCTCACTGAACATAGCGTGCTTCTTTGTCACCTTATTCCAATGCGCGTGAGTATTGACCCTGCTACTTGCCAACAGAGCTGACATACCCCGAAGCCCAGCTAGCACGTACTGGAATATCTTCAAGTACATCGGCCGAGCAAAGTGCTTGAACATCAAAGCAATCTACTACTTCCACTCCGGGCAAAACACTTTCAGCGACTTCCTCATCTTCCTATGGCCAGCCAAGGATCTGCTCAATGTCAAGGTATCACTGCGCCAGCGTGTCACTTTGACATGCATGTTCTCTCTTGGTGTCATGTAAGTTCTTGATTTTTTAAGTAGACTGTGTCATTGCTGACTTTGTGCCAGAGTATGCGGAGCAGGAGTCGCGCGACTCTACTATACTCATATGTACCTTGAGTCGTACGATGTCTTCTGTAAGTCGTCATGGGTCTCTCGAGGCACAAGTCACGCAATCTAACAAGAGTAGGGCAAGGCGGCAAAACCTTCATCATCATGTGTGTGGAAGGTGCTATCGGCATCGTATGCGGTTGCCTGCCCGGATGCAAGCCACTGTTAAACAAACTATTCCCCAGCTACTTCGGAACTTCCAACAACTCTTCGGGCAGCTATCCGCGCAGGTGGCAGCCCAGCTATTCGAAGCAGACCGATGACGAAGAATCGACGAAGCCCATTGAGTCACTCCGAAGCGACTCGATACGAATGACCAACCTTAAAAATGCCAACGTTAGCACCACCTCACAGCCGGCGACTTTACAACGATCTTCATCAAGGCAGACTCAGAATTCGGTCGTCCCAACCTTGAGTCCGCAATCTTCCACTCTGAATCGCTCAACCTCGCTCACGACCACGCGTACCGTCAACGCCAACAGCATGCGCACGCCGAATCTTCATCGCTCGCCATCACACGTTCCGCAAAGCAGCTTCACAACAACGATCACCGCACAACCTCACCTATCCCGCTCAAATTCGCGATCTACTACAAAATGGGGCAGTACGGATATGAACAAGCCACTACCAATGCGACCAACACCACCTGCTGTTGTAGCCCGGCGTTCAAGTGCTGGTGGAGTTCGAAGGAGTCGCAATCATTCGCGAGAGCTGAGTGCGATCAGCAATGCGAGCACAGAGATGTTCATCCTCCAAGGGCGAGACGGGTCGGGAAAGTCATCGCCAGAGCGGAAGAATGATGTGTGGATGGGTTAGCCAGACTAAAAGCATCAATCTATTCATCACGTTCATCTGGTCTCCTGAGATCAAACATAAATTTGAACGCTAATCGAAAGAAGCATTATATATCAAACGCCACTGGCTATTGATCACGTCAGCGATCCAACTTCAAAGGAGCTATCATAGCGTTCCAGCCATGGCACCGAAGAACGCCAACCCAAGCACGACCCACCTCCAAACTCCGAGCTTGGGAACCTCGAATACAGCTGATGATTTCTCACTCAAGTCCGGATGTGACCCGATCCCAATATATCCCGAGGCACTACCACCCTTATCCCTCTTCATCTGCGCAGCCGCACCACTTTGACATGCCATCACTTCGCGCATGTCCTCGACGGTCCCATTAAATGAGCAATAGTAGTAGCAGCTTTCTCCTGCTGTGCCGCCGAGGTAGTTGTGCACGGAGCTGTCGTTGGCGTATTGCGAACAGCATGCTGTTATGGCGGCGGTGAAGTTCGAGATGGGCCCGATTGCAACGTATGGACCAGGTCTTCTGTTGGGCGGTGTGCTGATAGACGCGCCGCCGATGGCACAGCGGTCGGTGATGTTGTTGCTCATTGTGGTTTGGTCTTTGCTGACATTTATGTTGTACGGGCGAGTAAGTGTTGGGAAAGTTTCATGTAGTGTCTTGTTTCTTAGCTTGGATAGATCTATGGATGATATCTCGGTACTTGGTGTAAGCAAGCAGCGAGTATTGATGTCTTAAGTATAGCAACGCATCGCGTTCACCATCGATGCCCAGGTAAGAAAAGTCATTTTTTGACGTAGCCAGGCCTCCAGCTTCCTATGTCTGCAACTGTACCCCGTGAGCAAGGCTTTGCACGATTGAGCTCCGATTGGTGCTGACAGCTCGTATACATGAGAGAAGGTTTGCCTGACTGGCGCGAGTGCTACATATTGACATCATCAGCCTTGGCGGCCTTGCCGACTACCGAGCCCGCAGAGCCGCGGAGTGATTGAAGCCCAAAAACAGATCGCAAGGGAACAACGACATTGCTTGGAGAGTGCGCTGGCTGGAAGCCTTCTAAATTCGGAAGGCGCAGAAGAGTGATTGCGGCCCGATGCGGCGAGCACGATGAGAAGGACCATTGGTGATGACGTAGCGGCAACATCGTTCGGCGAGTGTTGCTTCCTCGAGAACAGAACAACCTTAGAAAGGCTGTAACTCCGTTGTTGTTATCTGTTTGCTTTCCATGGTTTCAACATCTACATGCTTTTCGGCTTCCAAACGCCTCTCAATCCTTCAAAAATGACAATCACCCGTTAAATGTCCCTGCCGAAAATCGACAGTTCTCACCTCCGTGTCTTTTCTTCCCCAAGCACCCCAAAACATCGAAAGGCAGACCAGCGTTCTCACAAGCATGGCAATTGCTCTGAACTCTTCACAATGCCCATCAGGATACTTCATGTGACTGACTGGGTCCACTGCCCGTTTTCACGCAACTGAACTGCTGCAGCACGGATCCGGTGTCTGTGGCGCGCGCCAGGATTTTGCTCGGACGAGATACCCGGCACGGTAGAAAGTACTGTTTAATCCGACAGAGCATGTGTCCGCCTTTCGGTATTTGCCTTGAGCGGTACTGACTACTTTCCCTGTATGTGAATACCCGGGCTTGTGTCCAGCATATCCTGGGACGCAAGGTACAAACTCACGAGGACATCCTCTGTGATTCGGTCGAGCCTGGATATCTTTAGAAAGGATTATTAAATACCCCTAGGCATCATTCTGCTTCATCCAACTCACGCCTATGCTCTGATTCAAAATCTCAAACAAAGCCACATACGATTTTCTGCTAAGAACACATCGCAAGAGCATCACGTTTCCCTCGCGTTGTAGGTCCTGAAAGCAAAGTATCTACAGCTGGAATGTATACCTAAGGACTCTGACCCGTTGACTTCTAGATGAAAACTCCGGAAATCATTCATCCAGCGATTGATGTGTGCTCTGAGCGCTGGATTCGGACAAGGATTCCAAGTCAGGCTCAATGCAACGGAGCTGCTTACCGGAAGTGCTACAAATACTTCTGCTTCAACATGAGCCATTTATATTTTGTTGCAACTTGATTCGAGCACAAAACTTCTATGGGCACCAAATAAAGTCTTGCCCAGCTGGGGCACTTATCCGGTATCCTGATCTCTCGTCTCTTCCCTCGAGATGCGTCACGCAGCCTTTCGTGATCAGATCCGAGTCTAAGGAGTCATGTACGACATTTCACTACCTGATCCAGCCTTGACATTGGCTGCAAAACGCGGAATGTCTGCCAAGAAAGCGCGTCATAGCAATGGATTGGTTCTTGAAAAGCCCAGTATATAAAAGCTTCCGATTCTATTCCACGGCTTATTCGTTACGTTGCAACCTCATTGCGCTGCCAAAAAGCTGGCATGCTCCAACCACGTCTTCTCTCGGCTTCAATACTTTACTCTGCTCCCCTGATGTTTATCTGCTCCCAAAAACTTCCGCAATCTCTATATTGAAGCGACCTTCCGTCTACGTGACGACGACCAGAACAACAGTGGCTGTTGTATTGCGGGCAAAGTTAATCATGGCAGCATGATTCTTGTAGCCATTGAAGAGCTCATGTTCACGCAGAATAGTATCTACAGACATCCACTTAGCTATCCCCTCCCATGCGTCTGGTGTTATCAAGCTTGCGTCCAGCTTTCCCTGCCACACAAAAATTGGGGGTATGAATTGTGCCTTTCCTTCTGCTGCTACTCCTCTCTACAGCACGCAGCCTTTCTTGCTCTTCTTCAAAGTGACAGACGATCCATGGAATGTTGGCCCCAACCTCTCGTGAGATCATACATGTCTGCTGTCTCCAGTCTTTCTAAGCTACCACGATCCTGTCGCCGCTGTTTTCAAATTCTGCGGGCACTTGGGAATTTTTCAACATCTGTAGCATGTTTTTGGGATATCTTTGCCATGCAGCCTGGTACATATGCATTCAGTCACTGATGTGCACTCTGTCTCTGGATGTCTCAACAAAAGTACAAACGCCTTGGGATGAGGTCGCAGTGCGATAGCCAAGTGAATAAGACTGTCCGCTCTTGCGCAAAATTTTCCGCATCTATACTACACCACTGAATTGAGTGCAAAAAGTCATTGTTGTGGAAGTATGTGATCTTCTCCTTCTGCTGCAAAATGCCTACATTTCGCTCGCATGTCTCTGTCTGCTTTTCAAATTCTCTCAACATGTCCAAATGTCCAGATGACGGCTTTTCTGCGGGATGAACCTTGAAAGGCCGCGAAAGTCGTTCTATGCTTGCTTTGACTTCTAGAGAACCGCGCGGGTCGCTGCACATGCTGGACTAAGTCAGGGCTGAGGTGGCAAATATAAATACTTCAATTTCTGCATTCAGTGAACAATATCTATATTACACTCACGTCCTCGAGCTCAAAAAGCAAGTCTTCGTATTCCATGCTTCTCTGCTCCCAAAGTCCTAGATCATCTCCCTATGTCCCCGTCTGCCTCCCCAAACAGCTTGATTGCGATGACATGTCCAAATCAACGCGATCTCCGCACGTGAGTACCAAAAGCGCAGACATATTGGATTATATGCGTCTAAGCACCAGTGCAGAGCAGCGCATCGCCGCCAAGAGGGACGGCGCAGCACTGCGCACTTGTGCCGGTCTCGGCGCAAAGTGCGTTGAACTCTTCGGTCGTGGTGACGGGGCCGGCTGTGTAAGATGTTAGCTTCTGTTCTATGCCATTCAAGGCTGCAGCTCAAATTCTACCGAAAGTCTGAAGCAATTCAAAGATGTCTGTGTTTGCCTCCAGAGGAATCCTACGCGAATGGACATGGCTATATTCTGCTGCTGTACCTCTTCAAAATGCCTCAGGATGGCTTCAGGTCTGCTTCTGCTGGTGTGCGTCCTCCACCGAAAATTTCTGCAGAGAGATCGCATGTTCGAAATCTTTCGAAAAGGTAAAATGACCATGGACCACTCGTCGCCGTAGTCCCATACGCTGCACAAGGAACTTACCATGGTTCTACGATACATCCCACGTCCTCAATTGTTGACTGAGCGATTTCCTCTGTCCTCCGATCCCCCTATCTCTAAGCATCTGTCACTGATGATGCTGTCGGTGGTTAGCTTCCATGAAATCGAAGCATGCACAGGTACGGGAGGAAGACACCGACGAGCCGGTCGCTCGTGGTGCGCATAGATTGACGCAGGCTTCGTTTCTGAGCCGTCAAGCTCGCATGGCCTTGCTCGAGCCACCTGTGAAGGTTGCCAGACTGAGTACACTCGGCCAGAACAGGTAATGCAAAAAGCGGGTCTGATCGACGGCGTAACCAAAAGACGGGGGATCTTGGCGGGGATGCAGATCCGATAAGCCTCTTGAATACGACACAAGCAATCTTGACAGTCTTGACTTTTTTGAATGTCTTGCGTTTGTCGTGGGCTCGCCGGCGGCGTGGTACAGCCTTCGCAAAGCTGAGCGCGAGAGCGAGATAGATCGTCACTGTGTTATCTGCCGAAAAAACAAAGTTCTGGTCTTGGGCCGTGTCGCAGTCGTGAAGTTTGCTGTAATGGGTGTCGACCACTGGTGACACTCGATGGTGACTGGCGACTGCGTTCCTGCGTGGATCTGGGGTTCTCAGCGCGCATTTGAGCCTCCACTGGCCCTATCACGTATTCACCGTATCTTCCCCCACACGGTACATCGCGGGTGAGGCGTCGATCGTTGCTCGGATGCCGGAACACGCTGCAGGAACAAGCCGCGAATCTGGACATTCGCTGTGAAAAGAGGGTAGGCTCAGGTACGGATGTGACGGCTCCAGCGCAGCCCTGCAGTCGATCTGGCACTGTGATGTCATAAAGCACCATGCTCCCAGAAGACGAACGACTGCTTGTCAGTAGCCTTGAAAGCATATGGGAGTGCTGATAAGGGATCTGGGTCTCGTCTTGTTCTGTTCCAAGGCAGCTGTGGGCTCGATGGGAATTCAGACCAAGTACTGGAAACTTCCGCGTTTCGTAAGATCAGTACACAGGGACTTGTGTAGTGACGTTGGCGAGCCCATGATCACTCCTGTGAGTGCGACATTGAGATCTGCTTGGCATATTAATTAGCACGGTCAAGGCAACAAAGTCATATAAATGCAACTGCATTGTTTGAAGGTGAACGTGAAGAAACGAACGCCAAGGCGATATCGGCGGTCGGCGATTAGGAAAGGGCGCTAACCAAATGCTCGTTCGTCCCTGCCGTGATGCTTCGGCTCAATCGCTCTTGCAAACCAGCTGCACATCACACCTCACCGTGTCACATGTTCTCAGCACTGTAGCAACACAGAAGCCAAGTGCTGGCAGCTCGCACATGCGTTCGATTCTTGTCTGCGGCCTTCTTTTGTCCGAAGCCTTCCTCACCGAAGCATTTGCGCCTAAGCCTGCGCCTGCTTGCAGCACCTGACGCAGCCCTCGGCCACGAGCGCACCATTGCAACACCTCCAGCAACTTTCTCTCTAGCGCCATGGTTCGCAATGGCAGCCCGTCGCCGGCGGACAACTTTCCGCTCGGCCACTCAGCGACATCGCCGCAACCGCAGCCCTCGAAGCGCGACAAGAGACGCAACATGCTCGCCGAGAAGCTGTCTGAGATGATGGCGACCTTCTCAGACAACCGCGACAGCCACTACCGGGCTCAGCTTGCTGCTTTGCAGGCCGACATCAACCTCATCATGAAGGCCGACCCCTACAAGAACGAGCCGTTGGAGGACAACGGGCAAGAAGCTTCGGAGCTGATCACGCAGATCATGGGCAACAACATCCCCACTGCGCCGAGCGCTGGTACCGACTATGTCGCGCAGTGCGGAAAGTACTACTCGCGCTTCGTGGACGCTGTCAATGACGCTATGGAGGAGCGCGATTATAATCTGACGATGCTCTACGTACGTTATGAAAGGCAAAGCTGGGCGCACAGAAGCTAATGGCAGCCATAGAACAAGCACGAGAACAGCAAGAACGACATCGAGAACTCGCACCACTACAAAGTCAAGATCGCCGAAGAAGAGCACAAAGCCCTTGCGGAGACCGTTCGCGAACGTTTAAAGGCAAGCATACAGCAGCGCGCAAACAGGTTGAAGCGTGAGAAGGAGCAGCTCGACATTTCGGACAGCAACGCCATGCTTCTACATCCCAACCAGTTCAGCATTGGGCATCCTGCCAGTCCAGGTGGTCCGCAGGCACCGCGCAAAACACGAAGAACAGGACACAAATTTGGTGCCGAGGTGGAAGAAGCAGCGGCAGCAGCGGAGAAGTCGCGCAAGCGCAAGCTGTTCGACGAGAACGAGATCGACTCACCAGGGCCCTCTGGGCGCAATGTCGAGATGGGCAATGCCTCGCCCTTCCGCGAAGCCAAGGCGCGCACCATGCATACCCAGTTCGAGGCCTCGGCCTACTCCCTCGATCGCCTCTTTACCGAGAAGGAGCTCAACATGGCCATGACGAATGCCACGAACGCCGCCTCACACTTCTTCGCCAAGATGAAGACGAACGAGCCCACTAACGCCGAAGCCACAACCAACGGTCATGCACATACCAACGGCGACCATGCCTCAGAAACTGGTGATCTTCCAGACGCAGATCAAGACTCGGACGAAGTGCCTGGCGCAGTGGACATGGCTCGTCAAGTCTCCTCGAACCCACACGCAACACGCGGCGCGACTCGCTCCACAACCTCGATAACGAACGGCCAGATACCTTTTATATATAACCCACCATTCGTCCTCGACCAGAAGATTTTCCAGAAGGTCAACGCCTCGGCACCGACACCGCCGCCGCTGGCGCCACAGGATGTCGATCAGGATCTGAAGCTGATGCTGAGGGAAGCTCGGCCAGACGACGAGCTGAACGAGCGACTCTTGCAGGCTGCGTGTCAACCGGTTAAGATGAGGGACTACCAGGTACAACCGCCAGGCTTCTCCGAGCCTGTGAACGAGATTACCTCTCACGTACGCACGGTCGTCCCACACCTTGAAGTTGGCGGCATGGGCGGCGTTCCAATGAGCGCTCAGAGCAGCATGGCTGGATACAGCGACGCAGGGAACAACACACCATTGGGTAGGTCCGGCGAGGCAAGCACAGGGCATGGTGGCGGCGTACCAATGGCGAGGACGGCGAGCGGAAGAGGACGCGGCAGAGGACGAGGGCAAGGCTAGGACTGCACCCTCGCTTACTCGGATCGTCTCTCTTCTTTCTTGGATACCCATCGGCGTTTACAGACACCTTTATGATATGCATGCAAGCTCACGAGGGCTCATGGGTGGGCCTTGGCATTTGCATCAGACGTTATAAATACGACTTCTCATCTGCATAGCTGTTATCATCACCATCACTGCAGTCTCTATTCCAAAGCTTCTTTGACCAACAATAGACTCAATTGTCGCCACGTCTTCTCCGCCGCGCCGGAAGCAGCAACATGATCGATCTTCAAATGGCTACTCGCGCAGTCCATGACCCTTCTGGCTGCGTCCGGCTTTCGTATTCTGACGGACCGCTTTTATGTCTATCCGACATATACGAAACGCTCTACATTCCGTTTCATGGCTTTTCTTTGCGCGCAGCGCAGCGATGGCACACATATCCATTTGCAGGCCAACATAACGATTCGCAAGTAGATGACGGTGCGCGTCTAGCACACGACGAGTGATGATGATTGCTTTGACTTTTTGAAGCAATCATCAAAGTTGGCCAGAGTTTTTTTTTGGCAACGTGGACCTTTTAAGTGCATGTTGCAGGAAGGGTCGAGTGAGTTCGAAGACTCTGCTTTGTCCTTTTCACCGGCGAACATCATACCTCGCACGCCGATCGACCAAAGTGTTCGTTCTCGGGGTTGAGGCTTCCTCTAGCAGTCTGCTATGCGGATATATCGGTCGAAATTACAACGAGAGCGACAAATGTCTGTTCCGGAGTCTCTTCTGCTGCAGGCTTGTTAAAGTTAGAACCCTCCCCAGATATGCTTGTGCTCTCTCTGAGATGCTCTGTCCGCACAACTAGATCTCGAAGTCAAGACAGTCTCGATCCATGCTCTCTTTGCGTTTCTTTCTGGCGCATGCAAGCGGGGGTGGCGGAATAATGTGTCTCCTCAATCTGTGCTCTCAAGAGTCTGTTATAGTCTAGAGACGCGGCACGCACGCCATTGCAGTGTTCCCTTTCTCCTTTCTCCTTCTCGTTATTTTGAATCGAAGCAAATTTTGTGCAGAGGAGCGAACATCATGATATCATTTGGTTCTTTTTGGCGAAGTCTGCGTGGAGTCTTCAGAAGGTAAAGGCGGACAGTGTTGACACAGGGCTTTGTAAGTTGCGCCCTGCTTGTGCGTGTCACGCACAGCAAGAAGACAGACATGGTGACCTTCGAAATTATTTTTGGCATTTTGCACACGGAACTTGCTGCAGGTATACATTCCAATACTGGAATTAGGTGAAGAGAGCGCAGGACATATACTTCGAAGAAAGCTGTTTTGAGCTCTTACACGAGAACTTCGATACATAAAGCCTTCACGCATCGATTTCAATAAAGCTGCCCGCTTTGTTCATGGTGAATCTGTGGCTCAAAAAGCAGACATATTGTCACGGGCTTCGACTTTCAGCGACCAGACATCGGATTCCAGGAGGATGTATTGGAAGTAAAGCAGAGATCGAGAGGGGCAACAGACATGTAGCTGGCGTAGTGGGACTATGGAAGATTTGAGCGTAGTCAGGCCGAGGGATGTCGCAGATGGGCAGAGCCAAGTGGTCGTTTTATATCCTTGCATAGGTCGTGTACGCACACACCGACAGACGAAGCAGGCACCGCATTTCCTAGTAGAATGTCTGATACGATCACATGCTTACGTTTCGAGTACAACGTCTGGCAGCGTAACATTTGGACTCAGAAAGATACGGCATTGCGCCTTGTGTGCCACTGTTGCGGGAGTTCCAACGAGTGACCCATGTCGACAGAAGACCGACTTTTGACTTGTACACTCGCGACAAACATCTTATGGGTGTCCGAGCGGCACACCGAACATCGCATCAAAGCTTACACATTCGGTGGAACAACGGTAGTGAGCGGAAGAGTGGATCGAGATATGCACCAAATCGTGCGCATCCTTGCTGCGCGTGACTCGGGCTCGGAGCAAGGACGCCGGCAAATCAATGGCGATGATGCACCTTTCGAAGAAAATTTTCGGGCATGGTATTGTGGAACCGTCATCTGGAGCGATTTACAGCAGACTCTATAAGAGTAGTCTGCGAGCGCAGATCCTCATGAGAGGATCTCGGAGTAGCTTGCAACCGACGCGTGTGTGAGACGCTCGTCAATCTAATGTTTGTCTTCTTATGTGCTGATATGAATGCTTCTGCGGCAGGCATTTATGTGCGTTTTTTGAGCTTCCTCTCGTCAGCAGGACGCTTGCTGGTGTCTTGGTCATTCTGATGAAGAATGATAGAGAGTGCAGATTGATTGAGACGGAGCCAACTTTTTGTTGCTTTGCTAGCAGCTGGACGTTAAATATGTCGAAATTGTTTTCATTGTAGTCGAGGGAATTGGCCTTGGTGATGTCCCTGGGACTGTGTAATGCGTCTCTATAGACTACGAGTAAGATTAAAACCTGGACAGTTGGTGTCGCGCGAGTCATCTTGCACGATGCTTGGTTGTTGAGACGAAAATTTCCCCAAAGCCGCCTCAGATGGAGACATATGCAAGCGGGACAGCAAGGACGAACGGATTGGTCGTAATCTGAGGGATCAAAGGGCGAAGAGCACGGAAGCGAGGAGGATGATAACTGGAAAACAGAGAACAAAAGCACAACGACGCCTGATAGCGCGTAAGATTGGGATTTGCCCGCTACAGCACCTCCGAGGAACCTCTGAAAATCCGCCGCCATTCCGTATATTCTATGGCATCCCGACTATGTCTGCTTTCGGTCGTCGACAGGTCGAAGAGGTTATAAATATGGACGGTCAACTTGACGAGGACGACGACGAGGACGGCCCACGGGCAAAAGCCCAGTGCTGAGCTGAACCAAGTTTTAGCAATCGCCCGTCGAGGATATATACGACCTATTCGTGGTTCTCCGTCACGAGGAGGCGAATGTACATCCGCACTTCTACTTCGTTGTTGAAAGGTATGGTCTCAAGACTGATAGCATGCTAGGCATATCGTTGGACCATAATCACGCTGCGCCTCGATATGAGTGGATCTGCCTGCCAGTATGCTAAAACCAAGTGGGAAGATTTGTTGAATCTCGATGCAAACGATTCTGGAGACGACGAAAGAGATGGAGATGGAGATGAAGAGGACGAAGACGAAGACGAGGATGAAGATGAAGATGAGGACGATCCGGATGAAGTAGATCCGCCAAGTTCTCTCGCGTATTAGGGCCAAGTGGAGCCACGAACAGCAGAGTCAAGATATCTCAAGGCGGAGTCAGACCTACTCGATGCAGGAGCTTTGCAGAGTGCGGAAACCTTCGCTTTGTCAATCATAGAAAGGGCTGAAGAAGACGACGACAACCCGACGCGAAACTCAAGATCCTTTGGAAATCAATCACGGTCTTCATCACCGCTTCGCTGAGCGCAAGACATCTGGTAGAACTCGACGCCCCGCTGCGATTAATGCCGCCCGGCATAAATATTCACGAATTTAACTTTCTGAATACTTACGGCTTAACCGGAGCCTCTCTTCGAAACATTTACAACATATCAGTGGAGCTGCGTGACCTGCGAGGAACACATCCAGACTACTTCACAGTGATAGAAAATGTGTTTTGGGCGTCCACCTCGATTGTCAGGCGAATTCAGGTTTGCCGTCTCGGGTTGGTGTGGCGCGTTGTCTCGTTGATGGATGGGGCAGGGAGCTGGGGTGTTTTGATTTCGAACGACAGTATCAAGGAATAGGAGAAGATGAAAAGATATGAGAAGCACCTCTTTGGACCCAGTGGCTTGATTGCACCTCCATAGGGACATCGCAGCGTCTTTGCAAAGCTGGACCGGATGTAGTTCGCCGATAAGGCCTCCACGCTAGCACACTGTCACTTCCTATCCGGAAATTAGTCTAGACAGCCTCAGCAATACGTCATAAGATATGGAACACTTTACTTTTACGGATGGACGTGTTGTACGCTGCATTTCCCGGACTACATGATCAAGCTTCGCAGCAGACATGACTTCAACAAGTGCTGAAGCTTACAGCCTACCAACGAATGCACCACCCTTCATCAAGGAACGCCCTTTGGACGAGCCGTCCAGATTCGCCATCTTCCACACCATGCCCTTGGAAGACAGTGCCCGTCAGGAACCGGAAAAACGTATCAACAAAGTCGGCTCTCGTAATGCAACTCACTCCACTAGCTCCTTCACCAGATTCACTAACCGCTCTTTACGAGACATCATTTCCTCACCCTCCGAGACAATGATGGATCCATTCAGCCATTCTACTACATCGCAGCCGACAAAGCCGACTTCAAGGAAGAAGGCGTACTGGGTGTCTATCTTGACGTTTACGGCGAAGGAGATGGCGAGATGGGAGTTGCACGCTGCCCTGTGGATATGGCTGATTCGTGGGGTGCTGGCTTCTACTACGGATTGTCGGAGTGGGAAGACATGCTAGAAGCCGAACAAGAGGAGTATGGTCTTGAAGTAGATCCTGAGAAGGGGTATGATAGGCGACCTGGTCCAATTCGGCTGGGAGGGATGTATGGATGGTACGGCTTGGTTGAGAAAGGTAAACCTCCTCGATTCCCTCCTTCACGTAGGCCGTTGGAGACTGACAACTCTAGCTGTGCCTATCGGTAAAATTTTAGATCAGGAGTGGCTCGATAGACACCCGGACGGATGCAGGTCTCAGATGCAGGGCAATCGGCATACCTCGAACGATCCTTGGGCAGAGATTAGCATGCAACATCCTCAGCAGGCTGCTTTACGGCCACGCATCCATCGACAGATTGTGCTTGTTGCAGAGAAGAAGGATGCCGCTGAGCCGAATGGAATCGCCATCGCACGCCTGGAATCAGGACGAGAACCGTGCTTACGAGAGTGAGCGCAGGCGCAGCAGTCGCAGAGGCAGATGCTATTGTAAAGCGGTTGGAGCTTTGGAATCTTTGGGAGCTACCGAGCTACCGTACATTGATGTAGATCTAGATGTCTAGAAGCCGTGCTTGCCTACTGGAGCTGTCAAGCACTTCTTCACCAGCCGTGTCCCTCAAAAAGTTTGGATGTCGCCCATGTGCCCCTTAGCCAAGCCTTATCTCCACCACCGAATATCATCTCCTGCTTGTTTTCGTCCCATCCTCCCACTGTAACTAGGTCCTTCTCGTCCCTGCGGGTGACTCTATTCTGTACACGACCATCGATCCTGATCTTTTCTATTGTCAGATTTGGACTCTCCTCGTTCGGTGCGGTCAGCGGCCCAACGACGCCATTCCATTCTTCTAGATCGAAGACGCCGCCAAGATGCAGGTTTTCGAGCGTCTCTGGGAGGATGTCACGAATGTCGAGCGGCGTGCAGGACAATCCAATAGTCTCGCTGTGGCCGCCGTCAGCATATTCAATGATTGCTGGTTGCGAAGATAGTTCAGGCCACAGCATAGCCCAATTTGCGGAGAGTGAGTGTAGCTTCGTGAACATTGACAAGTCGGCCTCAGTCGACCTGTCCTTCTCGTCATTCAAACTCCGACCGAGAGCCTTGACTCAGTCAGCTTTGATCGGGATCGAGAACTGGAGAACATACCTCTTCTTCCTGATATGCGAAGTGACTCAGTACCAGATACTCCAATGAGTCTCGTGCGTGCTCAGCGAGAGCCTTCAGAACAAGCTTCGCGTCATAAGCATCCTCGGCTGTACAGCAACCTCCAGCGTCGTACGTGAAGCGCTTCAGATTCGGAGTACATGAGATCAGATACTCGAGCGCAGCAGAATCGAACTGACAGCCGGTGAAGAAGAGCTCTTCGATATTGGTCTGCGGGTGTGGGTGGAGAGGGACTTCAGGCTCAGGGCAAAAGTCCCTGCCCATCAGGCTTGCTGCAAAAGTGCGAAGCGAGGGTAATCGGATGAACGGAAGGGCCCGATCTGGGCCAATACAACCCTCGCTGTCGTAGTGGGCAAGAGAAACAGTGCGGAGATGTTGCAACGGGAAGTTCGATTGGTCAGCAGCATCGATGTACTCAATACCGATCCGCTCCAACAGAGACTCGAAGACATTGCCACGTTCAAGAGTCAGCCTCAAGGTCCGGAGATTGGGCAGGTGGTGCAAGAGAACCGCCACGGCGCTGGCAGGGTGGCCCGTATCCAACCCATGCTCAATTTGCGTGACGATGCATTCTTCCTGAGGGTCTGTACTGGAATGAGGATACAGATCTCTCAATAGAATAGCAGCCCTTTTCAGTCGCTCTGCATCGTCCACCGGCGTCGTAAATGGGTCATCCCATCTGTCCCGGAAGCTGATCTCGCGAATGTACCACCCCTGACTCGGCTCTTGTATTGTGGTTCTCAGCAGATCCAAGGCGTTATGTGCAGTGACGATAGGTGCCTCCGCGAAAGCCTTCTTATGTCTTTTGTAAAGAGGTTGGCATAGTCGCCAGTGCTCCTTGCAAGAAGCGCCGAAGTTGATACTCGATCGAGGATCGAGATAATCGGCAATGTTGAGTTTGAGTTCTGAGGGGAGATCCATTTGGTCGATTCGGACTGAGAGCTGGCCAAAGGCGCAGCTTTCGATCTTGTAGGATTCTCCACGGACTGCTTGTGTTGCTCACTACGCCCGAGCTGGCATGGCGCAAGGCAGCAAGGCGGCTAAAGGACTTGGCTGGCGTGTTGCCTTCAATACTCAGGTATGGTACGATGACATATGACTCGCAAAAGAGGAAGGCACTTCGGAATGGAAGACAGGCGCGAGGACTTCTGAGCCGGCTGCGAATGGCTGGTAGGCGATCAAAAGGAGAGCGCGTACGGAGGGCGGAGCAGCTCTGAGGAGGTATTGTTGTTTCTCCGCTACCAGATTAATCAGCTGAAGGACGATCACGATGATAGCTGTCCGTCGCGCGTACGTGCTTGAACAAGGCTAAATGCTTTGGTCTTTGAATTTTGTGGTGTTTATTCGAGAAGCCACCTGGTGACGTCATTTTTGGCTATCACCGAATTTTGACGGTTGAAACGACTCGAAGCCTAAACATGCAAGTGTATTGTAGTAGAATCGCCGATGTCTCTCGCCCGGAGGAGTTGCACGCCATGGGTTTGTCTAGGTTGTACTTGGGATCGCGCCGCACGTGGTTCTCACGTCGCAGCGGCAAAAAGGACGGGCCGAAATGTCTGCTCGTGGGCGCAACGCTACTGATTTGTTCACCACAGAATCGAAAGCAAGAAATCCGGTGCCGGCTGTCGCTGACTTGGGAACTGCACGTGTCTCCTCCACTCGATAAGTAACGGACATGGTGGTCATCTTGCGCACAGCCCTCGTGCTCGCGCCTGCTCCCAGCGTGACAGCCCTCAGCAGTCCAGAGGCAAGACGCGACCTTTTACCAGCGCACTCAACTGAGGTAACAGCGTGCTATCTACATCGAACTCCTGTGAGCGTATGCAATGCAGATGCAAGATTTGATTGCAGATCTACAAATCCTTTCTCAACTTTACTAACTATAGTGCTACAATTATGCACGCACTTGAACGAATCTCAAAATCAACAACCTCAACTGCCGTCACCAATCTTCACAATCCTCTCGCAACTCAGGGCGCACGACTCTCGGTCATACCACACAATTCTTTCACCCCCTCGAATCATGACACGCTCAACTTCAATCACAGCGTCATTCCGCGAACCAAAGAGCCTACGAGAAGCAAGAGCTGACGATAGCTTGACGAACAGCGGCAGGTAGGCGCGCAATGCACTGATCCGCCGATGTGATCGACTTGGTAGCAGGAGCAGTCAGACCACCAGGAAGCGCGCTGGTCAAACCAGATGTAGGAAGGCCATTCGTAAGGCCGGTGGTAGGAAGAACGCTTCCAACAGGCAGAACGTTGGTCAAGGAGCCGGTGCTGGGAAGCGAGCCGGTGCCAGGCAAGATATTAGTGAGGGAGCCCGTGCTAGGGAGCGAGCCTGTGCCTGGAAGGGCATTGGTGAGAGAGCCTGTGCTAGGCAGTGAGCCGGTGCCAGGCAGAACATTGGTCAAGGAGCCGGTGCTGGGCAGCGAGCCGGTGCCAGGTAAAGCGTTGGTCAGAGAGCCTGTGCTAGGCAGAGAGCCAGTGCCAGGTAAAGCATTGGTCAAGGAGCCGGTGCTGGGAAGCGAGCCGGTGCCAGGCAAGATGTTAGTGAGGGAGCCCGTGCTAGGAAGCGAGCCTTTGCCTGGAAGGGCATTGGTGAGAGAGCCTGTGCTAGGCAGAGAGCCGGTGCCAGGCAAGATGTTAGTGAGGGAGCCCGTGCTAGGGAGCGAGCCTGTGCCTGGAAGGGCATTGGTGAGAGAGCCTGTGCTAGGCAGCGAGCCGGTGCCAGGCAGAACATTGGTCAAGGAGCCGGTGCTGGGCAGCGAGCCGGTGCCAGGTAAAGCGTTGGTCAGAGAGCCTGTGCTAGGCAGAGAGCCAGTGCCAGGTAAAGCATTGGTCAAGGAGCCGGTGCTGGGAAGCGAGCCGGTGCCAGGCAAGATGTTAGTGAGGGAGCCCGTGCTAGGAAGCGAGCCTTTGCCTGGAAGGGCATTGGTGAGAGAGCCTGTGCTAGGCAGAGAGCCGGTGCCAGGCAAGATGTTAGTGAGGGAGCCCGTGCTAGGGAGCGAGCCTGTGCCTGGAAGGGCATTGGTGAGAGAGCCTGTGCTAGGCAGCGAGCCGGTGCCAGGTAAAGCATTGGTCAAGGAGCCGGTGCTGGGAAGCGAGCCGGTGCCAGGCAAGATGTTAGTGAGGGAGCCCGTGCTAGGGAGCGAGCCTGTGCCTGGAAGGGCATTGGTGAGAGAGCCTGTGCTAGGCAGCGAGCCGGTGCCAGGTAAAGCGTTGGTCAGAGAGCCTGTGCTAGGCAGAGAGCCAGTGCCAGGTAAAGCATTGGTCAAGGAGCCGGTGCTGGGCAGCGAGCCGGTGCCAGGTAAAGCGTTGGTCAGAGAACCAGTGCTAGGCAGAGAGCCAGTGCCAGGTAAAGCATTGGTCAGAGAGCCTGTGGAAGGAAGACCTCCGGCAAGGGGCAGACTGCCGAGAAGGGGAAGGCCAGAGCCGCCACTTGAAGGCAGAGGTGCTACAACAGGTGGCGAGACGGCTGGTACTGACGGCTTGGGGACCGCAGGCGATGGAGACACTGCCGGGACTGAAGGTACAGCTGGTGTTGATGGCTTGGGCACGATAGGGACCGTGGGTGCGGCTGGAGCAGGAATAGCCGGCACTGAAGGAACAGTTGGGGCGCTCGGAGCAGGAAGAGCAGGAAGAGCAGGCTGAGGGGCAGCAGCGAGGATGGGGTTGGTGATCTGGAACAAAAGAATGCGGTTAAGTGCACCACAGCACTGAGCCGAGCTGCCAGAGCAGGTCAAGCCGCAGATCGAATCGGCAGCACGGACAGGGTTAAATCCGAAGTTGTTACCACAACGGCAAGTGTTTCCGCCCTCGATACCAGCGTACTTGAAACCGCCCTGAGCGCAGTATTGGTTGCAGGTCTGCCAGCTGACGCCACCGAACTGCTGGAGAGTCGACACTGCACCTGACAGAAGCTGGATAGTTGAACCCGTAAGGCTGCTAACAGTACCTAGAAGGCCAGGGACGGACGGCTGGCTGATGCTGATGTAGAAGCCGAGATACACACAGCCAGACACACCGTAGACGCTGGGAGCCTGAGGAATAATAGGGCCAATCAGAGATGTCGGAAAAACTGCTGGAGCTGCTAGGGGAACTGCCTGAGGCAGAGCTGCAGCTCCGGAGAGGAGTGGGAACCACCAGGATGCTGAATGCATGTTGGCGACTGCTTCGATGAAATCGAAGTGAATTCGCTGGCGAGGTAATGAGTGACTAGACCGAGTTGCAGAGATTGTCCGACAGCCGAGTAAGGAGTGGTGTGGGTTGCCTGACTGAAGTGTAGTTGGTGCTGGACGGATTTTAAAGTATGTCTACACTCCCATCTCGATCTCTCCGCGGGCCATTGAAACTCGTCACCAGGCAAGGCACTCGAGTCCTCATCAGGGCTACCTCACGATCCTTGGCAAAGAATGTCAAGCAACAAAGCGTTTTGGGGAGAGGCGCGACGTCCGGCATTCAATTCCAGGACGCAGCATTCTTTGTGGCAGTCAGAAGGTGTACCGGACTGGCTGCGATTGCACGCAAGATATCGACATGGTTTATGGGTACCCAATGGCAACGAGTGGAATCTCGGGTTCCTCCGCGGGGCAATAGGGCGACATGTTTCGTGTCTACGATGCGTGTTCGACGGTTTGATCGCACATTCTTCGGCGGTACTTTTCAACCACGCTCCTATCGATTGGACGGCGCCGCCGCCATCCAGCTATCAAGTACTGCACTTTGGACATTGCAATTTACAATTGCCTCGGAAGCGCTCTGCCGCCGGTATTCAAGGCTGTCGGGTACGCGTCGCGGTCTGGCAAACCGTTCCACAGAAAGGGAAGTCACAAGATTCAATAATTTCCGATCTGCATAACGGATTAGATGCTACTCATCGGCCCTTGCTTTGACAATGCCACCTGGGTATCGTATTTCGAATTCATCTGTGAATGTTGCCCATGTGCTTCACGCCTGTCGAATGAGTGGCTCGGCTTGCGACGCAGTAAGCGTTTGAACACGCGGAGAGATTCTGGACACGGGTTTGAAATCTTTCCGGTCTCGTGCCTGTACCAATTGTCAACCGAATCTTGCCAAAGAGTCCTCTTCATCTTTTCCTTCAGCCACTGCTGATACTCCCCGGTGGCTTCCTCGCTGATCTCGATAGCTGGAGCACCACATGTATTCTTCCCACGCAAGCACCGCATGATATACGAGATTTGCAACTCTTTCATCTCGGGGTTGCTTCCTGCCGGGTTGAACGAGTTTGGTCCAGCGATGATGAAGAGATTAGGATATCCATGGATCGCGAGACCCATGAATGCTTCTGCGCCGGACTGTCAGTCCTCATTCAATGAACAACCGTCTCTCCCTTGCACTGTCATAAGCACAAGGAATTCAGAAGCCTTGAAGACCGTCACACAAATAATGATGTCCGCTGGACGAGTGCGCTCATCAGTCTTGATGCTTTTCTCGCTCACGGAACGAATCGACTTAGTGACCAGCTGCACGTTCGAACGTGTCGATGCATTGCAGAAATTGCTGTCGAACGGAACCATCTTCGTCCCGAGTGGGTACGAAGGAAAAAGCTTCTTTCCGAGATCCTTGTCGACGACTTCCGTGCGCAAGTTTTGTCGAGCATACCTCTCGACGATGTAGCGCCATGGTTTCGAACGGGGTATTGGTGATAGCAGAACATCTGCGCCGTGGTGCAATGCCTTTCTATAGGCTCGATGGGTACCAGGAGCTCGGATCAGTGTTCGACCAATGCAGCCAGAATTTGCACTGAGCTTGGGAAGCACTCAGTGTGGGTTACGTTGATATACCGTGACACTGGACGCGACTTATGTAAGGGCGGTCAGCATCTGCGCGGCACTTGAGCCCGTGCCAACGACACCAATGTGTTTACTGCGATCCCACTTCGCCGGATGAAGGAAACGTCTGTAGAAGTCGTTCAAGCCTGGTATAGTCGGGAAGTTCGGCCTGTGAAGCTGACCTACAGCAAGATGACGACACCAGCATAGATGTGGTCGTTGCTCGCTGTGACGACTTCCCAGTCGCTCTTGTCTTGTCTGAACCACGCCTGCGCAACTTCTGTATTCAGATGGAAGTAGCGTAGTAGCCCTTCATCAGCAGCAACCTCTTCCAAGTAGCTGAAGATCTCTTGCTGTGGCGGAAAGCGCTTCTCACGGCTTTTATAGGGAGAAAAGGAGAAGGAGTACAGATGTGAAGGCACCTCGCAGGTGCAGCCTGGGTACGTGTTGTCTCGCCAGACACCCCCAATGGTAGGTCCTTCCTCCAGAATCAAGAAGTCCTTCTCATCAGCCTCGTTCAATTCCGATCCAATGCCCAGACCTCCAAATCCTGCTCCAATGACAATGACCTTGGTCCGCGGTGGCAGCCCGGCTTCCATGATGGCAGAAAATAACAAAACAATTGAGCAAAGTCAGCGCGTAAGTCGTGAGATGGAGATGAGATTGCAGCTCAAGGGGGGTCGCAATTTCAAATATGGTGCTGCAATGACCAAATTTGTAGAGGTTTCGGTCTCATGGCCAAGTCGAAGGACCCCAATGGACGGCGAAGTGAAGAAGACTACGAACACGACGGCTAAACAAGCGCGAGCTAGTGTAGCGGCAATTCCACTGGCTTTCATTCTGTCAAGCGTTCACTATGAGGGGCCTTACGATTCACTCCAGGAGGGACGGCACGGTGGTCCCGTTCAGAGACCGTGTTGATGCCGACAACTTCCTCAACATGATTTACCTGTTGGTTTATGGACTTAAAACCCCTTAATGTATCACTCCAGGCACATACTAAAATTTGTGGGAGACTGAATGCCTACAACGCTCAAATGTCAGTTGCATCGTCTGAGTGAATCAGGAATCTCAGAAGCTAGGACAGGCTTGGTCATCCTTTTTTGAGCGAGTCGTGCTAACAAAGCAAGAGCAAGGACCTTCCACGAATACTATTGTGCCGTCAACCTATGCTGTCAGTCAAAACCGATAAAGACGCGAATGTCCTGCTGCTACGAACCACTTGCACCGATGATGATGCGCCGAGGAAGCGTGCGCGCTGGACACTATCGCTGCCTGAGACACCACGACCTACGAAAGCATTAGCACAAGACAGCAGACAAGGTCGGAGAGGAAATACAGTCATTGGGTTTCGAAGAACCTCGCTAATCTTAGTGATGCAAGATCCTGCACCGTAGTCGCGCACTCATCCCCGGGAGGCACCACACCACATGTGGAAAGCCCTTTCCAAGCATCGCTTAGGCTCACCGCCACGCTCACAAACCGGCCACAGTCGAAGTAGGACAATAAGGGGTATCAAATTAAGGCTACGAGGGATGAGTGGCGACAAGCTAGAGTACGAAAGCAAAGTGTCCGCTCGCTAAGACGAAAAACCCAAACAACGCGGAACGCTGCATGCAATGACTTCTGATGACCGCGCTCGCATTTTGTGGCTTCTTAATGACCGAACCTCCTTACGCTGCCGCAGCCGCTTTTCGCGACTCCAACTTTCGCGGCGCCCGCTTGGTCGATCCTGCGCTTGAGGCTGGACCATCCGACTTTGGTGTCAACTTCCTTGGTTTCCTTTTCTCGCCATTTGTAGAAGCAGGTGGCTTATTCTCTTTGCTTACCGGCGAGGCAGCAGGCTTCGACTGGTTGGGAGCTGCAGGCTTGGTCGCTGCCTGCGGTTTGGAGGCGAGCTTCGGCGGGGACTTCTTCGACTCTGTTTCCTTCTTTGTTGCAGACTCTTTCGGCTTGGAAGACGGCGCTTTCGGTTGCGGCTCTTGCTTCGCGGGCGAAGATTGAGCTTGTGCACCAGATCCCGCTTGCTGCTGTGGTGCAGATGTGCGTTGTGACTTGCGAGGTTGCGGCTTCGTATCTTTCGGCGATTCGGAAGGTCGCTTCGACTGAGGCTCGACCTTTGGTGCTTCCTTGGGCTTCGGAGCCTCCTTTGGTGTGGGTGCTTGCTTGGGTGCAGAAGCTTCCTTCTGCTTGGGCGCTTGACGGACGGCATGGCCATCCTGTTGTGATGCTTGCCTCGCAGTTGGCTGCGCCTGTTGCTGCTGACCCTTATCCTTGCCTCCAAGTCCAAGCGAGGCGCCCAGTCCACCCAATCCTGCCGCAGCACCGGCTTGCCCCATCGAAGGCATGTTCGGCATCTTGGGCATCGATGGCATCGAGGGTCTCCAACTTGTCATGTCTGAGACTGATTGTGACCACGACTGAGGCATGTCATCCGGCATGTCGTTCTTCATCTGCTCGAGCTCTTCCTCGGTTGGCGCCTGCGTCTCCTTCGACTGCATCACCATCTTCTCTAGTGCCTTCTTCTGTGCCGGTGTGGACTTCCAGTTCGGGAAGTCACCTATCACACCTCGAACGCCATGACTGGCCATCTGTCCAAGATCCCACATCGGACCATTCATGGCACCATATACTGAGCCAATTCCACCACCAAGTAGACCAGTAATTGTTGACACTGTTCCTCCTACGATGGCGCCAGTGATCTTTCCCAGGGTGACACCAGGTTGCACACCGAGACCAGCGCCAGCAGCAAGACCCTGGAAAGTACCAGACTGCGTGTATTTGGCAGCCTTGCCAAACGATTCTGCTTCGATCTCCTTGTTGATGGCCTTCGCGAGGATCTCTTCTCGAGCATCCGGATCACCTGCGGCATTTGCGGCTTGCCTATACTCCCATGCCTTCTGCGCTGCCTGCAGCGCCATGGTGGCCGAAACCCCAGCATTCTGCTTGATCTCCTTCTCCGGGATGGGCTTTTGTTGGTTGTCTCCCATCTTGTCGTTGTTCTTTGAGGCTTGCGGTTTCGATTTCTGCTGTGCCTGCGTCGGCATGTTTATGTGATATTGTTGATCTTGAAATCCTTCGAGGGTCTACAGCTGGTAATAGTGAAATGCGGCTGTGTCTACGTCATGTTCAAGGATGTCGCGGTGGCGCACCGCGTCTAGCGTGTCCTCTCCCGCCTCCAATACCTGTTTTCGCGCCGAGATGCATCGTCAGTTTACACAGATCTTTACGATCGGGCGGAGTGTAGTGCGATGGTAGGTGGGGAGTATGCTGCCGCAGATTTGGTGATCTCGGAAGGAGTGCAGGTGTGGCAGTTGCTAACGAAGATCCCAGGGGTGACGTACCCGCGAAGGATTTGTGCACGTGCCAGCTCTCCGCCCACCCCTGTCGTCTTTTGCTGACCATGCTTCTATCCACTACACAGTCTCGACCTGTGATAATTAGTGCACACTGTCTTTGCGCACCATTCCTGCTGTATGTACCAATCGTTCGCTAGCCAAAAAAGGAGAAAAAAGTAAAAAGTGATATGACAATACCTAGGTACGCGCTGTTCCTCCTCGATGCGGACGCTACCCAGGTCACCTGCAAAGCAGGCACGGTGTTCGGAACAAGTCGTGATGGGCACCTACCTACAGTTCGAAACTTTTTGCGACTCACGAAGTAGTTGAGCTACGTCAAGTATTCGGGTCAGGTTTTCGTCCTCCTGGCCTTCAGTCCGCATCTTTCCGTGGAACGGCATACCAGGTAGAATTGGAAGTCCATCTCACATCCTGCAGCCGAGCTGATGCAGGCCATCTGCATACAGTACCGATCAAGGTAATTGCTCACGCCAATCTTGGCGACCGTCGCCTTCCTATCTGGTTTGTATTCACGCCCCCCAATTTTTTGGCCCCCGTTTCAGCCTTGTCATCGCAATCATGACCAGAACGATAAATCAGCCTTATCGCAGCCGACGAGTCGTGCTAATCCAGGGCCTAATCCATCTAGCGCCTATGGCTGGGGCAGTCACACTTCTCACACTTCACTGGAAGAAGCATTGGCTTGGCTAAACAAGTGGAGATTCTCACTTTCTGCCGTTCATTGCGAAACTTCATGAGCTGGTCATGCAGGCGTCTATCGTCGAGGTCATGCTCTTTGTAGTCCGACAGGGACTTGTTTCAGGCTTTGTGCCTCCAGGTGCGTTTTCGGGCGCACTCCAGGCCACACAAATTTCCTATCTATGGTCTCTCGATTACCTCTCGATCATGACCTCGTCTGCTCTCCGTGGTCGGCGAAAGACCTTTCTAGTAATATGGCGCCCTTCCAAGGTAGCATTAACAGCACTTGTTGGTCCTTCGAGTGCGGTGCTCATGATAGCGTGCGTTGGAAGTAGACCTCACCCCTATCTACAACAAGTGGGCTTCCAACGCACGCTATGTCGAAGGCTCCCATCAATCTCTCTAGCCTTCCTTGGTAGGGACTTCGAACGGGCTGGACTTGTAAGCAGAAGATCATCTCGTCTTTTTAAGCACTAATTAGCTTCCAGGAGCCTTCAGACATTCAACCTCACGGGGCAAACGCAGCGTATCTCTGAAGCGAAGCCCTGCTACGACGAGTACTTCAATCTTACCAGCTCGACCTACTCAATCAACTACATGGATCAAGGTGGAAGTTACCAACGGTAACTGCGTGCCTCAGTTCTTCAGCATGAGGATAGCCCTGACGGGTCTGGTTTCTACTCCCTTCTCGAAGCCAACATGACGCTGCCGACGCGTCTGAGTGTCGACGATGTCCTTTTCGAGGCGTGGAACAAGACGCTGGACAACAGAAAGCTCGACAGCAACCGTTCTGTTACTATTGTAACACCATATCTGGTGACAGAAACACGATGCTGGTTTCTCCGTTCACGAGAGACGAACCCGGACATAACAGTGAAATATGTCAAAAAAGACGAGCGTGCATCCGGTGACCTGCTGAAGCTCGGCTCGGGTTTCTGACCACAGAAAATCATACAGTCTGAGTCAAAGTTACTATCAATGGGTGGCGTACCCGACTATCTGGATTGCGTCGCTGGAAGATGAGTCAGAGGCTGTTGTAGCCATCCTGTTCACGATGAGAGACTACTCTTATTCGTCTGGGCCTGATGTGACGTGCAAAGTCCCGTCGTTGTCACAACAGCTCGCAAAAGCTGACTCCCAAATCGACGTTGAGGTCGGAATCTGCACACCGTTTGCTTCTTGGGTCGCCGGCGAGGTGCAGTGGATCGACATCGCGGGAACGACTTCGATTCAGACCAGCTCGTTTCCTTCGATAACTTCATAAGAGACGAACCCGATCAGGTTAATCTTTCCGACATGGGTATTCTTAACAGCACGGACTTTGCCCATGAGATGCGCGGTCGCGGGGGTAATGCGCTCTATCTTGCCGGATCCTTGGCTGTTGCGCTTGCCGAAGTCCCGTCTTATCAGTACGGCGTGACTACTACGAAACTGACGCACTTTCATAAGTATTCCGCTACCAGCGACATGACCACTCTTAGATACACCAACAGCCAGTACAGATACGGCTATGGTGTCAGGACCACATCTTCCCATTTATCTATGGCGGTTATGTCGATTTGCTGTGTCATCTCAGTGCTCTACCCCGGATACAGCTTCTTCACCGGCCTCACATCCACTGCCTGGTCCTCCGTAGTCGAACTCGTTGCTCATGCCCTTCAAAGCAGTAAGCCCAGCGTCTTGGGGGACTCCTCTGTTGGCATTGATTCGGTCAAGACGTTCAGCCAGAGCGTCGGTATTAGAGTCAATACGGACAATGAACTTGAATTGGTCTTCGCGGATGACAGGGACTCTAGCATGAGGACACTGCGCAAGACTGAGCACAACAAGGATACTGAAATCGTGTCCGAGAGCCGGCTGCTATGTAGTGTCTCTTCTCGCATGGTAATAACAAACCACATTTCCCCGTACAGATTGTGATCGATATGTTACCATCGCATTGATGCTGTAGGAACCTTCAGTGATTTACACAATCTGCAATCTGTACATAGCGCTATTCTGCCTGCATCGTGTGGGAAGAGAGTTAGGAGTAGCCTGAAGGTATAAGGCCAACCAGGCAGCAGCAGTTTAGCGCGAAGGCTAGCGTGTTGTCGCGATTTAGTACTTATACTCTTCGTCACGTAAATCGAGAGAGATCAGGCAGTACACGTGTTCATTGAGCGAGAAAGATCGTTCCAGATCAGCCGTACATCATGCCAAAAGCAATCCGCACTTCTGCGCGTTCTCGTGTTTCGAAAACGAGTAATGACGTCACTTTGTCAACAGACCGCCGCACCAGGAGCGGCCAACAGCCTAGCCGTCGACATAATCCTCTTTCATCAACCAAGGCTCCTGTCAAGCGACGCACACCAAAGCCGCCACCTTTTGCATTTTTGGCTCGGTCTCAGGATGTCATCGATGCGGACCCGAACAGACAAATCAGCCTCTTCTCTCTTCCTCGAGAGCTACTCCAGCAGATCGCCAGTCATCTTCCGCTGATATCTGTTATCTGTCTTACCCTGACCTGCAAAGAAGCCGCAGAAGCAATTGGCACGCAGTCGTGGGTGGAGTACAAGAAAGAGAAGCGGTGGACCTCCATTGAACTGCTTGCACGAGACTGGGGCGATGTTCTGGACTTTTGCGGACGCTGCAACGCTTTCCACCCGCCACTACCCCCGCCGAGAAGCCATCGTGAGACCAGATTGACGAAATGGTGCCTTGGTCAAGAAGCGATGATCGACTACCTTCCGAAAGATGCCAGCCATGGTTACAATCCGGTAGCTAAACACATCGGCAATGCTATGAGAGAATCTCAGGATTTCAGTTCCAAGGGCGCGACCGGGCCATTGATCGAGACGATGTCTGGCAACTTCACAATCACGAAGGGCAATCTGAATTGGAGTCTCGACTCGTCCGCCCGGCGTATCGACGGCAACCTGGTCGTCAAACACATCCACACCTTCCGCACCCAATCAAGAACTTTCTTGCATGCGAAAGATTTGCTCGCTCTGCCGATCCGTCTGTGCCCTCACCAGTCAACGACAACAGCCACGCCAAACGCTACCATCGGTCTCAGGAACTGGTACTCGAACGGAAGGACCAAGATCGTTGAGCAAAATGGCAGCCTTCTGATACATGCCATTACCTCTGCATTCCCATCGACAGCGTTACCATGGCAAGGTGTTGACATGACCTCGCTGAAACCCATGACGTCTACCGAGCAAGCGCAGGTGGATGCTGCCAACGCTGGAGAAGACATTTACTGGCGATGCCGCTCGTGTCCGACGAAGTACCGTGTCCGGCATGCTGGGAACGCATTCACGATCACAAGTTGGCATAGTTTTGGGAGGGATCTATATCACGCGTCGAAGTACTGGAGTATGCTAGTACGTAGGACGGGCACGACGCTGGGCAGGGAAAAGAGGAGTGATGAGTGGTGGAGCCAGTCGAGGACTGTGCCGGACTTCGTCTGCGGACCTTGATGCCACAATCACCGCGACGAAGCAAAGACGCCAGCACATAGTTTTAAGCCTCGAATTTTGAATGCTCAGCGCGGCAGAGAGACATCGCATGTTGGTGTACTACTTTTAATGGAATGTTCCAGGTTTGATTCAACAAGGAACATTGACAAGATGTGAGATAGATATCTGCGCTAGGTCACGAGCGGACTGGCATTCGACAAAGGTTGTAAACGTTTATCCCTTCATCACGACAGGGAATTATGTGCATACATCAAGGCAAAAAGATTCGAACAGCAGCAGGCGTCTGTGCACAACTCCAGACGCCCCAACACATGAAGTCCAGCAACTGTTGTTTTTGACCCTTCTACCTCCAGACACAACTGAGGCTGCAGCAGGGAATCGCAGCATAGATCTGCGCGACTCATCTTTTGAGACATGCGACACATCTGGCAACCTTTGAATGGCAGAACGACGTCCGCGCAGACATAATCACTCACGGAACGCATTCCAACACTCAGCACAGCGAGAAGACATGCCAATCGATCACCTGCATTTCGACAGAGAGAGCGAGAGATGCGAGGAAACGGAGACGGCACTGCGCGAGGCGTCCTTTATAGACAGCCATGCATCTAACGCAGAGATAGATGGCACAACCGCACGCGGCATTGATCCAGCTTATCGTATTCCAGACTTGCTGCAAAGTCATTGTAGGCAACAGGATCCTTCTGTACTTGCAAAGTGCGCACGTTTTGAACATGCCTACCTCCATTTTCTCGAGACAGGAGCAGAGTATCCGTGCGGAATCAGGTCTTTCTGAACCCTGAAGGCGAAAAACACCGGGTTTGGTGGTAGAGAAAAGCAGGGAGCAGACATAATAACTCCGGCTACAGTTCTGATACTCCGCAAAGACAGAAAATCATGTGAGGGTGATTTTTCCGTTTGGGTGCATTTGCGAGAAGATAGTGTGGTTCAGGGGACTGTCACAGAGGAATGGCAGATACTTGTACTCCTTTGCGCATGAATGCTGCCTGCAATTGAATTAGATGACGATCCTGCGAATAACTCGGCCATGGATAGCTGACCAGAGAGGTTCAACAGACGTAGCGCTGACGCAGACATGAGTGATACCTGGTTCTTTTCCGGTGCATCGCAGAAGCGAACCAACATGCCGGGCAATCATTGGCGTGTTCCGGACAAACCAACATCATTCGAGTCAATCCTACCTTTGGGGCTAAGTAATTGCTTCTCTCTGCTTTCAGCAACAGGGCAGAAGCAAACATAAGCTTGTCGGATCAAATTTCTGGACATGCGAGAGCCTGTCCTAGCTTTTGAGTTGCAGAGAGCAGGTCAAAGCAGACATACAGCACTTCCCATCCCATCTCAACAGCTCGACAGAGACAAACGGACATAGTCGAATGGCTACAACATTTTGATAGTCTTGGGGCAAAGACGTGTGTCTGTGGAAGACTGAGAGGTAGGAAGGGTGGGTGCTTGTAGTCAGGCCGAGCAGAATCACGCATCGAAGGAGCTGTGGATGTTTTCCGGTTGCGAAGACTCCACGCTATGTGATAGCCACGTAAGTGTCCCTAGAAGATTCAGAAAGGAAGGCGATGATATAGATAGCTATTGCACGCTTTCTACTGGCCTTCGTAGAGACAGAGGAATATGCAACGAAAGATCTTGGCTTTTGATTGCATCGAACGCAGCAGATTAGGAGGAGCAGAGACCGTCGCTGTGAATTCTTCAATTAAAGGAATTCGAGTACTTGCTTAGGCTGCAGTCGCAAACCATGTTCTGGGGTGGTAAGTGTTTGTAGCATGTTTCGTTGGTTATGCTAATTTGGGCGCAGCAGAGCGCAGCCGCAGACATGCAATATGATCATGCAAAATTTGAGGACCCATCAGAGGCAAAAGTCATCATAAGTTGCACTGCTGACTTTCGTGTGACTTTCGAAGCGCAAACAGGACAGTGGAAGAGAGCGACAGAGCAAGAAGCCGTATTTGCACCCTTCTGAACTGCCGAGAGAGACACGCAAAGACATGCAAAGCAATTTTGGACATCTGACATCTTGGTCAGCGTTCGACTCTTGGTGGCAAAGAGGAGCGCAGACGCGGACATGTGTAGTAGGATACGGGCTTTTGGAGGAGGCAGAGAGCAGAGGAACATCACCTGTACCAACCTCCCTTTTGTTGTTGCTTTGAAAGCAGCAGAAGTAGGGGTTGAAAGAGAACCATGCGGTGGAAGTACGTAGTACTCATATCCGCCCAAGCTGCGCAGAGATACATTCAGACTGTTGCCAATCTTTCCAGCAGCGGCGTTTAACCTGTAGACTATTCTCGCCTGCCAGGGAAAGAGGAAATGGGTTGATTGTTGATCTTTTCGATACATCCGTTGTTGCCCAAGTGAAGTTTGTTTCGGAGAGGAGAAGGTTGTACACGGAGATTCAATAGTCATGTGCTTATTTTGAGTGCTCGGCACAGACAAGAAACATGGTTGTCAGCGAGGGCCGATTTGGAAGGTGCGGAAATCTCAACACTTTTGATGGACTCTGATCTGGCAGAGAAGAGCGCGGAGGCAGCCATGGTACTGCTCCACAAGGTTTCGAGTATCCGACAGAGACAGAAGGACATGCGCGGTGTATGCAATCCTTTTAATGCAGGCGCAGAAGAGTTTACTTTTGATTCCTCTGTAAAGGCTGCCTGCAGAAAGACTCTTTTTTTTGAAGTGGAGGATTTCGAAATGTCAACATGATCTTTGAAGCTTGTCGACGAAGAGAGCCGGCGCAGACGTGATCGGGAATCCAACTGATTTTGGTGCTCGGCAGCAGCAAAGAGACATACATTTGGAATGCCGGCCTTTTGGAGAAAAGAAGGCAGGGCTGATGAGAAAAGAGGACGTGGCCGGAGGTACGACTCTGTACATTGCTTGCTGGTCCAATTTGACCAATGGACCAAACCTTAGTTACGGGATCGTGTCCCTGTGTACTTTTGACATTATCAAACGCCACCCAATGCACGCTCGAGCGAGGGTATAATATCAGACAGAACAGAAAAACGACAAGTGCGAAGCGAAACAAAGACAGCCGAAGCCGTGGAGAAAAACATGAATACCTCCCCGCTCCATCAAGGCGCTTCAGCAGGTCCTCTCCACCACCTCTTCTTCTCATCCTTCGGCTGCTGGAACCCGATCATCTCCGCACCAGCCGGCGCCTCGACCTCCACCGGCGCCACACCGGGCACATGCCAATGCCCACTCTTTGTCTTCTCCGGTGCCTCGACTTCCACCGCTCTATCCTCTCCATGCACCTCACTCACTCCGACATATTGACCAGGCGCACTAGGCTGATACACACCACCAGTTTGCTGCCATGTTTTGATATCCTGCTCCGTCCAGCCGCTTGTCGTTTGGAACCCACTGGGGTCAAATTCGGGGCTGTTGTGATGATGGTATTGAGAGGTCGGTGGAGGGTGGGCAGCGTTGTGTTGCTCTTTTAGCTTGAGACGGCGGCGGTGGATGAGGAATGCGGTGAGCGCGACGAGCGAGATGATAGTGCAGCCGCCTATTGTGCCGCCTACGATGGGGCCGAGGGACTGTTTCTTCTCTCCTGCTGCTGCCGCACTACCGGACGCAGTCGAATTCGAACCCGCTGTAGGAGAGTTGATTGCTTCTTGACTTGCGGTCACAGTTACGGTCTCGATATGGGTTGACGTAGGTCCATAGCTGCGCGGCACTGTCATCGTGAAGCCAGAGGCCGTGCAGCCCTGCTGTGACATGGTGGTGGTATCGTAGACGAAGAGGTACTTGTAGCATTCCTGAGCGGTGCTGGCGGTGCATTTTGCGATTGCGTTGTCAGACGAGCATTGCGAATTGGTGCAGGAGGCGCTCATTGCGCTGGAGGGGACGCATGAGGTAGCTATTGTGCAGGCGGAAAGCGCAGACTGATCGCAGCAGCCGTGGATGCCGAAGTAAGTGTTTGTTGCGCAGATTTGCGAGTTGGGGCATGTTATCGATGATGCTGATCCTGTCAGTGGGAGATCGACATGAGGCTGAAGTACGTACCCTGCAACCCGGAAATGTAGCCGCACGTGTTGCCCTCGGTCGCCTGTAAAGCATCGCGACCAAAGATATTAAACTGCGGTGCTACTGTTGGTGCTGGACTCCAGTTGTCTGCATCGACAGCAAACAGCTGTGTAGGTTCTGGCATCGCAAACGCAGCCGCAGACGACAAAGCCGGCGCCAGGATGGCGCATCTTGCATATGAGAGCTTCATGACTGTCGAGGTTCCATGCAGGCAGCTTCAGCTCGAGCTCCAGTACGTACCGGGACCCAGGTTATATTGTTACACGACGACGCAGCAGAGCGGGGAATATCAGGGTCTTCAACTTAGGCGCGCAGCTCTTAACATAGGCGTACGGTCCGCGGCTGAGTGCATCGCGAGCTCTAAGAAAGAGGCAGGGCAAGCTTAAAGCTCCCTTGCTATGATCGGGTCATGCCCTGGCGATCCGCTGTTACTGTGGTGAATCGTGGATCATGCGGGTACGCCAGCGTGTTCCCGGCAAAGCGTCGACAACTCCCTTGGAGCGGTCTGCCAATTGCAACATTCGACGTCAGCCATGCTGCGCGGTGTCGGTAACAACCACTCGTTATTGGGAGAAGTTCGCGACACAGGTCCCAGAGAGGTAGGTAAGCAGCCGGGGCTGAGTACATTTGGCAAGGCGGGGTGGTTGGTAGGCTGTGATAGGCCGTGCGTGCATATATCCCTGCGCTCCTCCTCCAGAACCACGCCATGCGCGTAAGAATAGACCACATGCATCGGTCAATGGAGGACAGTGACGATGTGGTAAGCCCTGCGGGTAATTCATGGAACCCGTACAATGAAACTGTTTGATCCCCGGCAGTCTGGAGTCGAGGGAGCGCGAAACACTTTCCCGCGTGCTCCACAAAGGAAGCAGCATCTGTGCTGATCGTCAAAGAGATGGAACAAAGGATAGCTTTCGTTGGAGGCAGGCTGGACCAGGCTGCGGTACGCCTAAGCTAGCTGGGCGAAGGGTGAGCATTGCGCGTCTTGCATAAGTTGGTGGTTGTCTGCCGCGTCTGGAAATGTGAGTTCTCTGATGCAGTGCGTCAGTCAGTCGCACATGATGGCATTGTCGGAGTACTGCGCGAGGCTGGAGCTGCAGCTTTCGACATGACGAAAGCAGAAGCGGGATTTCCGTCTCCGACTGCACAGATCAGCGATGCAGGGCAATTGATGTGGATCATGGAGATCTATTCCTGCTCTTACATTGCATATATACAACCGTATCATCCCCACCTGAACGCCGTCCCAATGTTGTGATCGCTGATAAGACTCCTCCTGCGCGCTGGCGCATTGTCCGTCTCGCCGCCGTGGGTATACAGATAGTGTACAGAGATCGATGCGCCGTGACTCGATACCGGCCTAGTTGCGCTTGTGAGGGCCAATGATCTTGGGGTACATCCTCGACAGGTGGTAGTTGATGTTGTTCTTCTTCTGGTTCTTGTCGCGCTGTGGGTTGTTAGATATGCTCGTTGTCCACTGCCAGACCGTCACCTACCGGCTGATCCATGCACTGCCGCAGCTTCTGCTCCAGCGCTGCACAGCCTTGCACACTGTATCCTGACGATGCCCAGCAACCTGTGAGATTCAGTCAGCCCATGTTCGCCGTGGTCCTTCTGTAGCCATTTCATCCTTCTGCTCCTCCCCGCCCATCGATTGATCCCGCCACAGGAATAAGACTGCACCTACCCAGTACTGATGACATTGCGCCCAGGCACGGGTTGGTCTCTGGCTTGTTCGGGCGGCGCACGCGGAGCTTGGGGAGCGGGGGCAGAGGTCGATGGGTGACAGACTGCATGGCCTGGCCCTGCGGCTTGGGCACCATTTTGACGTTCGTTCGGCGGTTGAGAGTCGGTGAAGACGGGATGCGACGGGCGATCGATAGAGCGACGGCTGCGTAGGTGATGGTATGCGCGGTGCTGCTGTCGTTGATTCGAAGCTTGGCCAAAAAGTTGATGCGGCAATCGCCGAAACGGGCAGAGGCAGGCGCGACCGAGGGCCCCTGTCTAGCGTGACCACTCTGGTGCGTTCGTAAACAAACACGGCTTTCCGCGTCAAACATCATTACGTCGATTCGGAGAGAGCGCGGGCTTGGATATTCGGCTGGATAACGTGTGTACACTAACCAGCAGCTACACTTCCTCCTTGTCATCATGGCTGCAACTCCGCGCAAACGTCAGCTATCGCCGCGCAAACGCCTCCCGCCTGCACCATTCAATCAGACATGGCACGAGACCGACACAGCACACCTCGATCCGAGCGCACTACCTATCGCACGCATACCCCGGGCCTGGGAGCGAAAGCGCGAAGTCAAGGAAGTCTCTGAAGGGAAAGCAAAGAGCATCTGGCGCAGATTCAACTTGCGGTCAAGCATCACCAATGGGCAGGAAGAAGACGAGACGGAGGAAGAACACGATGCGCAAACACGCGCAGTAAAAAGGCGGCAGCAAATGAGCCCAAAGGCCATGGAAAATCTGCACGGCAAGAAGCGCGCCTTCAAGGGGACTCGCTGGGAAAGCGGAAAGAGCACCCCACGCCGTACGCGACTTCTTTGGAATGTGACGGCAGTACACTGACACACCTTACAGGCAAGAGGTCTGCACCCGCCGACGAGACCTTGCACGAGGAGCAGAGCGAGAGCGATGACACACCAGACGTCACAGACGCAGACATGAGCCACGAGCGCTTAAATGTGCCGCACGAGCCTGTGTCTTTCACATTCGCCTTGGACGCAGCCCAGACGGCAGACGAACTTCCAGACTACGAGAGCCTCGACGGACAGAACGACGATCGAAAGCTTGGCAACATACTGCCGGAGGATTCGACCTTTGCGCTCATCTTCAGATCGCCTGTCAAGGGCGCCTCAACACCAAAGTCAAGATCGCCGGCGAAGATTGCATACCCCACGTTACCACATGAGAGCGAAGACAAGGAACACCTGGGAACATCGACTGAGAAGGCTGAAGGAGAAGACATCACAGTAACGGGGCCAACTCTCGAGAGCGTTGTCGCCGAGGTTGTTGCCAATGTGCCTGCCGCCACAATATACACAAGCGAGGACCATGTCGCTGGAGTAGAAGAAAAGGACCCCACGGGCAGCGCACTCACCTCGGACATCGAGATCGCTACGATGGACCCTATCGAGGCATTGACCGCCGACAACGCCGAGGCTGAACCAGAAGATGCAGAGGACGTCGAATATCCTCGACTACCACTCCAAGCTTCTCCAGTCCAGACTGAGCACGCATCAACCGCGGATGACGGCAGCGAGGACGAAGAGGAAGACGCAGAGATGTCCGAAGTAGACCTGGGTGCTTTCAGAACGTCGACGAAACCCGGCGAGGCTGAAGGCGCCAGTCTCGTGGACGAAGGCTCAGAGGAAGTCACTGAAGCATCGCTGCAACTAGATGTTCAGGAAGGGTACGAGTTGGAGGGCAAGCTAGCCTCACAGCTACCGACACCGCAGCCTGCTGTGCCTGAGACACACGACATCGCAGACGGTCTGACGCTTTCTGTCACTGCAGCAAAATCGCTCGAGAGAGAAAATACGCCAAAGAAGCTACACTCACCGCCACCACCCCTACGCATTGATTCTGGACCTGACGATGCGATGATGACTCTCGCCATCGACGACGATACCGCCATTCTGAAGAGCTTCCTCAGTCGGGCAGCCGCCAGCAAAGCTGAGAGGTCGGCGATCATCACAAGGCGTTCGTCGCTGGAGAACAGACGAGACTCGGACGTCGTGCGTCACGCGCTGGCATCCCCACGCAGAGCTCTTGAAGAAATGGATCCGAACTCGCCCACTAAGATTGGCAGCGAGTCTGCCTTTGACATTGCTGAGACACTGGTACAGCAGGCTGACGTGGAAGAGGCCGCATCACCTGCACTGGAGCAGATCGAGAGCGAGGAATCCGCAGAGAAGGCTGAAAGAGGGTCGCGCCGGTCATCACGCGCGAAGAAGTCTCGCCTCCCTGCTCCAGCTTCACTTGCTCAACAACCCACCACGAATAAGATCGCAATTCGCCGCGCAGATGGAAGCGAACCTGTCGTCCTCAAGAAGACCGATGCTCAGGAACTCTCCCTCATCACCCGGAATAACACACGGAAGAACAAGCAGGGTGCATTTATGGTCAGTTTGCGCCTGCTAAAGCTCCAGGCTGAAGCTATTCTGTCTCCACCTGCGGACCTTGACACAGAAGAGAAGCCTCCTGTTCCGGGGAGAAGAGGTATTAGATGGGACGAGACACTGGCTTACTACCAAGAGCACGCGGACACCATCGCCTCGCAGGAAGCTGAAGCCGCGAGTCTGGCGACTCCGGACGAACTCAGTCTTCTGGGCCCAGTGGCCACAAAGAAACCCAAGGTCAAGGCAAGCACCGATAAGAACTCTACACCGAAGGTTCGCCGCGTGAAAGGACTTGGCACAGCGAACGGCACTCCTGGGAAGGGGTTGCTGGCAACTGGCAGTCTCCTCCCGGACGCTGTTCAAGAAGACAAGGCTGCCGCGGCGGCGCAGCCCGCACCTACAGCCGTGCCCGCACCGAAGGGCATCCCTAAGCCAAAGGTCACCAGGAAGCTGCCCGTCCCTTCTGCACTTGCAGAAAAGCTTCCGGCTCTCGAAATTGCACTCATTGGCGTCGAGCCGGCCAAAGAACGCAAGAGCCGCATCGCACCGCCAAAGAGCGTCAAGCTACCCAAGCCTACCTCTGCACCAAGCGTGAGCGCGTCAACAGTCCCTGCGGCTGAGAAGGAGAACAAGAGAACGGGCATCACTGGTGCGACGCCACGGAAGGGAATACCCGCACCGCGCATTGTGGCGCCGAAGATTGCAACTCCGGCTCCAAGTACGAGTGTAGGGGTAGAGAGCGCACTTCCCAGGCGGCGAGGGCGTAAGGTCTGAGGGATCGATGAGCGTTCATGTTGCGGGCATGTTGTAACGATGTGATGACTTGGTCGCTTCGCATGTTTTGCGAGCTTTGCTACATTTCTGGAGTTCTATACCTTCTTCGCATTTAAGGCGGCGGCGGCGCATACTTAGAGGCGCTTGATTCACGGCGGTATGAGGCATCGCCAGGCGTCAGACTCAATCTATAAACATTCATCATCTCACCAAAACTCCGTGTCTACCACACTTACTTCTCTCTCTGACTTCCAAAAAGCATCCTAGATCTGTTGATGTCTCTTTCTCCGCGGCGCAAAAATGCGGAAAGCAACGCAGCATGAATTCTGCTCTGCCTCTCAAAGTCCGAAGATGGTGTACATATGCTCTGCGGCAACGAAAAGGCGGAAGGTTTATGTGATATGTCTTTCGCTCCTATGTCTTTCCAGACCTACTATGGAGCTGCGGCAAGGCATCAAAGCTTCGGTCTGACGACACCGCCTTTCCTTCCTGAGTCTCAAGATCGAGGATGCTGTTCATTATGATCCTCCTGCGTCGGAAAACAAACCTTTACAGACACTTGAGTGTGTCCGCTTCTCGGCTGTCCAAACCTGGTGATGGACGGTTTATGTCTTGGTGCTGCGGCAAGCGTTGTATATATATGGCCGTCGCTCTTCTCTTCTTTGCTTCCTTTGTAAACGTCTCTCCACTTCAAAGTCCTCAAAATCCAGCTGAGAGAGTGGCTATGACCCCAAAAATTTCACGAGCCGCTGAAAGCTCTCCTGGAAAACAAGGTCAGGGCAGCATGTGTTGCCTCAACAACAGCCAAACAACATCAACATGATTTGCATGTGAGGGGCGTGCAACCCTCACTCGCTAGTGAAGGACGAGAGATGAGCACAAGCCATCTGAGATCAATCATTCCGAGCTGCAAGAGGGTACAAATACCCGCTTTCCTCACAATATCTGTCTTCTCAACACCTTAAACATCTCTGCTCTTTTCTAAGAAGCCTTACGCGACAACAAATGTGCTACCGAGAACATGACCTTCCCCGAGTATCACGTCGTGTATGATCGAAGGAGCTGGCCAAAGGAGGACGTCGATGCAATAGCTGAATCATACTCTGGGAATAACCAGTCGTGCCGAAGCTGAAAGAGAGCAATGCGCCCTTGCCCGAAGATTGAAATTTATCGAGCTGCCAAAAGGTATCCTGGCCTGCAATCTCGTGTCACATCCCATGTGCCACGAGACACCTGCGGCACTCCATCTTTGCAATGGGTCGTATCGCATGCACGTATCCAGCGCCTTAGTCCCAACCCATCCACGATCCTCCTCACTCCTGCTAACAGTGTATGCAGCTCCATGCAGAACATGTTGCCCTCTGCTGTTTCATTTCCTTTCGTTTACTGATCACGATGAAAGCGTTCCGAGACCTCCGGAAAGACTGAGTCTAGTTTATGCTACAGAGTGGTGCCAGTTTCATCCATGGATCTGGCAGGGTCTTCTTGTACCCAGTCTGAGGTGTTGTCGAAAACACTAGAGGGACTACGGATTGCTTCCGGAAGTTACTTGCAGCGTGCCGGGATCATCGTCATGCAAATACGGTACATTATCCCGAGATCGCCATTGACCACTAGAACCATGCAGTCCATCATAGCTATTCTGAGCCTTCGTATACCCGCCAATGTTAGTCTGATCGTATCCATTTTCACCTTTCTGCGTTGAGCATCGAATCTTGATGAAATCACTCCTCCGACTTCGTTCTTCCCCTATTCTCCTTACACTTCGCCAGCTCCCTCAAGATCTGCTTCTCCAGACGGTCCCTCGCCTCGGGAAGCATAGCCAGCAGTTCTTCGCGCATCTTCTTAGCTTCAGGGCTGTCATCCTCCTTCGTAGAGCACACCTGATTGACATCGTGGCGGATGTGCTCGAAGACAGCATTAAGCTCGGTCCAGAGCGTCTCTGTGGCGGTCTTGAACATAGCATCGTAGTCCTTCCGGACGCTGGTAGAGATGTGCCTATAAGGTCCATCTTGCGCCGTTACTCCACGCAACAGGTCAGCCGCACGAACATCGTGCACCCGCTTGCCACGAATCTTTTGGGCTGCAAGGGCTGCGACGTATACATCATGCATAGCATCCGTGAAATAGTGTCCTTCGTCATCGGTAGTTGCGCGGATCTGAAGACATCTGATGTACATTAGTTAGTCATCGGATACGAGCAATATATTCGCTGTTACCTGATATGCTTCTTCATGGTTTTGAGGAAGCCCTCACAGATCTTGTTAGTCTCAGCGCGGCGTTCTTTGATGTTTGCCCGAAACGCCACAATGGCACCAGACAGTGCAGCAGCAGGATCAACTGGGCCATGTCAGTAAACTCAGGTACCCAAACGGGATGTTCAGCATACCCTTCAACGCGTTGTTGAGCTTCTCAACTGCATCTCCGACACGCTCTGCGATCTCTGTTGCAAGTTGATCACAACCTTCGTCGTGTATCTCGTCGAAGATAGGGCTGAGATGCTCCTCGACCGACATCAGCAGGTCTTCGTTCCAGTGCTGAGGATCGATGGTCTTTGTGCTCCATTTTCCTGACCACATCAGTATGTCTTACCGATTTGATGCGTGCCAACTAACCATCGTGGCGGAGGACCGCGGTGTAGCCCGCTGGCTTGAACTAGACTTCTTGTCAGTGCTGCGTGTGAGGTGCTCAACATTTACATACCTTTTGCCATTCCAAACACTTCCGCCTGGCTCTGTTAATCCATATCATCTCGTTCTTGTCTTCCAGTGTCAGCGCATAGTTCTGAGATCCGCTTTAACAAAGTGCTCACCGAAGGTCTTGTAGACAAGACTGAATGTGTGCTCGGTGAAGGACTCTGCGACATCATCAATGGTCTCTTTCAGGCTCTGTTCGGATCAGTAAGATATCGAATACCCGTGAAATCGAGCAACATACACCTCGAGATTTGTGAAACGTCCTGTTGAGCTCATCTTTGCGTTTGAGCTTCGATACGCTGCAAGAGATCTCGATAGTATTGAAAAACGTCGGCAATGAGGTTTTGCAGTAATGCTCAAGCGAGGCAAATTTACCCAATGAGGGCTGCGAGAAGAGGTGATTGCGCAGTGCTGGTATCTCGGTTGCTTCGAGGGAAAGATGAGGAGGGTCATTCTTAGTGTATCCGCCGCTCAGATGCTGCATGTAGATGATATTGGAAACACAGAATACTGGAAGTGGAGATCGATCCTTGGTGTCCTGACGATACTGTTCGGAAATGCCTTGCTTTATGTGGCGGTTGCGCGCAAGAACTCTGACTTCGTAGCGCATTCGAGTCAGGTCGTTCTTTTGCCGCATAAATTTCTCCTTCTTCTGCACTAACTTGAATTTCTCGAAGCTTTGTTTCCTGTACTTCGGAGAGCCTAGCGCGACGATGATATCTTGAAGCTGCTGTTTTATGCTGATCTCCTTCTCAGCGATCTCGGCCATCGCCTTTTCCTCGGCAGGAGTCGAGGCGAACGATTGTTTACTGGTGACCTGCAAATCATCGGAGCGCGTTCCAACAACAATTGTGTTGCCAGATCTCTTTCTTCTGAACGACTCGTTGATATGGTTCATCAAAGCGGCGTGGTCGATCGCTCGGGCCATGTTGTTCACCACGATGGTCATGTCGCATGACTGAAGATACCGCTTTGCACTGTCGACACGGGAGCGGACTTTGTCGGTAGTCCCAGGTAGATCCGCAATGACGATGCCTTGCTCAAGGATTCGAGAGCTGAGACTGACGCGTACTTTCTTGACTAGAGGCCAAGGGCAGCAGACAAGGTCTGTCCCGGTGAACTGTGGATCTTCCATCGCCATGGTGAATGGCTGAATCGCGTCACTGATCTGTGAGGCAGTGTTGGCGTTAAGTGTCGCGACATCGTTGTCGTCACCGTTCGGCATGAATGCGTCCAGGATCTGGTCGGTCCAGCACATGAGCTTATTGATGAGACGTGGATCAGTTGCAGATTCCGCGTCAGACAGAAAGTCTTCCGCACGTTCTCTGTCATGGAATTCTGGATGACCGAGGAACAAGGAGCTGAAGAGCGCCACGCATGTACCTGCCCCTAGTCGACGTTCGTTCGCGATCTCCTCGTCGGGCTCATCTTCGTCCATAGTCATGTGTAGCCAGAAGTTCTTGAGCTGCTCTTTGACCATATCCCGGCAAGATTGGCGGGACAGGAACTCGATCGACGCCTGGAAAGGTTGGCTTTGGGTTGCACTTGCTTGGGCGTATTCCACAACGACGTATGTGCAACTGTTCCCATCGGCAGCCTATCGTGGTCAGCTAAATTTGAGACAGTTCAAAGAATCTTCACTTACGTGGATAGCCAAGTTCTCTTGGCCAAGCATCGAGTTCAACAGTGAGGACTTTCCTTGACCTGCGTCTCCGATGAGAGCAATGCGCAAGATATGCAATTCATGCGGAGGGTGTTCGAGGACCTTGCTCTGTTCCAGCAGGTAGTCGAACTCATCGTCCTTGTAGTCCGAGTTGCCGATATGGTACTGAAATTCGGAGACAAGTTGCGAGGAAAGTAACTCGACCTCTTTGACGGAAGGATGGTACATTGGAAGATCCGGTAATGGCTCCGAATCAGGATCGTGCGCAGGTACGGTATCCCCGCCATCGTCATCTAATTCGTCCTCATCATTGTCAGAGATCTCCTCAGCTGGTGCATGTCAGCAGACCCGTGAAATTTTCGTATTGAGTACGTACACTTTCTCTTGCGAGGCGTTTCAGTGTGAGCCTGCACGTTCACCTGCTCGACAGCCGCCGGAGCTTGCGTGCTAACAGCTTCCGTGTACTGACCAGCCAAGGGTGCAGCTCTGTCCTCGTGCCCTGGAGCATGTATGATTGTCGGAGGCGCGGTTGGATCCGGTTCAAACAACGGACTTGGACTTGCCTGGCGCGAAGGTTGCTCAGATGTAGACTGCTCACGCATCTTGAACGCTTCTTGTTTCGCTTTCAAAGTTGCTTTGTGTTTCGACAGCGCCCTCTGCATGTGGAAGAAAGGAGTGACGGTCTCGAGACCTGGGGCAGAACGTGCTGTTTAGTAGTGCTGCGAGTGCGATTGAGGGTGAAATTGAAGTGGACGAATGGACTGAGGCTGTAGAGGACGAAGTGGAGATGCAGGTATGGTCGTGGTGTGTGGGGTTGATCGAAGCGGTATGAGTCGGTTTATATGCTGGGAATGCCTCTTGCTGAGCGCCACTACGACAAGTGAGAGAGCCACCACTTCGTGCCTGTAGAGACTGGGGATGTGAGGCTGAGGTCATAGAGGCGTGACGGCTGCGGCGACCTCAGGTGAGAGCTGGAACGAATGCTGATACGATCCATGCTATGCCGAGCGATGCACCGTATGGTAGATAGGCTGTGAGAAGCGGCGCTGTTGTCGTCGAGAAGACGCGGAAAGCACACATCGTGATTGCCTCGCCAGTCTGCCAAAGGCCGGGCTCTGCATCCACGCCAGTCTGCCAAAGGCCGGGCTCTGCATCCACGCCAGAACCCTATTGAACAACAAAAGAATTGAATTTGTGCAGCCAAACATCGCGTACGATGAGGCATCTATCCCAACGCCTGTAAATGCTCAGTATGCCCAGATCTATACAGAAAGAAAATGCAGCGTCACAAGGGACTTCTTCTACTCATCCAGCGTCAGCGGCTCCACGCCCTCCATCTGCAGCCTCTTCATCAACCCCCTAATAATCCCACAGCTCGCCTCCCTCTTCTCATCCATACTCTCCATCCACATACGCATCTTGCCCAGCATATTTGTACCATCACCACGCTTGCCACCCTCCTTAATATTCGTAAAAAACAGCCTCCTCTTCCTATCATCCAGCTTCTCCCAAGTAGGTGTATCCTGGCCCTTCTCAACGTTGGGATCAAGGTACTTGACGAAGCTGATGAAGTAGTCGGAGATCTCATTGTGGCGGCGCACCATGACTTGGCCGACTGTGCCGGCGTGCTTGGTACCGAAGCCGTTTTCGATGTCGACGCCCCACATGACGTCCCACTGGTATTGGTACGTTGGCACGCTCGCAGGGTTATATGTGCCCATGGCGTTTGAAGCGAGATACGTTGGGCAGATGTATCGGATCTCGCCTTGGGCCTTGGCTACGGCGTCCCAGTATCTTCCACTGTCGGGCCAGTGTCGGTCGTTCGGGTAAGTCTTCGCAAGCAGATCGAGATCGTCGTCAGTGAGGAGCGGATAATGGTCCTTGAGGTAGATCTTGAACTCATCGAGGGTGTCAGTCGTCTTCTTGACTTGGTCTGATCCCTCGTTCGAGGTGAAGCCTATGATAGTTGGGACCTTCGCATATCGGTTGTGAATGATGGCTGCCGGTGCCGGCTCAGTCCACATACCACCTGCGGGCTCGGTTGTGGGCGCCCACATCCAGCGCGGGGGGGTGTCGCGACCAGGGAAGGTCATTGGGTAGTTCTCGTAGTAGAGGTCACCTGGGGAAGCGTTGCGGACGCAAGTGATGTCGGTGCAATTGAGCCCATCAGCGACCTCGTTGTAAAACTTCTCGGCTTGGGTCGGCGTGAAGAAAGTTGGACTCGCGGGACTTTGGGCAATCGCGCCGTGGAAGAGTGGCTTCCTGCCGGTGCCTGGGATGGAAGCGTGATTGTCGCCTTCGTTGGCGGTCAGCTGTAGCAGCACCGAAGCGCCTCCGGCACTGGTGCCCATAATGACAACGTGATCCGGGTTGCCTCCGAAGTAGCGGATGTACTTCTGCACCCATTCCAGCGCTGCCCTCTGGTCTCTAAGCGCATTATTGTAGTCGCCGTCTTCTGCAATCTCCTTGCCGGAGAGGAAGCCGTAGATGCCATTTCGGTAGTACATCGTCACCACGATGATACCCTTGTCCAGTTTGCCGTTCCTGCCTTTCTCCTTCCTGGCCTTCTCCACCATCTCACCACCATTGCTCCTGCCAGGCAGATGAAAGCCACCACCTGGGATGTTGACCAGCACAGGCAGATCATCGCCAGCCTCAGCATCGAAGGGCGTGAATACGTTTAGACTCAAACAATCCTCTGTTTTGTCGGCGAAGATGCCCACGACGTCCTCACCAGCGATGTCCTCTCTGTTTCTTAGGCTCGGATCGATCTTCTGTATGCGCGGGCACATGCCCAAGTCCCCCTTCCATACGAGCGGCTTCTCCTTCCGTCCAATGCCATATGTCCTGTTCACAGGCTGCGGCCCACGAAACCTATTTTTGCCGCCTGCGCTCGCCGCATACGGAATGTTCCAGTACGAGCGCACTTTGTCTGTGACATTGGGCTGGATAGCGAGGTAGTCGAGTTCGACGATGTTCGGATCTTGAGCGTTCTTTGGCGGTATCGAGAAGACAGGCGTGGGTTTCGAGGACAGTGGCGGTATCCAGTCTGAGCTCGGTCGCAGATCTGGCGAGTAGAGGAAGGCGAACGTGAAGGTGAGGATCACGAGGGCGCCGAGACCCATGAGCACTCGTCTGTCGAAGATGAGGCTCGAGTTGAGCGGGCGTGCCATCATGGTGGATCTGCAATACGGTGTCACAGACTTCGTGAGTAGGAAACGATAAAGGAAAGTAAAAATGAGCGTGGGTGCTGCAACAGATGCACAAAAAGCCAAGGGAAGTCACAGTCTACGTTGCGCTCTTCATTGGTGCCTTGCTTTCCAGGAATTGTACCCAACAGCTGGTCGTCTGTATCTCAAGTTTCTTGGACACGAGCCATGGTCCGGACCAATGCGGTAAAGGGGTGCGGGATTCGGCATTTTCCTCGCTTGGCAATGACGCGTCGCATGATTCGGGGTGAGGTGTGGAGAACAGATCGTTACAAACTGTGGGGAGAGTGTTTGGGGTTTGAAGCTTCGAAATTTTGATGTTCAAGATGGTCGAGAGTCGCGTCGCGAAAGAAGGGTCGAGGGGACGTCATCAAACACGAGGCAATGAGCCAAGCTGCAGGGGCGGATGTTGGTCCGGAGGATTTGTGGCGGCCGATCCCGCTCTACAATAGGAAGGATGCGAGGTGACCCCGTTACTTCTAAGACGCAGAGCCTCAAGATTACCACACCAGGCACCAAACTGAAGGCTGACACATCTGTTACACGCTCGGTTGATCGCTCATTGCACGCTCAAGCGCATTCAAAAATGAGGGGCTACTTGATGAGTTCACCATCCCACGGACAGCTTGATTCAACATTGATCTATGATACGGTATCTATTTTCTGATAATGAGGGCCAGCCTTCCATGTCGTGCAGGCATTAGTGTTTCCCAAATCGCTAAAACGCCTCAAATGCGAATGCAATAACGATGCTGTCTCTCTCGCGGGGTATCATATTCTTCCGCCTTCGACAATCTCCCTGCCAATCAACTCTAGCTCTCCGCTCTCGGCGGTGCGTCTTCTTTCGAGGACCCAGCGACCCTCGCCAGCCTCGTCGTGCTCGCGTACATAGGTGACGCTGTCTGCTGCACTGCCCTTCCGTGAATGTCCACCTCTCCAGTTACTACCACCGGGCGTCATGGGCGATGATGCTGATATCGGTGACGCAAAACCAACTGACTGACGTCGTGGACCACTGGACGAAGTTGCTGCAGGGGACGACAATGACGTATCGATCGGTGGTGGTGATGCCGGGTGCTGGCTCATCGTGAACGGAGAAGGTAGGGGCATCCCGAATGGCGACATCGGCAAAGCAATGTTCGCGGGTGACTTCATGGCTGAAGTAAGGAGAGACGGAGGCTGCATGTACAGGCTCTGCATCTGCAGGATCTGGGGTCGCGCCGGTGGTGAGAAGGCAGGCAGGCTTTGGAGGTGATTGGTGGGGCTTGACAGCGAATTGTAGTCGCTTGCCGTGAGCGTAGGACTCTCAGGGCGCTCCTCTCCATCGCTGCCTCCCTCTTCCTCTTCTTCTTCTTCTTCTTCTGCGTCCTCATTACCTCCGTTGACTGCATCCGTCAGCCCATCGTCGTCTCCATCGTCGGCGAGGCCACGGGCAATGTTCGCAGATTCATCGCTTTCAATCTCGCTCTCGTACTGCTCTTGCATACGGTTACCAGCCGCACTACTGGCTCTGGGGACAAACTGCATGCCAAAAGGGGACGAGTTGCGGGGGCTGTTCGCAGTACTGCTAGGCAGACTGGAGGCGCTCCCGCCAAAAGTTCCCCGTCGAAGCTTCATGAGAGCGTCAAGGCTCATGTTCTCCTCTTCGGCAGGCCATTCGTATGGACTCATGCGCGCCAACTGAGCAAGTCCAGGACTTGTAACCGGGAGTGACCCATCGCGGAAATGGTTCAGACTGATGAATGAATTGCGCGTACTGTACTCGCTCCGCTCTGTGATGGGAGTCAAGTTCGGTTCCCTCACAGCATTGCGCCCACTGACAGCGCGGTTGAGGCCTGAGGCAAATACGCCACCCCATTCGCTCTGTGCATCGCCAGCTGCAGCGTAGAAGCCGAATTCGCTCCCATAGAATCCTTCGTCATCGTATGCCAGCGCCTCAGCGTTTGCAGCTGCAATCATGGGATCGTTCTCAAGGGTCGAGTCGTAGTCACTGTAGTCGTAGTCGTCCTGGAAGCTCATATCCGTTCCGTACACATCGTCATCTGGTGGAAAGCCGATTGTGTCCAGGCTGAAGCGGCCATCATCAGGCACTAAGCTGGGGCGCGAGTGACTGATTGAAGATGCTTCGTCAAGCTCTGAGCTGGAGTTGCCTACGTCGACACTCGCTTTGCGTGCGAAGCGACCCTCTGCTTCAGCACGGTTCGCCGCATCGACGAGCGCAGTATGGTACGAGCTCATATCGTTGAAGTTGAACGTTGTTGGTCCGGCCGGGGCATGTGCAACAGACGTCTTATGAGCCAACGAAGGCTCCGACTTCTCCAGGTGCCTAGACAGAGTATCGTCGTCCGCTTCGTATCCTGTTTCAGATGGCTGCATCTGCATCGCTTGAGATGCGGGCATCTCTTCAGTTGGGGCAGGCTTCATCTTCCTCTCGTACAATGGGCCCTGAGGGTCATCAAAGGTCTCTTCGTCGAATGCAGGTGCATCGCCCAGATCCTGCTCGCCGATCAAACCGTCGTCGAAGTACATGTCATCGTCGAGGTTGCCATCTCCAGGGCTAGGATCGGTGCTGGAGTCCGGTTCCTGACTACTAAACTCCGCTGGTGCCTGAGTCGAAGGGAATTGGAAGTTCTGCTCAAGTCTAGGTGCGGTCGATGCCTGTATGTCGTCATCGTCATCCTCTTCCGGGTTTAGGTATCTAGTGTTCGCATTGTACTGCATCTGCTGCAGCCCGCCGGACATCGCGTACCCTATGGGAACGCCGTTCATGTCGTAAGGAGTATGCGACTGGCTGATCGGTTGCATGTATCCCATCTGATTTGGCAACCCCGAGTTGATGGACAAAGTCGAAAAATCGAAGGTACTGATGCCGTCATTGATGCTCTGGTCGCCCAATCCACCAAATTCATCTTCCTCGCCTAGCATTGGGATCTCTTCTTCAAATCCGCCATCCATGTCGAAGTCATTGTCCATGCCGTACTCGTCGTACTCGTCTTCAATGGTATTCGTTGACAGATGCGCCTGTTTGGATGCTTTCTCCGCTGCTTTCTTTCTGTGTCTTTCTTCCATGACGTGCTCCTGCGTCGAGTCGCTGCCACCGTTAATCTGAAAGCTGAACCTCGAAGCCCGGCTGCTGAGGTGTGCTGGCAGCCCTGCTGGTACCCACGAAGGATCAGTGACCGAGGTCGCCCGAGATCTTGTCGGTGGCGGGCTTTTGGTCGACTTCTTCGGTTTTGGTATCCCGTCCGTCGGCGCATACGTCGGGCTAGGTACCTCTTCTACAGGAGAAAGGACTGAGGAGGCATGGTCAATTGCTTGGTAGGGCGGTGGTGGAGCTGGCGAGGTTGATTGTGCTGGAGGTTCTGAGGACGTCTCATCCAATGCAGGCTTTGTGTCCTGCTGCTGAGGTGCGGCTCTGGGCGTAGACGGTGCTTCTGGCGGCGATGGCTCGGACAGTAACAACATCGAGTTCCGTGCTACAAAGTCACTGTTGGCCAGCTGTTCGGCTCGGACAGCGGCCTGTGACTGCTCATAACTAGTGTCATCGTTGAAGTGCTCACGGAATACAGGCGTGTGCTCCTTCTCGATCTTGGGCGGGCTGACCCTGCCCACTTCACTACCCGGAGTACTTAGAGGTACTGGACTACTACCATATGTATTGTTGTACGACGAATTCCTATTCAGCCTCGGCGCATTGAAGTCGTGGACAATATTGCCTCTTATGCTAGGGTCGTAGTTGTCTCGAATGGGTGGGACAAATGAAGGCGAGCGTTGGGTGACAAGGGACTCGTCGTGGAGAGGATCGAGTGTTTGGCCTGATCGTCGCCGCATAAGTAAGGACATGGGGTTCCTGAGTCGTGATTTCGCCTTGGTGGGCGCGGCTGTCGGCGTTGAGGCTGCCTTCGAGCTACCGGACAGCTTATCCGTCAGACCACTCATGAGTGAGGTTGTCGACTTGGAGTGACTCGCATAGCCAGGAGATGTGAGGGAAGGTGTCAAGTGCGTGGAAGATTGAGAGGGTTGCTCTGCGGCGTAGATGGAATCTTGCTTATGTGAGATGCCCAGTCCCTGCGGGCGAAGGCCTGAGGGTGTGATGTCTGTCTTGGAGCGCAAGAACGCAGGCTTCTTCTCATGACTGGGGGACGGATGTTCGTGTGTACGCTGCGGTGGGGATAGCATGCCGCGATCCTGCGCTGACTGGCTGTTGTGGCCCCCTGTACTGAGCGGGCGCTGACCTGCAGGGCGCGGAGAGTTCTGTGCAGTGCTGGCCTGATCGAGCTTGGAGCCGACACGCGTTATGGGTGGAATCTGCGGTGGGTACGGCGATATGGGCGAGCCAGAGGTGAAGCTTGCGTTATCAGGCATGCGCGGCGATGCGAAGTACTCGGTGTTTTGCGACGGCGACGGCAGCGGAAGGGCGGCTGGGCTGGCGACAGGATCTGGAGAGGCCAGGCTTGAGGCATTGCGCTTTGCATGACCTGGCCTGAGGTATGAAAACATGTTCGAGGGCGCCATTGCTGGGATGTGCTGTGGGCTCGTCCGCCGCTATTGCGTTGCTTTCCACGCGGCTGTATGCAGGGTTGGCGACCAGAGGCGTAGATATTACACAGCGTAGACGCCTCTCAGCGAGGCCACGCGCCAGCAGACACCATCACAAGATATATCGAGGGTGGAGCAGGTGCAGAGAAGAAAATGGTCCCACAAGTGGAAACGGTGAAGTCTGCGCAACTCAGGCGTCGCACGATGCTGGGAAACACCTCCAGGGACCTGATGTGGGGCAACGCGACACGCCAATCTCGCGAATTGTTGCTGCTGAGGCTTTTGTCACGGTCGTGCAGTGTGTGAGAGAGCGTCGAGTAAGCGTGGCGTGGGAAGATGCGGAGTACTCGTGTTCGAGATGCACCTGCCGCAACTGCCAATGATGCGATTCTCAACGCCCAAGGTTCCGTTCCAAGGCTTCATGCATCCCCGTGTATGCAGGGATCAGTGGCTTTGCTGATCGAACTCGGCTGCACCTGGCGCGACGCGTCTTTCGTTGTTTGTTTTGGCTTATTGCATAAAGATCACGACGCGCCAGCTCTGCATGTAGTCTCTTCAGCAGTGGGGCATCGTTGCGGCTCCAAAATGTTGCTGATCAACTCCAATGACGCCGAGGGTTCGGACTAGCGTGAACGTTGTGCAAGCTGACTAACGGGTTGTGTGGAAGAGCGCCGAGTCATGATGATCTCCGCGCTGCACCCTGCATGTTACATCTAAGATTTATGTCGCAGTGTCCGATGTTCTCTATCAACAATTATCTACCAAGTCGCTATATATCGCTATAAGTAATGCAGCACAGACTTTCAGTTGAGACGTCTCCTGAGTAGCGCCATGCTTGGTCGTCCTTCCCTACCCCTCGACCGCTTCACTTTGGACTTCGCTACGGTCTGGACAGCCCATGTCGGCTCTGGGTCCGGAGCGTTGAGCATCGTGTTGTAGGTCGCGTTCGCTGGCAGAATCTCGAACTGGATGGTCGCATTGCCTTCACGGTACGTGCTTGTTGGTGTGCCCACAGTCTTGTACCCAGCATGAACCTTGCACTCGCCACTGGCTATGTCGACCTGCTTTAACGCACGCTCGAAGATCTCAAGCGATGCCAAAGGCTGGTAGAACGGTACTTCGTGGCCAGACTCGTAGATACGGACGAACGAGAAGAGACCAGACTGCTTGACCTGGCCGTGGACGATGTTGTCAGATGTCGAGATGTTGACGAAGCCGGCAGTGCTGTAGCCAGGTGCATCAATCTCCTCCGCAACACCCTGTCCGCCGAGCCAGTTGCAGTTGTAGTCCGCGTCTCCATAGTAGAGCATGACCTGAACGCCGGCAGCGAGCAGCTTTCGGCAGGCCTCGATAGTGCCAGACTCGCGATCGTCGTCGCCGGTGTTGCCAAAGGCTGAAGATACCGTGCCGGAGCTCGTGGAGAAGTTCTGATAGGCTCCAATGGCCTTCTGTACCGTAGGTGTGTTCAGATACTGAGCGAAGAAGTCGTATGGGAACGGATCCGGTGTGAGTTCGCGCATGTCATACTCGTCCCGCCCCCTGTAGATATCGTACAGGTTTTCGACTTCGCTGGCGCAGAAGTTGTCAGCCCGAGAACAGACTGCATTCTCGCCCGTGGCATAGCATTGCTTGGTCATGTCGACACAGTTGCCAGCTCCGTACAAGTTATTGTACCATTGAGCTTTGACGGAGGCGTTGTATGGGTCATAGTCATAGGTATTACCGGGAAATACGGAGTAGTTGTAGTACGCTTGGTACTGAATGAGCGGGTCGAACCAACCATTGCCAATGAGGACGTTCTCGAGGTCGATCTTGTGCGCTCCGGTGATATTCTTCGCGTTCTGCCCGAGGAAGTACTCTGCGAGAAGTCAGATTGGGATCATGATCAGTTCTGAGGTTGACATACCGTTGAACACGGGTCCATAATGGCCGCCGTAACTTTCAGTAGCAAAGTTGAATCCCTTGCGGGAGTACTGCGGGAAAGCACCCATGAAACCCTGCAGGGTCTTCCACATGTTCGGCGCCGCGCCCTGTGTGGTATTGGCTGTTAGGGTGAGATCAGGCTTCGAGTAGGTACCGCATGTGCCGTAAGACTCCGCGTAATCCGGGCAAGTCGCATTCGGTAGCTGAATGATGTAGCCATTGTCGTCCTTATATCCTGGAATGGGAATTGAGTATGAGAAGCCAACCTGCGTAGGTTCGTCGATGAAGAGCATGTTGCTTGCGTTCGACCACGAGTAGGGATTGTTGAACGGCTTCAAATCTGGTCCAACACCGCAAGGTCCCAGTTCCTGGAAGAGTCCGATCATCGAGGAGCTTCCAGGTCCGCCATTGATCTGTGATGTAGTGTTAGTCTGTTGAGCTCCTTTGAATTTTGATAGGTACTCACCCAGACGGTCAACGGGGCTTCGCTTGGATCTTGATTGCGCGACTCGAAGAACCACCAGAAGACATGTTGATCTTTGCCAACATCCGCGTAACCAGAGTAGCTCTTGACGTTTGGATCAAGCTCACAAATGCCCTCGGGAACCTGCTTGTAGCGCACATTGATGCCCGCGTACCCTTCCTTGGTCGTAAGATCGGTCGGTGCGGGTACGAACTGCCCAGCAGCAAGGCTCGCAGCCAACAATGGCAGAGCAGTGTAGAGCTTCGGCATTTTGGACTTCTTCGTTCACTAAAGCTCTAACTTGTCGAATTTCTGAAGGCGCTTGAAACCGATTGCTGTCCAGGAGCTCAGGGAAGGCCTGCTCCGCGCAAGGCAGGACATCTACTTATTTGTAGCCATGACCGCTTGAAAGCACCGTCCATCAGAAAGCCGCGTTGCGATAGCAAGGCCCGTCTACCTTCCTTTAGCGGTTAAGCACATGGTCAGGTACGGTAGGGCCGGACGTCATGGTTGTGATACCGATGCTTTCCAGAAGCCCCGAATGCAGACAAGGGAGGTCGTCGACGACCGGAAATGGACAGTGTTGTTCACTTCTTTTCGAAACAACGAGTCCTGGATGTATTCGATTGTCTTGGGAACACGCTCATAACGACAGCCCCAGCTGCCACGTTGTGTGGCTACAGTGGCTGGCGGGCGGCTTGCTGGCGAAAGGTACCAAATTAGCCTGGAGCTACCCCGCGCTACCGGAAGCTTCGCATGAGCTTGGTGAGCTTGCGCAGCTTGACATCACGCCCACGACGTTTTCGGAAGGTGCCGAGGCCGGTCTTGAAGGTGGCTGGGGTTCGATAAGAATCAGGTACTCGTACTCGCTCAAAATGTTCTGTCGTGAAGGATTCAAGGCCACCAAGGGCATTGCAGACTCCGAGCCCGACAATTGGAGCCATCAGCCATCGTCCAGGTTGGAACTGCGTTCACGCTGTGACTGAAGAGCGACGAACTTGACACGCTCATAGTGATCCACGCTTCAATCATTTGCAAGAAAGACACCAACGGTGAGTGTGACTCTCGGGTATTATTCTTCTATCTCATTGAGCGGCTGTATCTCTTTGCTCGCTCGCCATATCCATCACTTCGTTTGCAATCGTAAATCGTTCAAATACTCGCTCCATGTTCCAGGTAGCACCAATGGATCCTCTTCAACTTCTTACAAGACCGTGCCAAACCCGAAGGTGGTCTTGATGCTGCGGACGTAGTACTGGTCCCAGTTGGTCTTAGTAGGCTCCTCCTGACCAACAGGTACACCCTTCCACTCGACTCGCATCACCGTGACGGCGTCAACATCATTCTGGTCGAACCAGATCGAGAGGGTCGAGAAGTGGCCCGCTGGCCATTGCGCAAGTCGCCATTTCTGGACAATGTGCTTGGGCTCCTCCAGCTCAGTGTACTCTCCGCTCACGTTACCGCCGAAAAGCTCGAATGTGCCTCCGGGCTTGGCACCTGTGAAGGTCTTAGGTGGGGCACGCGTGAATGCAGCGATGCGCTGAGGGTCTGTGAACGTCTGGAACAACTCGGCGGCAGTTGTGCGGAACTCGGTGCTGTCGTTGATGGTGGTGACGTTGACGACGGAACCGGTGCTGGTCTTCTGTGAGCCGCTTTCGGTCTTCGAGCCAGACGACTTGTTCACGCTCGAGCTGGAGTAGACCTTGGGGGTGGAGAATCCGCTCGATGGGTTGGAGCCAGGTGCGTGCTGAATATCCTTGCCGTGCTCAGCCATGACAGCAGGACCGAGCTTTGCGAGGCTCTTGCGGAGTTGTGGGAGGATCTTCGATCGCACGAGATCCTTGACGGATTGTTTACTCGCGTCCTCGGAGTAGACATCTACGTCGAACTTCACGTCAGTCAGTATGCATGCTTGAGACTGGTAAGATAATCAAGGGACGTGAGCGAAGGGAACGTACGACATACTCGTCTTCCTCCGTATCGTGTGCAACCTCAGGAATGGTAATAGTACCGCTAGCCTCCTCGCCCTCTTTGTTTTTGCCTGCCGACTGAGTCAGTCGGCTGAACATACGCAACGAGAACGATCCGGCTTACCAGAGTACTCCAGCTTGAGCTTGACGTCGAACAGGGTGATGACCTTGCCCTTGCGCTGGCTCACGTCGACATCTCCGTCCATGCTGGAAACCTTATCAATCTTCGCGGTGACGCCGTCCTGCTCAGCTGAGATCTGCGGCAGCTCGTTGTCAAGCCATTGGCGCGTCCAGCCCGACACGTCCTTGTTGACCCAGTGCCAGTTGTTCGGGTTGTGGAGAACCATCGCGCGAAGGGTGGGGTGGGATCAGCGGCTTATTCTGCGATTCAATCTGTCAGCAATGCGCTTCGCAAGCAAGTGGTTGCTATATAGAGTAGTGAATCGAGTATCAGAAGTGGTCTGGTGGACCGGGAAGCTGATCCGCATGCAAAGAGTACAAGTCTTCTCAGACTGGTGCCAGCTGGTGTCTCATCCTGTGATTCGGGGTAGGGAGCGCAAAATGACTTACCAAAGTTGTGCTACGAAGATCAGAGAATTATACGAAAGACGCTGAGCAGGCAATAAAGCGTAGGGAAGGAAGACTCTGAAAGTTTGGAAGTTGAAATACAAAGGAGCTTGGGGCAGAAACTTCCAGAAGTTGGAGAGCTGGCCCACATGCCAAGGCGCTCGGTCCGACGAATATCCGCTATCGTGGTGACGATAACGACAACGATGCTCGAACATCATGAGCAAGGGCGTGGAGGCACTCAGGATTAAACTTGGCTGACGGCTGCACATACAAAGGCATACACACAAGCAGGTGATCTACGTCGGAGTAAAGTAGCACCTGGAATGACTCGATGAAGTTCATTGCTATGATTATTACTAAGCCAGTGTAAAGCATGGCATCGACCTTGAGTGGACAGGCACGTGTATCTCACCCAAGTCCCTAGGCACAACACTAGAGACCATTTCCCGAAAGCGCATTCATCTTGCTTAGATGGAACGATGGCGCACAATGTTATTAGCAGAACTCCTCGTGCAGGTACTGTACAACGGTCAGTCGATGCTGCCCGCAGCCCAAGTGATGGGACAAAATACTTACGCCGCCGTCAAAGCAACCCATGTTGATACATGTGTCGGCGCCTATGGCGCACATACCGCGGCAGCTCATACACTTGCGCTTCTTTCCCTCGGGCTCATTCTGAACAGCTTTCGCTGCAGTGTAGAGGGTGGTTGGAGCAGATTTGATCGCAGTGATCAGAGTTGTTGGCTGCTTTACCGTGCTACGTGATGGTTGTAGTGGTAGTTGGAGGCTCATCACAGCGCTAGCGAAGATCTTGCTCTAGCTCGGTGGCTGACCGTTTCCAGCAGACTTCGACCTTTCCGCCATCATCGAAGTATCCCTTCTTGACGCAGATTTCGCCGCTCAAGGCGCACATCTCACGGCAACTGAAGCACTTGCGCTTCTCCAGGATGTGTTCACTAGTATCTACTGCAGATGCCGTTGAAGTGACATTGATGGCAGTTACCGATGTGGTCTGCTGCATGGCAATGTCAGTAGTAGTTGCACCAGCCAGGAAGCCTTCAAATACCTCAGTATATAGAGCAGTAGCAAGAACAAAGCCAGAAAGTGCGCCAGTGGCGATGAAGGTAAGAGGGAAGCGCATGTTGTCGTGCTATGGAGGTATTCGTTGGAAATTTGTGTAGCTGAGTGTCGAACGTTGTGTAACAGAGGAAAGTTTCGAGGAGATGTGGAGCGTCCTCCAATATTGTACAGTGAGAAATAACTCCCACAACTCTTCCTACGTCCCGGAGGTCTCCTGTGGTTCATATCAGTATGTACCGTAGTTAGCACGTAGACCTCTTGACGTCATTAGCCTATCGAATGGAGACAACAACTCTGGGTGAGCCTCCCCGACCGCGAAGTAAGCTGGAGGTCTTCAAACATTTCAACGGTAGGCATTGCTTTATATTCAGGGTCGATCATGCGAGATCTGGGAAGGGGAAAGGGCAATATTCGCACGTGGTCTTTTGGTACTTAACGTTTGTGGTACGTCGTGTTTCGTAAAGGAACATCGAGTGGCATACATTCTTAGTATTTGTACCTAGACCCACGACCTCACGCGAGGCAAATTAGACGAGCCCGTGATTCTAAAGATCCTCCAAATCTCCACCATCATCTAATCATCCATCGTTGTGCTTTTCAAGCCACTGTAAAATCGTCAACGAATATTGATATCATCATACTACAGCAGGTTAATTCACTGAAAGGAACGGCAAACTTGACATCATGAGTAGCCTCAGGGCCAGTGATAGGATTCGTCTCAGGCCAGTCGACAATGTAGTGAATCGGGGGGATACCGATGGGAGAAGGACCACCATGAGACATCTCCTCAACGCGAGACCTTTGGTGAAGCGACTCCTTCATGAGAGTCTTGCTGAAGTACTTGTCGTAAGGATCGATGTCGAAGCCGCAGATGTCAATGTAGTAGGTGCAACACTTTTGTTTATCAGTTAACCTTTGCTGGAACATTAGATAAGGGGATAGCATGGGACTCACGGGAAAACCGAACGCATCCTTGAAGCAGTTTGGGTCTCGCAGACCTCGGAGCTGAATGCGCAGGGAGCAGCGCTGGAGTGGCAGTGTTTGTCCCACTTGCGCCTTGTATATGCTGAGACGGTAGTGAGCAGTACGGCTGCAATGGCGGAGCGTGAGAAGCACAATTGGCAAAGATGTTGTAGAGTTCTTTCGTTGTTGTTCGGTAGACTGTTCTGGGTTGGAAAACAGAAGGATGAGGATCTGGGGAAGAACATATACGATCTGCCGGCGCACCTTTTGAGGGTTCTTGAGTTAAGAATTATGGCTAGATTCCAAGATTTGTAGCATCAAATATTCGATCCTGCTCGGTCTGCTGCGAATTGCCGTTTCAAACCAGACTTCCATCTCCGAGAGACATCGGGCGCACAATCTGGCAAAGAGCAAACTTTGAAAGTTGTTTGCGTTCGTATGACCATCGTGGCATAGGAGCGTCTGTGAAAAGATTGGAAAAAAAGCGCGAGTGCTCAACGCCAACCCATCACATTGGTGACACCTTCCTGTGACCGCCCTCCTAAAACTCCCATGATCCGTAAAATGTTGACCGTGCAATGCTTACGCCACTCAATCAATTAGTAACGAAAAGCCCCAGCCAGAACCAGTTTTTGAGTGATTTTACTCCTAGCGGAATTCCTGTCTGCCTGCGCACTTTAGCACCATGCGGTCTGGCTTCTTCCTCGCTTTGGGCAAGGGCTTGTCAGCCAAGATGCAGCGCAGCAAGTTGTTCTGCACACGCCTCTTGATGGGATCTTTGCCCTTGTAAGTGTTGACTGGGCGCTTGTTGGCCTCGGGCTTGTCCGCTGTTGTTGGGGATGGAGGGTGACCGGGCAATGGTCCGTCAATGTCAGGCTCGTGTGGTGTCCAGGACGTGACCATGCGGATAGGTTCGCGTCTGCTTGCTGGCTGAACGGGACGGGGTGCATGAATGTGGAGGTTGAACGGCAGGTCGTGGGGAGAGCCGTGCTGCATTGGCTTGGTGCTGAGACGTTCTCGCGGTGGTCGTGGTTGAGGGTGGTCAGGGCTGAAGAGATCAGCGAAGTCGTCCACATCAATGTTATCTGTGCTGTCAGTAGTGATGGTATTAGTGTTCATCACTTTGGCTTGAGCCTGATAGCCGTTAGGTGGTGATGGAAGTGACTGCACCGGTCCGCCGTCTACGTCGAACGACCTGTCGTACGTGATGCGTTCCCGAAGACGGCGGCCTTGCTGAGGACGTGGCGGTGGATCGTGAGTGCCGTCGAGGGTGTTCGAACCGCGCACATCTCCACCAGTGACGTTCGTCACTCGATCTGCGAGACGATCAGGGCGCCTCAAGGGTACCGTTGGACTTGGACTGCGGCCAGTCTTGAGCTCGCTGCGACGATCCCTGCGGTCACGCTTGCGCTGTGTCTCCTTGACACGGCTTTTCTCACATCTCGTCGAGGCACGGGATCTTTGGGGTCGACCGAGTGGAATGTTGTTAGCAGATGACATGTTGCTCGGTGGGCCTCCACGAGCTGCGTGATGAGCCGAACGTCGCGCTCCTTGGCCGTAGTGTAGCGCCATCTCGAATGCGTTAAGGTGTGCGAATGCTTTGCGGATGCTGCGATCGAGGGTGAACTGCGCACTGTGATGTTGTCCTGAATCTGCAATCCACGCGGTCGCTATGGTTGTTGTGGGGGACGCGCTGTTTATATACAAACAGGTACAGACGGCAGGAGGTCGGTGCGCAGGAAGATAACACGGTAGCTTAGGCAGCTGGCTGCTCTTCACAGTGAAAGTAAGTCGGCGTGAAGGCATGATTGGGCTGAAGGACGTCATGACGCTCCTGCTCATTTCACCGTTTGCAAGTGCTCCTATCCGGGACCGTAGCAGCAATGATCAGGGTCCAGCTGGAAGACGTGCGGATGAAGTAGGCGGCAGGAGGGAATCGAGGTCGAGGAAAGTATCAGCTGTGCTGGGTCTGCAGCTCTAGCAGTCTTCTGTTACTGCTGTCTTCGTCGGACGACCTGGGCGGTAGAGCCAGATAACGGTGGATTGCGTGACGTGCAGCTGCAGTACCGATTTGCGCTGCGGACTATATGAAGTCTATGTTCTTGTCAGCATATGCGGCATGCCGGTCTTGCCTTCTATGTTTGATGGGCGGCTTCCACTAATCGGTGCAAGCAAGCAAGAACGCCTCATACATGCAGCGCCCCGAAAGGGACCACGTCTGGAAGAGTCTCACGCAACTGCTTCCGAGCGGATGGAATTCAAAATGTGGATAATAGTGTGTAGATGAGGAAGAGCCAGAAGTGAAGTATCGTAGCGGGGTTGAGTCCTGCAGCACCAAATCGACCTAATTGCAACAACAAGCGGGAGAGAAAGCCTGCCAGCTCCTCACCAACACCTGGACTACCGTTTCGACATGGTACTCCTCTAGCTACATAGATTATCTGTTGTGTGACGCGTAAAGGGAAATTAAGTAAGCATATCCAAATCTACCGACCAACTGGTGGCAAACTGATACCAAAGAGATGTGATGCAAACCCACATATACGCCAGCATGCGCCTCGAACTTCCACCCATGTGTGATGATGTTTAAAGCCGTGGGAAATTGATGACAACAAACAAGATGGTCTTCAGCATGTTTGACATGCCTAAATGTCGTCCATGTTGCCAGCTGCTTCGTCATCGCCGGACTCGTAGCTGCCGACTGAGCTCATATCGTCGTCATCGTCATCATCCTTATCCGAGTCTTCGGAGATGTCTTTCGAGGCGTACTTTTGGACGTACTCTGCGCGTATCGTCAGTATTGGGCGCAATTATGGAGCTGCACCAAGCATACCCTTGACTTTCGCGTCGTAACTCTTGGGTTCTCGCATGAGGAGCGCGGCTGCTTCGCCGTTCAGCGGGTCGGTCGGATTTGGGTAGCGGAGGAGCTGGGGAATGAACACCTCGAAGATGTTGATCATATCGTACATGGGCGACCAGGTTTGGTTGATGACATCGAGACAGACCGAGCCGGACCTGCGCTCAGGTCAGCTAATGTCTCGCGGTTTTGTTGCGTCGATCTAGTGTATAGAGAACGGGGACCTTGCTCACAATTCATCGATGTTTGGGTGGAAGATGCGGTTTACGAAGCCAATGCTGGGGCTCTTGTAGGGGTACTGGTCGGGTAGTTCGACGTGGATCTTCCAGAGACCTCCTTGGAATGGTGCTATCTGATCAGTTGATGCTCAAGGCTGCGAAGCCTACCGACTTACTGTCTTCTGGCCCCTTGAACCTGACATAGAACTCCTGCCTGCGTTGTGTCAGTCATACCGTGGTGTGGCGATGGCCGAATGAAAAGGTTCACGGACACTATAGTGTTGTCAGCGATATGTCGTTGAATGTAGGAGCTGATATATACTGTTATCGTTCACGAGGGTGACCTCGTAGTCGCTCATAAGCCTGCCATGCGTCAGTTGCTGGAACCTGGTGTCGTTGCGCCGAAGTGCGTAGCACATACATCCTATGTCGTCGTTAGCCGTATAACTGTTTCCAAGCTTGCTTGAGTCTTACTTCATGACCTGTATCGAAGCGCAAAGCTCTCGTTAGCCTGAGCTCTTATACTGACGTACAGCACCAAGGCGTCGACCTACATCTGTCTCGATACGCCTCTTGGGAGAACTCATGATGACGTCGTTCGGTCTGAGACTCTTTCCAAGCTTCTCCCTGTATGTCTAGCTAGGTATCGGTGTTCGAGTGCGCAAGTTCTCGTCGTTCGGTATGTGGTTGCGTAGGTCGTCTGAGCTATGAGGTGCTCGCGGGGCTATCGATAGCACGCCGTGAGGGGTTGAGGGGTGCTACGTCGGTGCTTTGTTGGCAGGGTGACGTCGAGGAGGGGGCTGAGGTCTCGCGGAGTAGGTAAACGCTGCTGTCGAACCGGAGTGCAAGAGTAAAGGTACTGGGTCAAGAGAGTGGTTGGGTTGAGCTGCAGTCACGAGCACCTGATCGGCAAGTCGCGCTTGTACACGTCCGCTGAGTCCGGCAGGACCTCGCCGAGTTGTGAGCCGCGCCATGTCATGCGTCGAAGCCGACGTCGATGCAAACGAGCGATTACAGAGTACACGGCGTTTTCGAACCCAGTACACAGTCCAAAGGTAGAGAAATGTTTGGGAAAGAGCAGTGTAAAGAAGTCGTGCGGATGACAAGAATGATGGCGAAGACACAGTTCGACATGCTGATGCTCAAGGCCATGCCTTACTTCTCACCGGAGAATACTGCGGATAATATGGCAGTCTTCCATCAATCCACATCCTCACAAAGGCCACTCATATCGCTGATCACAAAAAGTGCATCCTGTAAGGTGCAGAGCTCTGTCTTACCCAAGGACCCAATCGCAGCGCCGCAACGCCGCGGCTCCTCCGAGGCCTCGGTGCTCACCAGGGCCTCGGATCGGCGGACGAGGCTCTCACTAACGCAGTACCCCAGACCTCGTGCCGTAGCACAGAGGGCCGTTGTCGAGACCGTCGCGTTCGATGAGTAGCCGGTCTTGACGAGATGGTGCCTGGCCAGATGACTCGAGCCGAGCTGATGAGGGAGCGTCCTAGCCCAACAAAGAGGGAAGACCCTGGCTGGACCGAGGGTCAGAAACGTCCGAGCTTAGATCGTGAGAGAGACTGCTGCGAAGATATGTGTACACCACACCACGACCATATATAAGACATCTTCTGTCCCTAATCGATGTTCGCCAAAGACACATCTGCACCAGCCTGAGTCAGCACCACAAAAGTTCGGGACTTTGAACCACCAACCTTTCCCAGCGTTGAACATCTGCACTGATGTCGCGTGCCACAATGAACACACTCCGGATAGCTTCGCATGTATGTCGGCCCATGATGACACCATCGTCGATGTCTACCTCAAAAAAGTTGATGCCTGTCGTCAATGCTCGCTGGAGCTCACATTCCCCTTTGGGTGCAACATCCACCACACGCAAACCGGTCACCATCAAGACCATACAAAGTCTGTATCGTAGGAAGGAACCAATCACAGTCCTCACCGCCCATGACTTCCCAAGTGCGCATGTTGCCGACCATGCCGGGATGGATATGGTTCTTGTTGGAGATAGTCTTGCCATGGTCGCCATGGGTATGGATGATACGAACGAGGTGTTGCTTGACGAGATGATCCTGCACTGCAAGTCGGTGTCAAGAGCTACAAAGGGTGCTTTCACGGTATGTGCGCCCGGTCTCCGGCTTGCGTTAGCATATTGACATGCAATAGGTGGGCGATCTACCGATGGGCTGCTACGAGATCTCGCCTGAGCAAGCCCTTGCTTCTGCCATCCGTGTGATCAAGGAGGGTCGTGTCAAGGCTGTCAAGCTGGAAGGCGGAAAGGAGATGGCGCCGACTATCGCCAAGATCACAGGCGCAGGTATCCCGGTCCTTGCTCACATCGGCCTCACACCCCAAAGGCAAAATGCTCTTGGTGGGTTCCGAGTCCAGGGGAAGACAACATCCTCGGCTATGAAGTTCCTTGAAGACGCGCTTGCAGTCCAGGAGGCCGGAGCCTTTGCCACGGTTGTTGAAGCGGTACCGGCTGAGGTCGCTGAGCTGGTGACAAAGAAGCTGAGCATCCCAACTATCGGTATTGGTGCTGGCAATGGCTGCTCTGGCCAAGTGCTCGTCCAAATAGACATGCTCGGCAACTTCCCACCGGGGCGCCCCCTAGCCAGATTCGTCAAGCAGTTCGGAAATGTGTGGGAGGAGTCTCTCAAGGCTATCGAGCAGTACAAGGAGGAAGTAAAGAGCCGGGCGTACCCTGCCCCTGAACACACGTATCCCATGCCCAAGGAGGTATTTGAGGAGTTCGAGAAGGCTGTGAACAAGACAGAGTAAAGCTTGTTCGTGCTGTCGGTGGTTGATTTGCTGCATTTTCACATACCCCTGCTGCGTCAGTAGCGACTTGCTTTGGATTTGGGTTCTTGGTATTAGAATAGGTTGGGATACCGTAGAAATTCGTTCAACTCGGAATTAGCCAGTACGAATGTGAGAGGCCCTCGTAGGCTACAACACAACTATTATGGAGCTCTCTGACTCTGCAACGTTAGCTGAATGCTTCCTTTAGGCAGAGCGAATTCCGCGTTGAGTAAATTTCTGCTGTTCAACGGCGTCGCGATCGTGCAGATAGGTATGCTGTAACGAATAGATCGAATTGAAAGATCACCCGAAAGCTGGTGACATTGCATAGCCTACAACAAGCTCCTCGTTCTGCTTGAAACACTGCAACGTCCGTCAGCGCACGATACTTTCATCTGATCGAACGTATGGCCAGCTTACCGTCCAGAGATTGCCCACGCCCTCATCAAGCGCGGGCGAGAAGACACTGCCGACATAGCAGAACACGCTCTCGTGCTCCTTTGCGCCCAGCCTTTTGCGTAGGAATCGCACAATAGTCTCGAAGCGTTGATTCGTAGATAATTTGAAGACTCTTTGATTCAAATGTGGTGCTGAGCCAATAGGCTGGAGACGCACTGTGACTGTAGCGAGGTTAACATGCTGCAATAGCACTTCATAAAGGCAGGTCTGGTGCTTACTCTTTTCTATACCCAAATTGCCCGCTGTCTCGAGAGCTTTCGATGCGTCACGTGGCAAGTTTGTCAAGACGACGGATGCCGCCATGGTGAGTGGCGCTTCTGTCTTGTCATCTTCTTCGATTGCTCTTTCTGCAGGTGACTGAGACATGGGAGGCAACAGCCTGAGGGCGACGGGGCATAAACTGGCAGATGGGTAGAGCGGGAGCGATGATCGGCCTGAATAGGACAACAGTCTCTCGCCCGCGCAAAGGTCAGATGAGTGGAAGAGCGATTCTTGCAAGTTGTTGTAAGAGTGTTGGAACAGGAAGTCACGTCGGTGTAAACGCGATGCCGGCCAATCACACCCCACTTGAGCGATCATCACATCACGCTTCAAACGGCTACCATTTCTCAACGATATCCTTCATCGCATTCGATACAAGCCTAGATATCTAATACGATACTGATACATAGTTGGCCCCAGGGGCGTGCAATTGCACATACGTACTTGCTGCCCACATTCATCTCGTTTGCCTTTCTCATAGTAACTCACCAAACCACCAACGCCCAACGTCTGCGTCTCAAGTATGCCAGCCGGTCAACAGTCGGTAATGATTGGCAAAGGGGTGTCACAGTAGACCCTATGCATGCAATGGTATAGACAAGGACTGATGCATCGCCAGTCTCCAGAAATCAAAAGATGCCGCCAAACGAAGTAGACAAGTCAATCCACCAAGGTGAAGGTGCAGATACGCCTCGAAAATGCTGCAAGTCGCAAAAAGCTATGAAATGGATAGTCGCAGAGTACATGGACCCTCGTGTGGGCCACAGCGAAGTGAACGGGGTCGGAAGAGAAGCCGTGTCGTGGGTATTAATCGTGCGTCAGCGCCGTGGGAAATGCATGGAATCGTATGCAGTGCGTAAAGCTCATTGGCGATCGAGTTGCGCAAGGAGCGCGTCGAGCTCGACCCAGTTCTCATTTGTAGCAGCAAACTTTCGGTGTTTGCGAGTGACACAATGCTGCATTCCTGTTAGCACTATAGCTGTATTCGACGGCAAGGTATACGAACCTCATCAAAGTCGTTGAACTTCTCCCTGCAATTTTCACAGTAGCCAGGCTTCAGCTCCTTCTCGGCAGTCTTGCGTCTGCGAAGGGCTGCAATCTTGCGAGCTTGTCTTTCTTGCTCAGCAATCTCCTGGGCTTGATTGAGGCTCTCCTGCGCCTTACGCTTAGCAGCGCGCATTGGCTGAGTATGATCTTGATTGGGAGGACCGCGCACATCGTTCATGACCGAGGAGTAACCGCTGTTGGCCGATGTGACACTGTTCTTTTCCAAGACCTTCCTCTGCAGCTGGTTGACCTCCTTGCTGTTCCCGGCGCGAGGCGCCGCAGCGGTTGACGAGATCATCGCCGACTGAATAGCGGAAGTCATATTGGACTGGTGCAAACCAGACGCTACAGGTTCTCCGCCAATAAAGCGTGGCATCGCTCTTATGCTGGCCTGAGCACTGCCAAACATAGGGGGAGGTCCTTCAGTAGAAGTACGTTTCAGCGGCATTCCCTTCGGTGGATCAAGAGGTTTCGCGTCTTCTTCCTGCTCCTCTTTCTTAACCGTGGCAGGTGCAGTCTCGCGCCTGGCGAGATTATCATTCTCGCCCAGCGCCCGCTTCTCCTCCATGGCCGACGCGGCACGTGTGCGAGGTGCTGCCGCCAGTGCCCTCTGTGCACGACGCTCTTCATGCTCTTCTTGTTGGCGACGACCGAAGTGAGGATCCTCAACAAATGGGCACTTGCCGTTGCCAGACGCGCGGAATTGTGGCCACTTGCCCTTCTCTTTGTCAACCTTCTGATATTCCCGGATCATGACTGGTCGCGTGGCCTCGTCCATATCGTGCACGTATACATAGTAGCCGCGCAGCTGCACCATATCTTGGGTGCCAATGACATAGTCTCGATCCAGCTTCTCGTTCTGCAACAGCCTCTGCAGATCCGCCTGACGACCTTTCTGCCCAGAAACAGTGCCATGACGCGTCGTGTACTGAATGTCCTCGCCCGTCTCTTTGCTGAACATAGTGTCCACCATGCGCTGAAGCTTTTCGACCGACCATATCTTCATACCCAACTCCCTCGCCTTGATCAGAATGTCGCCGCGACCCGACTGGCCGGACTTCGAAAGCGCGGTGTCAAAGACAGACTTCTTGTTCTCCAACTGGGCAGGATTGACGGTACCTTTGGCAAGGGACGATGAACTGGTGTCGATCTCGGCGGGGATAGAACGCGTCGTGATAACATGGGTAGCCTCACGAGAGAAGAACGTGACCTCGCGCTGCAATAATGTTAGCATGTAGGGCTGGTAGTCGGACAGGTCTGACGTACTGAGCCAAGGATTTGAGCTCGACTCATGAGCTTATCCTTCTGGGGCTCCTGGACGCTGTCGAAGTAGAAGAGGAACTGCGGGAAGAGCTTGCGGTAGTGCCTCTGCCATTGCCGGATAGTCTCGAGGTCGTTAGTGACTCGTTGAGCTTTCTCGACCTGCTTGGGCGGCGCTTTGTTCTCACGGGCAGCTTCGAGCTTCCTAGTCAATGCTGTGGTTGGAGCACCACTGCGACGGACCAGTCCATGACGGCGAGCTTCAGCGTCGTCGACCTCGATCATCTGCTTCTTCGGTGGGGGCTGGCCATACGGCATGTCGCGTTGCTCGCTCGCGTGCGAGCGCTGACGCTTTGCTCCAGCAGGTGCAGGAGCGCGTATCGGCGAGTTGGTGGCATTCTGCAGACTGGCCAGCGGGACGCGTCGATTAGCCATGTTCGCAGAAACCCGGGGTGACTGCGGCACAGCGACTGCTGCCATGCGTGGTGGTTTGCGGTGGGTGGTTGGGTGCGTGAGTGGTGCTAGTAGCGAGGTCGACAGGTGGGGCGGGAAGGTCTGAGTTTGGCAAGCTCACGACGCGACGTAACAAGCACGTCGAGGTTTCTTCAGCAGCGCGCTGCATCCATCACAGGGCTGCGTGCGCCTTGATATTCGACTGGAGTGTTCGTAAGACGCAATTGAGCGAACGGCGGCGCGTTGTGAGACAGCGTCTGCGGTTATTGGACCAAGAGGAGGTGTGTGTTGTTGTGGCTGGCATCAGACATGGAGGATCCGTTCGCGCTTAGCCGTGCACGATCGTGGTTTCCAGGTCACCCCTTCGCGTAAACACGATCAAAACAACCAACATGCATTGTTCTCCGGGACCCGCATTTGTGCCGATATTGCATTCATCATTGTTGATGCCCGTTCCTAGCAAACGCTCAAAAACAGAACCAAGGCACGGACAGGATCAGGGTACGTCGAGGCTCTCGCTACCAGCAGCTGTGCTCCCCACGTCACCGGCACTGCAGAAGAAAACATCGTGGCCCCCGGCAGATGCAGGTGATCTGAGACTAGGTGCGGGCGTTACATGCAAACACCCGTTTCGGATACCATTTTAGTCAAAATAGTCGTGGACACCTGCATTTGACCCCTCGTGTAGGAGTTTGCGATATCGTCTACTGCGAAGTGTGATGAGGTCGTTGTTGGCCCCTCGCTCCTACTTTGCATAGTGCCAACCTCGCGTCTGGCACCTGCTGTCTAGGCTGCTACACAGAGCTCTGCTTCCCAAGCTCTCACGGCACGAAGAACAAATCCGAGTTTCACGTACCTGCCAAATTAATGCTCTTTACGCCTGCTATACTCCATGGACGTGCCACTATCATCATGAACTCCTTCTACGCCGATCCAGACTGAATGCTGGTGTGAGTATCATTGTGCAAGGTTTCTGGCAGCAAATTCCCAAGACCTCCATGGATCTGTAAGAGACCCAGTAGCTACTATATCTCTAGCTGCAATGACGCTGTTATGTTCTACGTTTGTATTGAAGCTACCTTTCACTTCATCGCAAACAACCGCCGTCACGTGGACTTCGACGACTCTCCCCTCTCCATCCACTCTTCTCCAATCACCTCACCCTTACAACTCACCGTATCTCCAGCGCGGCATCCCATACCATCGCAATCATGGCAGGCGGAAAAAGACGTGAACCTCGATGTAGCAACTCCTGGAGGCCTTCAGACGGCCCTCTCCCTGCTCAGCCTGAATCACTGCGGCGAAGACAGTCACATGTCCGTTATGAGCGTCTCCACCGATCCTCCATCGCGCACACACCGAACTCAGGTACTCGACAGCATTCGAACATCGACCAACGCCCAGCACCGAGTTCTACGCATGCAACCCCAGAACCGCCTGTCCATACGTTCAAGAGTCCCAATTTGACGCCAGTTGTGCCACGGCGATCTCGAGCTGCATGTTCTTCTTCAATGGTGGGAGACCCTGGACAATACGAGGAGATCGAAGAAGAGCAACTCCCGCAGATCTGGCACCATTCCATCGGTGACCTCATCCGGCGCACAGCATACGATTACGACCTTGTCATGAACTACGAACGTGATGCAGAAGGTGGACAGCGCTGGTTACCGGCAGACATCGCGCATATCCGCAACGTTGGCAAGAACCTCCATCGCGACATCTTTGCTCTGAGGCGCTGGCAGCGTATTGTCGCGCAACAAGGAGACCAGGACAAGACCATGATGATGCACATCAAGCGCGAGGCAAACTTTATGAAGCTGCTCTGTGAGCGAGTACAGAGCGCTATTGCGAGGCACGAGCAAAAGTGCACTGTAGAACTTTTGCGAGACGGCGTCTATGCTCAAGACGAGGACGGTAATCTTTACAATCCGACCACACCTCAGGAGTTCATTGCTGATGGCGGCTACCTCCACAACGTGCCTCCAGCGAGCAACGAAGGTATAGAGGATAGTTGGGGCCATCGCCAGGACTACAACCATGAACAAGGCCCGGACTATGGCAGCACTGCGATGTTTGGAACGCGACCAGACGGTGGACCATCCTCGCCATCTACGCGCAACCTAGCCTTTGACTTTGCGTTTCAGTCCACTCCTTTTGGTATGCTCAAAAGGCAAGTTACAAAACAGCAAGAGTTCGAGCAACCCGTTACCCTACGCTCCAGCGGGCTCGGGAATGGCAGATTTTCAAAGCCTCATTCAACTTCCTCAAGTAGTAAGTAGGTCCATCCAGACTACTGCCCACTTTCGTCGCAGACTTAAGAACCACATACTGACTGACTCAGGACGCAAGCGTCGCTCGCCATCACCAGATCTTTGTGATCAGTCTCCCGCCCCTGCGCGTTGGCCGGAAGACATCAAGCCCCGAAGCCGTGGAAAGAACAACTCAAACGACCGCAATGGTGTTTCCAGGCGGCAGGCAAAGAGAGACCGAGTCAGGAACCGTTCCCCTCCTGCAACTATTGGCCATTTGGGTACGCACAAGCTTCACTACTAGATAGAGATAGCAGATTAGGGAGGCAGTGGAGAAAATTACAGTGGTAAAGATATATCGAAGCTCTGTAAAGAGCATTCTTGATTTCCTGCAGCCCTTCTACAAGTATTTGTTCGCCCAACAAACGTCTATTCTACCTATAATCCTCTCAAAGTCCGAGTGCATTTCTTTTAGGATGGAGTCAGCCGATTTGATCGACACCCGTGTTGTGCAGCCTCGGGTAAGGACAACTTGTGAATGATGTCACGAAGCATTGAGCGACACCAGGTGCGGCCGTAATTCGTGCACGTTCTGAGGATGTGCAGCAACAATGGCTGCGTGCGCATAAGCAGATAAATGGGCCTGGGTCTTAGCCAGATGATGCCTTTAAGTGCGCCAAGGGCCTCTAGGCTTGCTTACAGGACTGCGAGACGTTGTTGTAGTTAGGGCGGAGACATCAGAGCTTGATATTGCGATTCAAAATGAGCACGAAATACGGCCGGAGCTGGTGGCGGCTCGCTCTCGGTTCCGCTCTTCCCCTGTGCCGCTACTTACTTCTTAAACACCAAACCTTCGGAATAACCCCAAATTGCAGAGCTAAGCCACCGCTTCCAAGACTTACAAGATGCTGCCTGAGCTCCAGGCTTGTAGGTCTGGCTATTCGATGGCAGCATCAAAGACAGGCCACTGTGCAAGACGACTGCTGACATGCGCCAAACCCCAGACACCATGATACGCAGCCTGATTTACGGCATGCATGCAGGGCGATTCCAAGGCTGAACCTGAGTGGCTCAGCAATGTTTACAGAGGATTTCAGATCCGGATGTCAGCTTGATGACATCCGACAGGGAGGAAAACCGCCCAGCTCTCGAGGCACGCGGCTGGGGGTTAAGCCAAGGAAGTTGTGCCTATCTTGACCATAGCACCGCGGCGCATGTCATTCTCCGCGTCACTTCTTCTTTGTCATCTTTACCTTCGCATTGAATTTCGCAATGTGGGCGACGCCCGCGCAATCGCCCCAATCCGGTGGGCGCAGGCGGCAGCTGAAAACACGCGATTACACTGTAGGATGGATTTGTGCACTACCAATCGAGCTCGCCGCCGCGCAAGAGATGTTGGATGAGGAGCATCTAGCCATCCATGATCACAATGATCCTTTCATATACACTCTCGGACGCATTCACGTACACAACGTCGTACTCGCGTGTCTGCCGGCAGGCAGCATCGGCACTCAATCTGCTGCCACCGTAGCGACGCGTATGAAGTCGAGGTTCACCAAGATCAAGTTTGGACTGATGGTAGGAATCGGCGGTGGCGTTCCAAGCACGGAGTTCGATATACGCTTAGGTGACGTGGTCGTTAGTCACCCTTACCAACAACACGGTGGAGTAGTGCAGTACGACTTCGGCAAGACCCTGACGTCTGGACACATTCGTACTGGTTGGTTGAACGCACCGCCACCCGTCTTACTCTCTGCGATCGTTGAGCAAAAAGCGCACCATATTCGACGACAAAGCACACTCGAAAAGCATCTGGCGAGGTTCAAAAGACTGGAATGTTTCAGTAGGGATGCAGCAGGTACCGACGTGCTGTTCAATGCAGCGTACGAGCACCCTGGAGGTCCAACCTGTGCGCAATGCTCTAATGTAGAGAAGGTCAAACGGCGTGCACGGAGGAACACTGAAGTGCTTGTGCACTATGGTACGATCGCTTCCGGCAACCAGGTCATGAAGGATGCGGTCAAGAGAGATGAGATAAGCAAAGGCTTGGGAGGAGTCATGTGCTTCGAGATGGAGGCTGCAGGCTTGATGAATGACTTTCCCTGCCTTGTCATTCGGGGAATCTGCGACTATGCTGATTCCCACAAGAACAAGACATGGCAGCCTTACGCGGCAGCGACAGCGGCAGCCTGTGCGAAAGAGATCATGACGATCGTACCCGCCTTTCCAGAGCCGACTACACGCGATTCGAGCCGCGCCCCAGAGACTGGTCAGACAAGAGTTGAGTTGAAGTTGGACGAGCTGATGAGGGAATTGAAGCTAGGGTACAGACCTGCGAATCAAGACGTCGAGAGCCTAGTCAAAGAACTCGTGGACGATGGAGTCACGGAGGTTGATGTTGAAGCAAATCGAGACTTCATTGATGATTGGCTGAGAAGCGCAGAAAGTGAAGGATGGCTCGAGTTCGAACCCTCTACCTTGGACCAGGAAGTCGCCACTGAACCAGAAACAGACCCAAAGAATACCTCAGCGTCCAAAGAGGCGCCTCAATCTCGAGATCCGAAGCAAGCATACTGTGAGAGCGTCGTAGATGAAGAAGCGGACCGCCGTCAATCATCCGACGATGAATACTACTCTCTCTCGGACGCCGATACGGAAGTAGCCGAGGAGCTTCACAGTATCCCGAGGGAAGAGGTCCGGGATGACACTCAAAAAGCTTCTAGCAAGCTCCGGAAGAAACCTCACAGCCCTGATAGAAAGGCAGAACGGCCTCCAAAGTACGGGAAAGTACCCAACAATTACCCCAAGCGACGAGCGAGGAGGTGGACAGCAGATAGTCAGGAAACGGCGGTACCAGACAGAAGAGAGGCCGATGCAGGGGCAGAAAGATTAAGGAAGATGCGCCAGACCTGTCCAGAGGTTCCACCTCAGTGGTCTGAATGGTACCGCCCGCTCAATCCTTTCACACCTGAGACTGAGCCTTATCGAGGTGGTTACGGCAATTACATGCATCATGACGACCATTTCCGCAACGGATACGCCGGCGTGCCACCACGTTACCCACCCGCGAATCCTTCGCCCTGGCCGCCTGGCACGTATTTTCCTCCACCAAAGCAGATCCCAGACCCGGGCCCTGCATACCAATCAGCACCGCAAGCTCCAGTAGACTATGAACATTACTGGAAAGGGTATCCGGGCGCGAACGCTGGCTTCGGTACATCTGCGCCGAATTATACCACTTATCCAACATCTTATCCGTACGACCAGTCCAGCACGCCGGTACCCAATCCCTATACAGAAGCACCAAATCCGTACAATTACTTCGATCCGCAGAGACCTAAACCACATGCGACAGGACCCGAGCAGTACGATTACAAGGCATCTGGGAAGTCTTGGGATACTCCAAATGCTGATAGACCAAATTGGGACTCCAAGCCCGCACCGCCTCCCAAGTCAGCGGAAGATCGTGCAAGGGAACAATATCCAAGGGTCTTCAATGCATGGCAGAAAATGAAAGAAGAGACGGGCAGGTCCAACAAGCCAAGCCCTCCGAGCGATGTTACAATAGTCGAGAGGCCCCTTGCTGTCACGCTGGAGGAGATGTTCAATGGAGTCACCAAGAAATTGAAGATCACACAGAAAACATATAAGGCACACGACAGGAGCGAGTCAACGACAGACCGCATCATCGAAGTACCCGTCAAGAGGGGCTTGAAAGCTGGACATGTGATCAAACTCTCAGGCATGGGTAACTCTGATCCAAGCGGCGTGGTGCAAGACTTGCATTTCATACTTGAAGAGGTACATTCATATTCCCAATCATCTGCAGATGTCCACTAACCTTGTTCGTAGAAGCCCCATTCTCTTTACAAACGGGTTGATAACAACCTTCACCACACAGTGAGCGTAAGCTTCATTGAATCTCTATGCGGCTGGACCAGAGCCGTTCCAACAGTCGACGGAAAACGAGTACAAGTATCGCCATTCAAGCCCACAGGGCCCAACTGGAGAGAAGTGTTTCCCGAGCTAGGCATGCCGGACAGCCAAGAGCCTTCGAAGCGCGGCGATCTCATTGTAGCAGTCAACATCGAGTATCCACCTGGCCCATTTTCTTACGAGCAAAGAGAAGCCCTCAAGAAGATAATCGAGGGACCACCTGCAAGGTTCGACCCAGACTATTGGCCCAAGAAGGTCCAGGAGCCGACTTGGGCGTCACTAAATGAGCATTTTGATCAAGAAAGCCACGTTCCATCCAAACCATCTACACCCAGAGTGCAAGATCGTAACAGGACATCTCAACCAAAGTATCAAGCCACTGCTGAAGATGCACCAGACTCTGGTGATGATGAGGAGGTGTAAGTAGGGCCGTAGCTGTCGAAACGCAGCCTCGTCCAGATACATACAGATGGTAAAGTCAAGGGTTGCGTTATCCGGCGAGGCGACCTTCCTGGTGAGGAGTGGTCATAGAATCCAATTGTTACTTGTAGCCATAAGTAAGTCTGTAAGAGTACACGATGCGAAAAGCTAGGTTTACAATATAACCTTTCTCTAAGGTTATAGCTATTTCGTGCAGCCAACTCGCGGAACAGCAAGGTGGCTTCCCCAAATAGTGCTGCCCAAAGTTGTTACACCCTGCAAAACGAAGGACCTGAGGGTTACACGTTTCATCGTACATTACATCCAATTCCATACAGAATCTTGCTCTAACTCCAAAGATGAATGGAGATGGTCGATATTCCAGAAGCTTTTGCGCTCCCAGTGCCTGAACGCCGCCCAATGCTAACCCGCTTCTTTCCCTTTTCTATCAAAACAGCTCATGGGTATACTTATGGTACAGTGAAGTGCGTGACGCTTCGTGAAGCAAAGTGTCGCCCGGTGAGGTGACGATGCACCTCGAGGGCGGGCAATCGCTGCCGAAGAAGCGAAGTAGTATACAAACATCGGCCGTCAACAGTCTAGCCCAGCTCAAGTGGCGAGCAGCTTAAAAGTCAAAGTCCTGGCGAGGCGCTCTCCTCTCGCCGCCGCGATCACCGCCACGGCCGCGGTCACCGCCACGACCTCCATCACGGCCGCCAAAGCCGCGGTCGCCTCCTCTTCGGTCACCGCCGAAGCCTCCACTGCGTCCGCCGTCGCGGCCACCAAAGCCTCCGCGGCCACCGTCACGGCCACCGAAGCCGCCGCGGTCACCGCCTCGACCGCCATCGCGACCGCCGAAACCTCCTCCACGACCACCGTCACGGTCGCCGAAGCCACCGCGGCCGCCGTCACGAGACCCGCCGTAGCCACCAGAGCGGCCACCACCGCCACGACCACGGCCGCCAGCGAACAGCGACGCAGGAGGCTGGGGAGGTGTCGACATACCCCAACCAAACTCAGCAAGCCTATTCGCGCCCTCAAGCAGGCCTTGCTTATCGCCGTAGCTCTGGAAACTACCGAAGAGACCACGGAATGCAGCATCAAGCTGGTCAGGGTAGACCTTCTTGTGTGCCTCAACGCAGTCCTGAAGGATCTGGCCGATATCCTCGGGGACCTCGGCGGGCTGGCTCATATCGATTTGCGCAGCCTCGAGCTCGTGTGTGGTGTTCTTGAGGGGCATGCCGCGGAGCTTGCGAGGAACTTCCTGCTTGTCGAAGGGCGTGACGATCAGCCAGCCCTCGCCTTCCTTGCCGGCGCGACCGGTGCGGCCGATACGGTGGATGTAGGACTCGCGGTCGCGGGGAAGACCAACCTGGATTACGTGGGTGACGTTGGGGAAGTCCATTCCGCGGGCTGTGACATCAGAGGAGAACAGGATACCAGACTTGCATGTGCGGAAGTCGTCGGCAGCGCGGGTACGCTGAGCCTGGGAGAGCTTGGCGTGGATCTCGAAGTTGCGGATGCCGGTCAGAGGAGTCTGCTTCTTGAAGCCGCCACCAAGCTTGTAGAAGACGGAAGCGGCAAGTGTGACCTCTGCGGTAGAGTTGAAGTAGACGATGGCCTTGAAGGGGCGCTCGCCAGAAGCCCTGGCCTTCTGCGCCTCCTTGGTGACGAGCTCATAGAGGGTAGGCATGATGTTCTCGAAACCGGTAACATTGACCTGCTTCTGAGGGACACGGGCGTGTGTGGGCTCCTCCGATTCGTCTACGCACTTGGCGAAGTGGAAACCAGGGCGAAGCGTGCGGCGGACAAGCTCGACGACATCGCGGGGAACGGTGGCGGAGAACATGAGATTCTGGCGCTCGACCTCCTCTGGGTCGGGCAGGTGCTGCTTGATGTCGTCAATCTCCCTTGTGAAACCATCGTCGAGCAGGCGATCAGCCTCGTCCATGACCAGAGCGTTCAGGGCAGGGGCCTTGACGCCAGAGTATGGGTCGGAAAGGATATCGAAGAGACGTCCGGGGGTACCAATGAGGATGTGGCAGCCCTCACGCTGGGTCTTTTGGAGCATCTGGCGCTTCATGGTTCCTCCGACGGCGGCCTGGACGATAAGACCGGTGTTCTCGGTGATCTTCTTGGCCTCGACGGCGATCTGCTCAGCGAGCTCACGGGTGGGGGAGATGATGATGGCCCTGACGTCGTCGGCCCTGGCGCGCTTGTAGCCGCGGACCCTCTCGCCGAGCTTGGGGTCGCGTGTGATGATGCGCTGAATAACGGGGACGAGGAAACCGAGTGTCTTTCCGGTACCGGTCTTAGCCTGTGCAATGCTACAAATCGTCAGTCTGAGCTCACCATGTTCAATGTTGATGCTGCTTACACGTCAACGCCGCTGAGAGCCTCGTTGATGGTCCTCTGCTGGACGTCGGTCATGGTCTCAATGTTCATCTTCTTGGTGATGGTGTTGACAATGTTGGGGTGCACAAGACCGCGGGAAGCAAGCTCTGCAAATGTAGTAGCAGGGCCCTCCTCAGCGATCGACTGCTCGGCCTCAACCTCTTGCGCGACCTGTTGCCACTTCGCGCTGCTGTGGAATCCGGCAATAGAGGCATTGCTGATACGGGTGGACGGTGTCCTGAAGACGGCCGATGTGCGTGTGAGGGGAGTGCGAAGGATATTCGAGGAAACAGCGACCCTCGAGAGGCTCTTCGACAATGTCGTCGGACATCTTCTGAATGCGCCGAACATGATGGAGATGTGATGCGGAGGTTCGCCGCTGTGTCGTGAACGTTCGAAGGGTATCGCAGAACGGAGTATATATATACTGGAATGAAGGAAGGCGTCTAAATGAACGGCGCCTCAATGTCAAAGGCAAATCACGATGGAAGAACGGCGATGGTGCCAGCGAAAGTTTCGCCCAACTTTTCGAGCGCACGGACGGAAGGCGCGACCCCTAGGTAACGCGACTTCCGCGCTAGAACGCCGCTAAGATAACAATCTACGCATCACCGAGCGCTGCCAGCTTTCGTCTTGTGAAATTGTTTAGGTCGTAATCGTCTATGTCAAAATGCAATGCTCGCTATACATGCGACATCGTAAGACCGCATTGTCGTCAACGCCTATGATGCTTCAGTCGTCGTCTGCTACTCGATCCTCTCCACCTTGCTCTTCTCACGAGCCCGCCGCTCCCGGCTCAGACCCTCTTCGAAGCCCTGCTGCATCCCACCCGTCACGCCCCGCACCCACCAGATCGTCATCTCATTGATGGCTTGACCGACCTTACCATCGTTCATCTGGCAGATTGTCTGCGACAGTCGAAGACTCCTCCGTCCAATGTCGTCCACCGTGGTAATGCTGCCGTTGACGAAGCGCCTTGTGATCTGATGCTCGCGTTCGAATTGATATGCGTGCGCAAGGAAGATCTTGATATATGGCACGAGGAACTGGATGAAGATGAAGGTCTGGAGCACAAGTGTGGCGGTTATGCGGTGCAGGATGGAAGGATCTTGTGGCGACATACCGCGCGCGACTTGGCTTTGGCCCGATCGTGGGACCAGGGCATGACTTGCTGGGTCTGCCTGTGCAGTGACCAAAGCCTGTGGGGCGGCGGCTTGTAGACTCAGCAACTCCTCCGGTGTAAGATCTGATGGAAGGCCACGGAGAAGGTAGGTCATGCCGTGCAGGTACAGCTGCCTGGTAAGGACGGGTGATGTGTCGTCAATGCCGTAGCTGGGTATGCTCGATTCTTGACGTGCAAGAGTCATCAGATTGACACCTGTAAGTCATTAGCATGTGAAGGACATTCTGTGTGAAGGCGGATTTGTACCTTGACCGGCATACTTCCAGTTGATACCCGTCTTCGTCTCATAGGCCGAGAATGGCGGTGGATTTGAACTCATGGCGCTGCCTGGTCTCTCAGAGGCATCATCTGCAAATTCGAGGTCTGCATCGCCAACCACGAGAGACCGTCTGTTGGGTGTTGCGCTGCCACTGCCAGGCCTCTCGCTGTAGCCAGGTGGTGGTGTTCCAGGTTGCGGGAGTTCCGTCAGTGAGTTCGTCTTACTATGCATTCGTCGATCGCGAATCTCGCCTATTGAGCGTCGTATCGAGGGAATTGTAGGCAGGTGGCTCGACACCATGGTGGGGAGCACTTGATAGATCATGCTTGTGCGAGCGTTCTTGAGATCCGTCGTATCGACAAGTGTGACTGCGTCCGAGTCGACCTCGAGGGCAGAAATTTGGTCGTGATTCTGCATGCTGCGTTGCTTATCTATCAAGACCGATTGCAGGGTTGAGCTGTTGCTATCATTCACGAGACAATTGAGCCGCAAGCGGATTGAGAGACAGAAGATATGTAGCACATGTTGAATGGATAGTTCAGGCGGCAGATGAGTCTATCATCCGCTGCATGATCGACGAAAATATCTCGCGACGTCGCGCTGAGGCTCCGCTAGCCCTGCCATGTGAAGAATCGATGTCAGATCGTGAGCATGTGAAAGTCGTTGAGACGTGCACCATCAACGGCGGCTAGCGTCGCTCTGCCGAACACCAATCAGCCGAGCAACGTGGGGGCGTCTGATCTCACGTTGCACCACGGCCGCTTTATGATTGAGCCTTTGGGACATGGTTTTTGATTGGTAGCTTTCGCGTCTGCAAGATACGGTGCGGGGTGCGGAGGTTGTTGAGGAGTTTAAGGACGGTTCCATCGCAGCATTTAGACCCCGCTGGACCCTGATCTCGGCGATGACGATGTCACCACGATCGATACGTTCTCTTGCACCACAGGAAAAGTCCTCAAGTACCTGAAAAATCAGGAGGCATTCAACGGTAGTCTGCGCGTGAACGACGCGCAGACAAGTCCTGTGTTGGCTACAATAGATTTTGGCTTCAAGTGGCTTCAAAGATTTGCAGGGGATCAGATCTCCAAAGTGTGGTAGAAACGTAGTTGCTGTGGTACTCTCTAGGATTGGGACTCACGACCATCATAGATCATCGTTCGACCCGCGAGTGTTCAAAGGAACCGCTGCGCAAATATATCCTCTTTCTCCCATATCTCAAAGGCAATTTTATTCGCAGAGGCCAGAAGTCTATGCGGAGAGTTGTTTTCCATTAACCAGTATAACCAGCGGAAATGCAGTTGTAGCCACCAGAGGACTTTTCAGAACACAGAATAGCTGTCAGGATGCACTGAGTACCTCCCTTATTTTGACCCACGGCTTATCAGGTTGCAGATGGAAATCTAATAGAGAAACCAGTGGCCACGTCCAGAACCTATTGAGTCGACTCAGTACACTGAACCGGCGTCTCTCCATCTCCCTCTCAACGAGTTTGTCTCTCCAGCCCATCCAATCCCAAGTAAATAGGTTCCAGATGAAGATGAGATAGACGTCAAACCAGAGAAGCGCGGAGATCTGATCAATGCTGATGGGCAAGCGTGCAAGATTCCGTGCATGACAGCGAATCAAAATGACGAATCAGTGTCGAGGAAGAGGTCTGCTAGTGTGTGGCAGACGGTAAGTTCGATTGGCGTCAGACGCTTGGGGAAGATGAGGGAGTTGTGGATGTTCATGAAAGACCTCCAGATGGGCAGCAATATTCGGCGAGGCGTGGTGATAGCGAAAATCTTGTAGCCACCAGGAGTACTATAAGATTGCGAGATGCCCGCAAGAACTGCTTAAGCACCTCATTCAACTCTAGTGAGAGGCTTACATACAGCTGTCTTGTCCTGTCCTTATCAGACAACTTCGAGATCGCCTCACCAAGTATCAAAGTTACTACGCCGGATATCCTTGCCCTTCCAGATTAGGCGGTACCGAGAGTTGTCGCTTCGACCCACTTTGTATCGACTGTTCTGTGGTTACGTCCGGTTTTTGTGGTGACATGAGACTGTGGGTCGTAGATATTGCGTAGCGTCTAGGACAATAGGATAGATCTATGGTATAATCGCACAGGTCAACCACCGAGGTACTTCTCTCACCCTCGAGATCAGAACGACCGTCATGCCTCGTCCAAGTCATCAGGGTGCTCGAGGCCCACTCGGCTATCATCCCATGCTTCCCACAATTGAACGCCGTCGTGAAGATGCGGTGCCAAACCAAAAGCCATCAAATGCCGGGTATCCAAAAAGCTCCTCTCATCTAAGGCGTAGCATTCATTGCTTGTTGAAGAACCAGCTCGTGCGCTTGTTCCTGGGCTCGGCCTCGCCGTCCTTCTGGAGGCTGCCGATGATAGGCAGAGCAGGACCGTCGCCGCCTCCGCCGCGGAGAGGCTTTGCGATACGAGAGCCAACGCCGCCGCCAAATGCGAACGACGCACCGGCGTTAGGTGAGCCAAGACCTCGTGTAGAGCCAGCCTTTGCGGCCTCGAGGCGCTCTTTGACGGCTGTGAGTTGCGACTCGAAACTGTACGACGTCAGTCTTTGCTTTGGACGACACGTGCAAAATGCATACCGATGGTTTGCTGCTGTCAGCTTCTCCTGGCTGTCTTGCAGCAGGCTCTCCAACGATTGGATGCGCTCGTTGCGTGCGATCAACTTGCGCTCAGCAATAGCAACCTCCTTCTTTAGCGAGCTGTTTTGTTCGACGAGTTGCCTTTGCACAACAGTGAGCTGCTCAAGGTTGCGCTCGAGGAACATCATCTTCTTTTGCTGAGCGCGGTTGTTGGAGGTGCGGAGTACATTGTTGTACTGTTCACGAGTCTCGTCGAGGGAGATCTCGAGCTCAACGACCTGTAGGGTGAGGGGTCAGCATGCCTTCACACGAACAGAATTGAGAGTATCGTGGCGCTGATAATACTTACCCGCTCACACCTGTTCTGCAGGTCGCGCATCAGGCTCTTCTTCATGTTGTCAAACTCGGCAATCTGCTGTTGTACAGACTTGCCGTTGATGCCATTGGCAACGCCGTTTGCGATCGCGCCGCTCTTGATGCGCTGCTGCAGGCCCTCAATCTCATTCTTGAACTTCTGGTTCTCCTCGGCCCTGCGGGCAAGATCTGCCTTGAGATCATCGACGAGTTCGACATTGCCGTCCTGTCGAGCAGCGTAGGCATCTGCGAGACGAGACTTGAGCTCTTCAGTGTCTGCCTCAGACAGGTTACTCTCGAGGAGCTCCTCGTACGAGCGTTGCAGAGCTGCATTGCGTGCTTCAAGAGCCTCGCGACGCTTGTTGTGCACATTGTCGTCCTCGTTACGCGCGGTGAGTGAGAGCTCCGCCTGTCGGACGATACCCTGGGTCTCAACAATTCTCTCCCTCAGCTGTTGCAGAGAGTCTGGGGCAATCGCCTCTCCAGCGGAGCTCATCTCGTGCAGCTGATCAAGCTCTTCAATAATCTTGCGAATGCTGCGTTCGTTTTCGCTGAAGACCTCGTCGCCAAGATCGAAACCGGCCATCATCTGGGCCATTGCCTCAGCCTTCTTCTTCTTCTTCTCATCGATGGCAGCGCTTGACTCCTTGGCATTCATCTTTGCATCCAACAGCTGCTGTTTGACCTCGTCAAGCTCCATTGTCAGCTCCGAGTTCGCCTCCTTCAGCCCATCCATTGTAATTTGAGCCTCCTTGCCCTCGAACTGAATCCTCTCCAGTGTCATCCTCATGTCGTTGAGTTCGGTCGTCATATTCTCGTGCGCCTTGGTCGACTCGCTATCCTTGGCCTTGTAGTACTGGAGCTCATCTTTGGCGGTCTTTAGTTGGTCCTCTGCCTTAGCGAGCTGCGACTCCCTTTCAGCGACTTGATCCTGGAGCTCGTTCTCTCTTCTCAAGAACTCGTCCTTCTCATCCTTGTCCAGGGGTATGCTAGGGGTGCCTGCGCGATCCAGATCCATTCGCGAGTCCGGTCTCGACGGTGTCTCGGAGTTCCTTGTGGCGTCGAATCGAGAAGGTGTCTGTGCACGGGCTGATGATGCCGGCCTCCTGCTTGTGGTGGTTGTGCTGCCCTCAATCGCAGGTGTCCACCTCTCCTTAGGAACAGCCTCTCCACCACGCCAAAGCTGGACTTCACCCTCCAGTGACCCGATGTAGGTCTCGAAAGTCGTGATCTGACTCTGCGCCTTCTTGAGCATAGCCTTGAGCTCCGCCGGGCTGAGCTCGGCGTTGACCTTGGCCTTGTTCTTGATCGTCTTCGCTCGCATACCGAATCGTAGAGTACTGAGGGTTTCGACATCGTTGTAACTACTCGGCGAACAATTGATAATCAGAGTCGTCCTCGAGTTACCTCCGAGAGATTCTTGCAGGATACGGGTAAGTTTCGAGTCGCGATAGGGAACGTGGGAGGCTTTCGAATCCGTCAGAGAGTTGATGACCATGCCCAGCGCACTCAAACTCTTGTTAATCTTCTTCGCTTCCTCAAGCGTCTGTCCACTTGCGCCGGTCTTGCCGACCTTCTCAGATCCAGCGAGATCGACCAAGAACAGCTGTCCGCTCTTCATCGATCCTGTCTCGACGTTCTTCTGCGTGACCGTGACAACCAGGATGGAATGCGAACGTGACGATTCGGCGTTCATGTTGGTAGCGGAGACGGCTCGCGACTGCCCACCTCTTCGCAAGACCTCGTAGACTTCATCTACACTCGAGACGTATACCTCCAGCAGACCCTTGACGTACACACCCCTGTTCTTCTCTTCATGTACCGCCAGGTTGTCGTTCTGCGGCACGAGCAAATCGCGAATGCGCTCCATGTAGATTTCCATGTAGCTCACCCGGACGGTATACTCGATGTTGCCAGGAGAAGCCAGGATGCTTGCGAAGATCTGCTCGACGATACGTGGAATGACACCCTTGCCCGCATCGTCGTCGATATCGCTACCCATCATTGTGTACGACTTGCCTGCACCCGTCTGCCCGTAGGCGAAGACTGTGCCGTTGTATCCATTGAGAATGTCGTCGACGGTCGGTCGGATGGAGTAGTCGAAAACATCAACCTGGCGCGAGCTCATGTCGAAGACTCGGTCGAAGGTGAAGGCCCCGGAGGCCTCCTTGGACTATCTGCATGTCAGCCAGACGGTTCTCCGTAGGCGCGCGCAGGTCTGTCCTTCTGAAACCTGGTACGTACGTTGATCGAACATGTGTCCTCCGACTTAAAGTCAACGATGGGCTCACCACCGCTGGCAATCTCGATCTTGTTCTGCGGGCGGAAACGCGCCACCACTGCATTGTTTCACCGTCAGTCACTCGAATCCTCGTTTGTACTCGTCCTCGGTGTCGCACCGTACCTTTGATAGTGTTGCTCCTGCATCATTAAATTAGCCTCATGCTCGTCGCTCACCGCATTCTTGGGAAATACTTACATGTTTGCGAGCTCTTGCAATGTCTCGGCCCCACGGCCTCACTTTAGTTGCACCTCTCGATGCGAGGGAGGAAGGCTCGTCGCAGGCCCAGCAAGCGGAGCTGTTGTGGTACCGTCACGTCCTGTGGGGGTGCTCGCGCGTGGTGGGAGAGAGTAATTACCCCCGCCGCCGTTTAGGGGAAAACAAATCAAAGGTCCCAAGCAACGCCAGCCTAGGGTACCTGGAGCCAGTGAGTAGCGCGACTGGTACACCTCGGAAGGGCGACCAGTGGATGCTTGTGAGAAGGAACAGCTAAGGAGGCGTGTTTGACGTTGTTGCTGCGCTGCCAGGGTCCGATTCGAGGTGCAGGCTTCGGGCTGTTGATGGACGACCTGGGCTAGCGCCTTCCCCTCCAGGTCTCCGCCGAAGAGCGGTGGACTAACGTTGTGACGCGCCGCCAGCTCGGCGAAGATGCTTGTGCTTGTGACATCTTGCGGTGGCTTGCTCTGAATGAAACAACATGCATCAATACACACGCTACAAAGCTCTGAAACTGCATGTTCAGTGTTTGCAAACACAAGCACGTTCAAATCCGCGCATTATGCAGGGTAGCGCAATGACAGAAGAGGGTCAAAATCGATTGCAAGACTACCTCACGGCAGAGCTACAGTAGCCCAAACGCCTCGCTGTAAAAGACCTTGTGCAGACACCTATCAACTCCAAATTCAATACGACTGACATACTCCAATCCCTGTAAACTCCCAGTCCATGCTTATCATGCTAACATGTCGTTCCATCGCCGGCGCGTGATCAGTCCTCCCAGCTCTTCTCCACAGTCTCCCGCACACGCTTGGTGTACTCTTTTCGATTCTCCTTGTACAGGTTCGAGGCTTCGACGTTGGCGGGTGACGAGGTGTTGGGGTCATTCAATAGACTACGGCTTGTCAGCTCATGTCCTTGAGGTCACAGCGCAGCGGCGGCATCTAGTACCTCTGAATACTTGTCAAGATCGCTGCCACATCGTACGTCGGTGACCACCTGTTTTGCAGAATATCCAAGCACAATTCGCCTGTGCCATACACGTTTGGGTGGAACATTTGGCTGATGAACTTGACACCAGGAGGTTTGTTCGGGTAGGCTTCTTCGAAATGCATGACGAGGCGAAAGGTGCCATCCTCAAACGGTGTGTCGGCAGGACCTATAATGACTGCGTTCCTACTCCACTGTCAGCGGGACCATCCCCAGTGAACAAACATTCGAGTAACTAAGGCTCCGGAGCTGGAGGACGGGGCGACATGCGGGGTCTAGGTGTCGCGTGCGGGGCGGGATGCGGTTGAGCGTACCAAGTCATAACATTATCGGCTATAGGAGAGGCAGACACACCGGCAGGAGGATCAGTCTGCATGCGCTGGGGGCTCTGTTAGCTTGTGATCTTCCGTGAGGCTGTTGCTGTTGTCGCAGCCAGCTCCGTGTCGTGGCGTCGTACCTTGAAGTCGCGCATCAAGCGGCGGCGTGCTGCAGTGGACATGATGCTTTGAATTTCGAGGTACAAGGTCGCTATGGTCAGAGAACTGGTGAGCCGGTACACAGAGGGCGCAGCAGGGCGTGGTTGTGATGTTGTGGAGTAGACACGGCTGCAGATGAGCGACATGCTCGGCGGTTGGTAGACGGGCGGCGATAGTGATCACGTGGCGATTGCGCATTACAAAGGTAGGCGCGTTTGTCATGCTCGCACACTATCACGATTACATCACGTAACATACAGTCCATCAGCATTTGAATGAAGCTTTCTTATTTTCATTAATTGCTTGTTTGCGTTTGTACAATTCGCTGCATTACAATTTTTACTTATGCTTCGAAATTCGTTATGCATCGCGTACTGGTATAGTTCGAATCTAAACGCCGTTGAAGTCGTGAAGTCGCCATGACATGATCGCTGAAAGGCTGCAAACGAAAGAATAATGAGACGTAGGATAGACGAGAAGTGCCAGACAGGTCACTAGGCTTACTCGCCGCCGGCACCAGCGAGACCGTGGTGGGAGGCAGAAGCGGATTGCTCACGACCCAATTGATCAACGACGGGGAATCTAGCCCGAAGCTCGAGGTTGTCAAGCGGGATATGGGAGCGGATGAACTTGTCTCTGCCGGTCGCAGGTGGCTCGTAGTCCCAGTGCTCCTTGCGACCGATTTGCAAGGCTTTGAAGCAGACCCGGCGGTAGCGTTGGCTCTTGAGTGCGTCTTGATGGATCTGCTGGAAGTCCCACTTGGCGCGAGCCTCAGCTTCGAACTTGGTCAACACCTCTTGGTGTTGTGGGTTGTCAGAGATAGCGAGATTGTTGAGTTCCTTGGGGTCGTTGACGAGGTCGAACAGCTGCGGAGGATCGACCAAAGAGCAGGTGTACTTCCACTGGTGACGACGGATCATGTATGTTGGGGTGACGGTGCTCTCTCCCATGTATTCACCGAAGACCTCATCCTTGCCAGGCTTGTCCGAGATCAGATAGTCATACAGGCTGTCACCGTCGATGGGCAGGATGGCCGACGCATCCCCTCCAGCAAGGTCAACGAAGGTAGGAAGGAGATCCATAGTTGACACCGATTCTGTCACGCGCTTCGGCTTGAATTTGGATGGATAGTTGATGAGCATGGGGACCCGTGCGCTGTTCTCAAACCAAGACATCTTGTACCAGAGACCTCGGTCGCCTAGCATGTCACCGTGATCACCAGAGAAGACGATGATGGTGTCTTGGTCGAGGTCAGAATCCTTGAGAATCTCCACGAGCTTGCCGACCTGGTCGTCAACAAAGCTGCATTCAGCGAAGTAGGCACGACGAGCACGCAGCTTTGCTTCATCAGGGCAAGGGTTGTCCCAAAGGTCGATGCATTTCATGATGCGTTGAGAGTGAGGGTCCTGCTCGTCTTGGGGAATCTCGTTCTCGGGCATAGGGATGTCGACACCTTCGTAAAGATCCCAGTACTTTCGAAGCATAGCGTAAGGATCGTGTGGATGCGTCAAAGAGACAGTGAGAGCGAAAGGACGGCGTGTCTCCGCTGGCTCACGCACATACTCGTGGAGGAATTGAGAAGACTAGCACTTTGCGTCAGTCCGGGGAAAATATGAGGGCGACGCGTAAGCTTGCTCACTCACCTTGTACATGACCTCCCGATCGTAATCCAACTGGTTGGTTAGGTAGGTAGGGCCAGCCTGCAGGACCGAAGACATGTTATGGAACCACTCCTGTCGCTCCTCAGGCTTATCCCAATTCACCGACCATCCAAGATCAGCAGGGTAGATATCTGTGGTAAGTCTGTCTCGATGTTAGCTGAAGTCGCCGCGATAGGTAACGTGACTTGCCTGTGCTCGAACCCGTGCAGCTGATCGGGCCCAATGAAATGCATCTTCCCGGCGAGTGCGGTCTCGTACCCTTCAGCTCGGAGGTAGTGTGCATAAGTTGGAACCTCAGGTGCAAGGATTGAGGCATTGTCGTAACCACCGATCTTGGAAGGCAGCTGTCCGGTGCACATGGTGAACCTTGAGGGTGCGCAAAGAGGAGAGTTGCAGTAGGCACTGGAGAAGACGACACCTGTCTCTGCGAGCTTGTCAAGGTTTGGCGTCTTGATGACCGAGTCTGGGTTGTTCATCTTGAGTAGTGGTGCAGTCATCTGATCAGCCATAATGTACAGTATGTTCGGTTTCTTCGACGAGCCGTGACCACCGCCAGATGCGATTTTCTGTGACCGTTCTAGGAGGAACTGCGATGTGACTACGTCTCTGTCATTCTGAGGACGAGGCTCATGACCGTTGCTCCTGCTGATCCAGTTGCTGCCATTCACTTGGGCGTTACCATTGGCGAAGGAGGTGTGACCATTGGTGGAGGATTGCGCTTCAAGTGAGGCGGGACCTTGTCTTGCTTGCTTAAGGCGGTGCGAGTACGCCGGAGGAGACTCTGGGCGTACGGCGCTGGGTGCCATGGTGATGTGGTGACTCCAGAGCGTCGCTGACTTGTCAAAGGTCACTCTTAGAATTAGTGCGCAATAAAAGTGTCGAAAGTGAGAATGGGTGAAGTCGTGTAACAACAAACAACTCGAGTGATTGGTAGTCGAGGAAGTCGAATAGGGTCAAAAGTGAAGACTGTGGGTCGCTAAAAAGTAGTGCCGGTGTGGTCGTGTGCCGAACGAAGTGAAAGTGCGAGCGGGCAGCTCTTTATAGTAATAGTAAGTGGTGGCGCCCCGGACGTTCCCTGACGCACGGTGTATGTGGAGAAACGATCAGCTTGGGCGCTTCAGTGATTCCAGTGAGATTATGTGTGGTGTGGCCAGTCGTCGCCGGTAGCGATTGCGTGCTGCCATCAATCACGCAATGGCGCTAAACCAATCTAGTCACCTTGTGGAAGCAACGAACAACTTACACTCTACACCGCCCGCCTGACATAAAGCCGACCGGACGACGTCAATGATACAGACCGAATAAGCGTATGTTCATGTGGCCCCTACCACGCGATCGGCATCGACATCGACAGCCCATGCCCGCCCGACCTGACAGCTCCCCAGATGCACGAGAGCAAGCTTTCGTTCTTGCATCTCGACCCCAACACGAGCACTCTGTTCCGCTCGCCTGACGGCTGCAGCAAAGATGACACCTGGCATCGAGGGCGCGGAATCCACAGCATACACGCACAGACTCTGTGTCCCGTCGCGGTGAGCTTGATCACGGAGCAAGAGCAAAGGAAGAGCCCAAGCGCTATATCCAGGGTCTGGAAAGAGCTAGTCGAGGGTGGTTGTACGTGGAAGCTAAGATACGGCAAGAGTTGCGATTTGTGGTGCTGTCTCTGACGCGGTTGTTAGAGTCTGGCTGCGGACTGAGGTTCGATGCGGCCGCCTTGGCAAAACAACTTTTGTTCAGGCCGTCCATTGGCTCCCGGTAGCCACTCCGAGGCTGTTCTGTCCTCTTTCGAGCGAAACGTCAATATGACCGATCAGAAAGGACATTCAAGACGAGGCTATTTTACTCCGAGTAGCACCGCTGATCGAGAGGTCGACTCACAGACATCACTTGCTCCGCACGTTATCAACACCACGCATTTTTGACGCCCTCCCGAAGCCCCGGACATCATCTACACGTGATCCATATCTGCAGCTTGCATCGGACTAAGCCGCAACCGGTGATCATCACAGCTTCGAGCAAATCAGGACCATTCGCTACGACACCGCTTCTGCAGGCGTTGGGTAGCGTGTCGCGGAGTTTGACGACAATCTTTGCGGCTCCTGCAGAAGTCACATCTGCGCTCTCGTGCTCAGGCACCACGTGGACATGCTGAATCGTCCGTCATCCGGTCGCTTCGGACAGCCAAGCCCGCCGACGAAGGCTGCACTTGCTGGACGAGGAATTGGCGGTCTGCTCGTTCGTTGTTCAGACGGTTCGCCCGTGCCACACGGAAAGAGAAGTTGGATAGATCTCTTGAGCCTGGGCGGGCTTCCAGATCTCTGACGGAGATTGACACGCATGGAAATTACTCCGAGAGTTGCGTTAGCACCTTTCCTTCACGAGCTGCGTCACGGGTATTTATCTTTGAAAGATCTGTGCTACCACGCTGTCCTGGGCGCTGTTATCGATCAAACCCGCTTGGAGAAGGCATGTATTTTGCCGTGATATGAGACTGCTTGGGAGAACCATGTTTAATCACTGGCAGGCAACACAAGAAAAATCACTGACGGTTATGATCGGCTCCTAGTATCAACCACTTTTTTGCCATCCGGCAGGCCAAAATCACCATTCGACGGATCTTCGAATTCTCCAGAACGGAATATATTCGGATCAGTGGACGAAATACGAGTTTCCGTTGTTCACGACAGCAACCTCAGCAAATGCGAGGTTCAGTAGCAAGGTTGGACCATCGCTCATTTTCTTTGCATAAAGCCGCAGAGCAAGCTGCGCGCCTGCCGAGTGCTACTACAGGCTATCTCATGGTAAATGGCTTGCTCTGGATCGCTTTGCCTCGTCAGGATAAGCTGTCATACCGATTTCTGAGGACATGTTCAACCCCACATACGCTAGCGAGCGCCCTCCCTGCCCTGCTCTACAATCAATACAACGTCAGCCTGTTCTCCACATACGCTAGACAACTCACAACGCAGCATCACCTGGACTCTCGGACTTGGCTCTTCGGATTCGTTAGTATGTGTCAAGACAAAGTCAGAAGACGTTGCACCCGACGAGCCGTCCACGAATCGCCTTCGACTGAGCGCATGCAGCAATCGGTAGTACTCCAGAGCACTCCAGGCTTATCTTGCGATAGCTCTGCACACATACGATCTACGCAGCCTCATGCGACGACCCGGCTGCAAGCGCGAGGATCCGGCATTCTCGTCCTTCGTCTGAGTCGAGGTCTTGTGAATAGTCGCCACCAACTTCCCCACATACGCTAGATGAGATTGCGTGTACGATTCGGTATGTCCGATAGGCTGGCAAACACGATTGTTGCATCGAACGCCGCGTCCTCCAAGCTCGCCGAGCACAACAATGCCGGTACGAGCAGGAGAGCACATGATGCATTGAGCCATGTGGATCGAGTGGGAGCAGGCGTATCCCCCCAGCTCTACCCGCCTCCACACCACAAAGTCAAAAGAGGGGCTTCAGGAGACGAGGAAGCCGATGCACACTTGCAGCTGCACCGTCTCATGTCGTCCCAAATGTTGGATAAAGCAACTAGATTTTCAATATCAACGGAGGTCTTCGAAGAGCTTTCCGACCGTCCTTGCTAATTGATGAGTCTTCTGGAGACTATATCTAAGTCCGTGGTTGTGTCCGATTTCGTTGGCAACATCAGAAACACCTTGACAATGTATTTGCGTTGAGAATACAAGCAGAAGACCTGCTATTGATGCATGCAGGGCTATGCGCATAGTCTCTTGACAGCATTTTCACAATGTGAGAATGCAACTTTTGGGAACATTGGCAGGCAAGTAAGACTGAGAAAGTTCATGTCTCAATGTCAGAGACGGGAATGAGTATAATTTTCGAAGTAGTGACAAGGGTGGGTTGCTTGATTCTCATGTCTTCATATCCTCAAAATCCCATTTCTCATACGCTTCCTTTATAGTGTCGTGAGATTGCAAGCCCAGGCCCGGCGCTGAGCTCGCCTTGTACCCAAACAATCGACCATGCACATCAAAAAGGGCCAGCTCGTGGTAATGAACGAGAGAAAACGAGCTCACGAAACCCATGTACACAAGGATTGAGGGTGAAGAAGAGCACGACAGCAAAGCTCAGTGCGTGCCAATCACTGTAGCATACTCGATAACAACAGAAGTCATGAACTCAGTACGAGTCTCCATGCCAACGCTGCTCGGCGCGGGAGTCTCAACAACGACCGGCGCAGCGGTAGTCGAAGGCTGGGTCTCAGGTGCAGGCGTGGCATCAGCACCAACGGTGATGTACTGGGTGACAATCTCAGTCTCAACCTGAGTGACGTTGTTCCACACCCATCCTCCAGCCGACGCATCGAAGTGTCCAGCAGACTCATCGCTCGGGGTGGTGGAGTTGGTGCCATTAGGACCAAAACCATTGTAGACAGGCGGGTTGCCTTGGATGTCGTGGTTGTACTCGACTTCGCCATCCCAGGTGGGCACCTCCTCGTCTGACTTAGGGATCGAGACGGGGACGTTAAAGACAGTGACGTTGAGACCAGCGGGTGGGTTGTCACGTGGAATCTCGCTGTAGTCCAAAGCTTGAATGCGCCAGCTGAAGTTGGCCTTCAGGTAGGCTGCGACGTCCTCTTTGCTCAAGCTCTTCAGCTCGCCTGACCGGTGCTTCTGCGCGAGCCTATCGGTGAGCACGATGTTACCCGTGACTATCACGTCCGAACTCATGCGAGGCGAAGACATAGAGGCGAGTTGACCAACATAGTTGGGGTCCGTAGGCCAGTTCTTTGGGTCCGCGTCTGGCTCGCCCAAGAAAGCACGAACGGAGTACGAGATTTGGATGTCACTTGGCATCTTGACCTCGCACAGCCAGTCGATCGCCTTCGTGGTGATGTTAGTATTATTACTACCTCTGCCGATATCTGGAACTGGAGTGGTGGTGTTCGTGCTGTCGCCAATGCCCTGGGTAGATGGCTTGTAGAGCTTGTTGAGTGTCGCAGTTAAGGTCTGGTTGGAGGGGCTCGACATCAGCTCAGGGTAGGTGTAGCCGAAAGAGGTCCAGTTACGGGAAGTAGTAGCAGTCCACATGTCACCGAGAGCGTTCATGTGGAAGGGCGCAAGTGGCGACTTGGGACCTTCTATAGCACCTTTAGCAACTGCAAAAGTGCCTTTGGCTTGTGCTGCGTCTTCAACCCATGTGTCAGGGTACCTGTACTGGTACAAAGCAAATATGCGATCCATGTTGGCGTGATGGAACCAGAACACAGGATCGAATGCCGAAACCTCGACGATGCCCATATGACCAAGGCCAAACACGTTGTGCAGACCATCATGGAGCGTTTCAAAGTTCCCAATGGTCCCGCCATTGGCTTTGTTGCTGACTTGGTTGTACGTTTGGTACATCGTCAGCAACTTGTAGAGCATATCACGGTTATTCGGCTGCTGCTTGCCGATGCGCTCGTTCGCTGCTTCGTTGCGGCTAGTTGCATTGAGAGCAAATCCGTCCACGGGAAAGCGAATGGTGTGATTCCAATTCTTGAATTGGAACTCACTCTGAAAGCCTGTTAGCTCTACGGCTTCCCAAAAGATCGAGAGAATATTCATACCAGCGGTGCAAAGTCATCATATACCAGAGGGTGGAAGTCGTAACGGTACAACGGGTTCGCGATGCTGCCCGTGGTCCCGTTCGGGAACGTCACGGTAGCCATGGGACGGCGAAGGCTGGCAGGCATACATCCTTCCTTGCTATTGGGCGGATCGATCGCCCAGTCCCAGTAGGGCAGGCGCACCCTGTCGGCGATCGTCATGGCCTTATTCCGAGCCTCACCTATCGGGTACTCGTTCGCAATATCGACAGCACGATCATGGAGGATCTGCTCGAAGAGAGCAAGGTACGGTCTGTGCCAGGGACCAAACATGTTGCTCACATGAGGGCAGTAACCCATCATTTCATGACCTTCCACTCCGCCTTCGCTGTCCCACTGTCCGAAGGGAACTCCATGTATCCCTACTTTAATCAGATCACGTCCTTCGTCAATGAGACGTGGATCATACCTGCGACTTTGTAGTAAGATACCTTTTCACCCTGGTCCATAGCCTGGAATCGAGCGAAAGCTTGCAAGAAGAAGTTCCACGTCTCAGTGTCCTTCTCCAGCTCGCGCAGCTCTTGTCTTGGGTGAACTCCGGTTCCTTGTACTCCAACAACACTGAAGTAACTGTCGTCCGCTTTATGGACTCCGCATGACGGTCCATCAGTAGAGTTGGTGGTGGCCTGCGTGCTCGCTAAGAAAGTAAGGAAGGCGGTGAAAGTTGCAACGGAAGAAGCGAAAGACTTCATCGTAGCCGGCCGGTAAAGAATGGAAGAGATCGATCAAGATCCGAAAGAAGCGAAAGTGAATGTGCGGCCGAAGCGCAATGAAAGAATGTACGTCACTAGGACTGAACGAAAGACCGAGCAAACCGGAGGTGTAATGCACTGGTCCACATGGCAGATCGGAAGAGCATATAAGTCTCCAACGAGATGAGGCGGAGTCGCATTCGTCTACAGCCCCGCTTTTTACGTCTGACGTACCGGGCTGTGCCGATGTCACTTCATGCAAAGATCCTCCGGGAGGTCGGTATGGTGGAGTGACTACCAATGCCGTTACCAGGGTCCCTGTAGATAAGTTGTTACTCGAAACATGTTTAGTTTCTTACGCATGAACTTCCACGATGGCGAGGGAAACGAATATGTGGCCAATGGGAAGAGGAGTTTCAAGGCTGCACCAACAGACCGCAGCCTTGCATTGTATGACGTCCATCGATATGGGTGGTGGTCGAAGTTGGATGTCTTGCTATGTTGCTAGTACAGATTGATGCGTTGGTTCAATTGTGCTGCACTGCAGAAATAATCGTTTCTTATTCGAGGGACATGATGCATCCAATGGAGTTTCCCCTAGAGCCAAAGGTGTGAGTTGACAGTAGATTTGGACACAGCCACCATCGTGATGCTCGATGGGATATGGTGGAGTGTTGTTGTTCGATGTGAGATGTAAGGACTGGTGCACGAGCCTCTTTCTCTGGTGCGACACTCTCAAGCGACCCCAATCGTCCCAAACAGATTGACCAGCCACTGCCATCTCCCACAGACTTTAACAGCGATGCAGCGGTGATACGATTGAAAGAATTCGAGGCATTGGTTACTGTCGAGCGGCATCTTACGCCTGGTCATCGCAGAGGTTACGTATAGGGGTCAGTCTTCGCGGGGTCGCAGGATGAAACGTTCCGCAACTTTTCAGGCAGTGTTTAAAAAGCCGTCATGATGTCGCTCGACAAGTATGCGGTCCGCAGTGCTGCTTGTATTCGCAGACGATTCAGTTCTCTTCCATGGTGTCCGGCGGCAAATCATCATCTCGCGCAGAACTCAGGAGAGGTTGCTTTGCCGCATTGGCAGGCCCCAGAGATCCCCGTTTTCTTTTCCTGGTATGCTCTGCTTCTCCAGCGACGTGCGATCTTGCCCACCTCTTCACTCTCATGAAAGCCTCGACTACTGATGCTGGTAGCCCACCGACTTGTGCCACCGACATCCGACCACTTTTCGTCAGCACGTCGATTGACGTTCTGGCCCTAGTAATTGCAGTGTTCAGTGATTGGCCGTAAACGGCGTCGCGGAACGACGTCAGCGCTATGTTGCGGAGAAGAAGGATGTTACCGACTTGGAGGCTCTCTAAAGTCTGCAGCAGCTGGACTTGTGCATGGGGTTGTTCATTGTTCGATTCCCGAGGCGGACGCAACCAGAGTGTAACTTTGAAGTTCGAACGAGTGTCGTCTCCAACAATGATCTCCCATAAATCCATTCTGTAGCCTCCCTTGCGCACGAATACTTCGCGTCGCTCAGGAGTAGTCATGAGCGCACAGAGAAAGTTCGGTGTGGGTGTCTGGGGATAGATCGAGCGCAAATGCTGTGCACTGGGTAATGAGCCGAGAGGCGTGACCGCTATCGCGGGTGGCACCTGCAACACGAGAACGTGGCTGTCCATTGGAGAGGGGCTGCTTGTCGCTGAAGACGTGGTTCCAAAACTTGTCAAGAACGAAGACGAACTCACTGTGTTGTCTTCCGCAATATCCTGGACAACTTGCGACGACATAAGTGTGTCGTAGAAGATGAGCGAGTGCTGAAGGTAGTCGTCCGCCGCGGAAGGGTCTTCATCAAGCGTAAGTGTAGTATCGAGGTTCGTCGTGTCGTAATGAGGCAACGCAGAAGACTCTTCGATGCCTGGTATGGCGAATGAATTTTGGTGATGGGCGCCTTGCATGCCAGACCCTGGAAGATACAATTGCGACCACCCAGTATGAAGACGAGTGTGCTTCAGACCAATGTCTCGCCATTTCAGCGCAACTTCTTCCTCTGTTGACCGGCCGTTCCAAGCTCTTGTATGGAAGCAATCACAATCCGCAACATCGAGCAGGCTTTGGTTGTTGAACTTGAGATGTTCGCGAAGAGGCGCACCGTTCAGCAGCTTCAGCCTCATTGGCTGGTCGTGACGCGTTACGCGTCTTTGGTTAATCCACGCGTGTTTTTGCTGATGTGACAACGCATGAAAGCCTGCACAAAAGCTTGAAAGGCTTCAGCGACGTCTTTTGGCCAGTCAGCTGCTTGAGCTGGCGTAAGGGCTGATTTGTTGAGTGAAGGGACTCGGTGTTCGGCTCGGAGATGCTCAGGTTGTCCGAAGGCCGGGCTCTCCTTCCACCGCCGGCTCCTTACAATTGACCGAAGGCATCAGCACGAGGGTACATAAGAGCGAGACTGTAGAGAGTCGTGTTGCTTTTGATCGCGTTGCTGCTCCCAGGAGAGTGAAGTTCTGCGTTTTAGTGTCGACAGGACGAAACTTCGTCATCCCGCCCACTTTCCGCGTCAAGTCTTGGCATCTAATCTGATCGATCTAAATACAGAAGATGGGGCCGCCGAAACCAAACCACAAGCCGATCAACGCGTATAGAATGACTGCGACACTGAAGAATTTCGCTTACAAGCTTTCTTCGACCTTGTCGTCGTCTGAGGTACCAACCTTGAAGAAAGATGGCGAGTTCTCCAAAGCTCGAAAGACGGAGGATCTATTCCCCACCACCGACCCCACGATAGATGGCGACGACTGCTTACACGATTGTGCAACCTGCACGATCAAGTATCCACGCAAGTTCGAGATCGACGAAGCAGAAGAACTGTACGGTCATGTGAAGGGATGGCAGACACATCTGATCGTCGCAACGGGAAAGACGGACTGGGTACGAGATGTTGCGGATGAGAAGGGGAGCATCATGGAGGCGGTCGACCGAGGGAATGTGAAGCCCAGCAATGGGGTCAGTAACCAAAGCAACATAATCCGTATCCTCGTAATACTAACGACGAGCAGAAACTCATGCTCTCCGCTTCTGACATGCCTATACCTGATCATTCAGATACTAGCTCGAGGGTGTTACTGCTGCCTTCATGGCAGTTTATCGACGACGTCACGCCTGCCAACGTATCCGACCTCATCACCGGCTACGTGAATCGAAGCTCAACGAACGATTCGCCGCTGTATCGCAAGCCCGCCGAATCCTCACAGCCTTCCACAGCGTCGTCTGAAGGCTCGTCCTCGCCAGATCCTGCTTCCACAACTGCCAACGCCAGTATACCGCCGACCATATCGATGAACTCGAATTTGAAAGCGCGACCGTGTCCACACAAGTACTTGATCTTGTTGTGTAGCCAGAAGACTCGCGATGCGCGTTGCGGTCAGTCTGCGCCACTTCTGCGTCGCGAGTTCGAGAGACATCTTCGACCTCTTGGTCTGTACCGTGACCTGCACGATGAGCGGCCTGGTGGAGTAGGCATATACTTTATAAGTCACGTTGGTGGCCACAAGTTCTCGGCAAATGTGATGGTCTACCGTCACTCTTCGACAATAGAGCACCCTAATGAAGCCAACGGCCATGCCAATGGCGTACAAGAGGCGCTGCAGGAGCTCAAGATTGAGGCTGATAAGGACCACGAAAATGTCTTGGAAGCCAACAAGGGGCAACAAACCGAGAGCGACGGTGAGGCTGCGCAATGCATATGGCTGGCACGTGTTCGTCCAGAGGATTGCGAAAACATCATCAGGTACACGGTGTTGCAGGGCAAGGTTGTCAAACCTGAGAGGCAGTTGAGAGGTGGTTTCGATCGCTCGAAGCAACTAGCGAGTTGGTAGACGATCAAAAGAGAATCCGGAGGTTCCAACGCCGAAATATTCCCTGAGTTCTAGTTCTTACGTTTTCATTTCCTGCAAATGACGGTACGATCCATCGCGAAAGATCTACCTCCATGAATGGTAGCTGGAGAAGCTCATCAGGTACAGTGGTACGCGCCGCACAGGGCACGTACCACACATGGGTTTTATGCGCCTGCCGAATATGCAGTAAGCGCTTGGCGGCTTCGATCTAGTGGACTGTGCCGCTTCCTTCGACACGTCTGAAGAGCACAATTGGTACTAACATCGACTCAATTTCTCAGCCTCGTTGATGGAAACCGAGGCTGCACAAATAGTGTCAGCCTCGCTGCAGCCTCTTTGCAGGATGCCATGCATCACAACCTCCTCTGCCTTCCAGGCTCCGAATCTCCCCTTTGTATCACATCGCTACGTGAAAGTTGTTAGCAATAGGCTTGCAATATGATCAAAATGATCTCCCTCCTACTCGCCATCGCTACGTTCATTCCGTCATTTGCCGAAGCTCATTGCTTCTCCCGCAATGGTAAGCAACACTGACCCTGCAAGTATTCGCTGAGTATGGCTGATGGGCATGAACAGGCGTGTCGACCAAGGATTCGGAGTTCTATGTGCAGGGCGGACCAGAGCCACTATCTTGCGGCGAAGGAACGAACAACTGCTGCCTCCGAGGACAGCAATGCGCGACGAACCTTCTCTGCTATGGCGAAAATGGCGCAGTCTCTCGAGAGTGGTGCGCAGATGTCAGCTGGGCGAATTGTTCGGACATCGGACCTGGTGAGCAATTTCGACCAACTTTTCGTACACGATCGACTGAACCTACGCAGCATGGGATATGGCTGGTGTCCATCTAACAGCGTGCGGCAACAACACCTTCGCTTTGGACAGGGGCCTCTGTGAGAGTAGCCAGTTGTACTTCGTCGACCCAGATACGGGAAAGGTTGGCGACCCGGCCTCGACATCCAACACAGCATCTCCAAGCACCTGGACCATCAACAGTCTTGCTATCCTGTCGTCACAATCTGCGGCAAGCGCCGCCACGTCTCTGGCATCTCTATCTCTGACTTCCGCGGGCGCGTCAGCGACAGCTACAGCAGTAACAGTCACGGTAACACCTTCAACGATCTCGACCTCGACCTCGACCGCGACAGATTCACCGGCATCGATAGGAATTTCGGCTGGAGCCGGAGCGGGCATTGGTGTAGGAGCTGCTGTAGCCGTTGCGGGTATTGCAGTCCTAGCTTGGCTTTTGATGCGAGAGCGTCGTAGGAGACAGACATTGGAAAAGACTACTGAACAGAGGCCGCCTATCTACGCAGACGAAGCAGACGCAAAAGTGGCGCATGCGCACAGCTCGTTGTATGAGAGTGACTCAGGACGACCTGCACCAGAGCTCGATGCTCGCTCGCCGAACGAAATGCCTTGAGCATCGGCAGTCACTAGCGATCTTCATCGCTTGTCAACGGTTGGAGGAGTGGCCTATTGGATTGTCGACTCGAGTCAGATACCTGGAAATGGGAGGGTAGTCAACAGTTGTCCGCGAGTTCTTTGAGCGTCGATGGGCTCTGCGTGAGCTATAGCAGTTTCGCTGTCATATCCGAGTCTATGCGGTGCATCAGCGCCACTTGGTAATGGATGCTTAATTTTGGAGGCATTGTGCACAGCCCGTTTCAGCCTTCTCTAGCTCACGCTGAGCTTCATCGCGGAGTAAGCAGCCCTAGCCATATTTCCCGAGTATAGCTTGCTAACCAACCCCGACCATAGGCTATACCGCCATCGAACACCCATTTATCAACAATGTATTCCCATTCCTCATTCACCTCTACCGGCAAAAGTACTTTCAGACTCAACCATGATAAACAAATTTAATCTGCAATTCACCACTACCACTCAAGTCACCGTCACATTGTTCTCTACTTTTCTCACGGCATTTGTGAAGGCTGACTGCTATACACACGATGGTCCGTCAGAAGCAAGCCTTCATACTCGAAAAGTTCCTAACACTCACGACAGGCATACTTGCGCAAATCTCTCAATGGTACCCAAAAGGTGCTCCTGAACTGATCTCATGCGGGAATAGCACCAACAATTGCTGCTTGCGGAGCGAAAAGTGTGGGAGCAACTTGCTCTGTTACCTCGCTGATGGAAACATTGCTCGACAATATTGCGCAGATCCCGGGTGGTCCAATTGCTCCAAGATTGCTCCAGGTGAGTGGTGCCCGTCCTTACGACAGATTCTGTGCGCTCATACATTATTCCGATAGAATACTACGCAAGTGGCGTTAAAATTCAAGATTGTGGAAACAATACATTTGCATACGGCGGAGGAAATTGTGCAGAGACGGCTGTTTTCATCGATCCAGAGACAGGCGATTTACACAATCCGGCTACGAAATCGAATACAGCCCCGCCTGCTACATGGTCGATGAATAGCCTCTCCATTCTAGCAGATATGTCGGCAACTCGGAAGAGTTCTATCAGCATGCCCGCGACTGTGACCGCGACCGTCACTCCGGCGATGGATCCGGATTATCCTCACGCCACTGCTCCATCCAGGCTCTCGACTGCAGCATGTGCCGGTATCGCTATAGGTATTGCCGTAGCGGTAACAGCCATTGGTATCTTGGCTTGGCTACTCATTCGTGAACGAAAGAAACGTCGAGTGCTGCAACCTGGACCACGTCCTCGCGAAACTCTTGTGCCAAAGAAAACATCTGCGAACAAGGCAAGACCGCAGGAGCTGGAGGATAAGGAACGAAACGAGGCACCATAGGTGCACATAGTGAGGCTATGATAGCCGTATATCGGGCCTTTCCACGACCTGTCCGCAATCTTAACAACCGCAGAATTGGTAGGACGGCCCTTGAATTCTGTCGGTTGATTGTATAGCCTTGTTGTGCTCTTACACGTTACATAGCTTCCAGCAAATCTATCTTTGTGCCTCTATTCTCGAGATCATGTCCAAGTCCTTTTTCTGAAGATGTAGGAGGTAATCGAGGGCTCGCTGTAGCTATCTCGGAACATTGCAGACCTTCTGCTGGCTATAGCTTACCTTTCCTCTGCCTCGCTAGATGTTGCTGCCATGTATTCCCTGCGCAATTATTCGCTTTTAAGGTTTGCCTTACCAAGGCGAAGCGCGGGTCGATGGCTATCACCTCATCATGATCTTTGCAAAAGTGCTCGAAAATAATCAATCACCTATTCTCGTGCAGGGCAGTGCAATCGGGTCTCCCAGTGTGTCGGTATCCGTCTACTCGCAAGGCTGAAACGCGGCCCCCACTCGCCGCAGGGAATGCCTCTAGGCTACGGGCGCTGTAAATCGGACATTATAGATGACATGCCTGCCAATGCCCAATGTGACCATGTCGATTGCAGTCTTGACCCCAGCAACCCATTCGCTTGTGCCGGTACCACAATATGTTTCTCACTATTGCGGCCTCACATCAATGGATGGCCACAATGATATCCTTGAGCCTACTGAATCGATTTCACAAAGTCAATGCAGACTGCTTCAACCATAAAGGTGAGTTCTTGTATCATCGCACCACTCAAATGGTCCACACCAGACTGACTCAAGTTTTGCTCCAGGCATTGCAGCCCTAGATAGCCCAGGCACCTATCCAGGCTCCATGGAACTTGTGTCCTGTGGGCAGGGTACTAACAACTGCTGCTTTTATGGCGAGAAGTGCGGAAGTAATTTGCTCTGTTACGGCGCCGTGGGAGAAACTGTGGAGAGGGGATGGTGTGCCGTATACCCATGGGACGACACTACGTGCTCGCCTTTCTATCCCGGTCGGTCAAAACCAATACTGCTTTGTCTATCTCTGAACTAACGGTAAGCCACAGATTGGGTCGATGGCGGTGTCGGTCTGACAGATTGTGGAAACAACACCTTCACCGCTGGCACTGACCCAGATGCCTGCGAGTTACGGCCATCGTATTTCGTTGACCCAGACACGGGCGAAGTACATCAATTAGGGACTCGTAATTCCACAGCGCCGGTGAGACTTTGGGATCAACCGCGCCCCATGTCTAGCATCGCAGTGGCGCCTTCTCCGACTTCGTCGGCAACTACGACATCCACCACGGCAGCGGCTTCTCCCACTCAAGCTCCCAAGGGCGCGTTATCGTCATCCTCGAAGGTCTCGGCTGGCACAGCAGCGGGTATCGGGGTCGGAAGCGCCGCAATCGTGGTGGTCATTTTGGCCTGGCTCTGGATACGAGAGCGCAGGAAGAGGACGGTTTTGCAAAAGCAAGCGAGTCAGGTGGAGGCATCAGTCGCAGCCCCGCCAGAATACGCAGTCAAGCCTCCAGTATACGCGTATCCGAGCATTCACGAAGCAGTTCCAGCATTATCGCCGCAAGAGTTGCCGGGTACGATCCCATGGCATGAAGCGCCTGGAGATGGAGATGTAGCTATCATACAAGTGTCGGATCAATGAATCTAGCCACACATCCACAGGTCTGGTGGTCACACGAATGCTTGTAATTGACACGAGCCTGGAGGTAGTTGTTGCGGCGTGAGCAGCCGCTGAAAATGATGGGAACTGCGCTTGTGTTACTAGCTAGCTAGGAGACGTCAATATATACATGCTCTGAGACGTGCTAATCCAGAAGGGTCACAGTGGTGACGATCGAGGCCTGTAGGGCCGACTTGCACCGCAACAGTAGTCAATGTCATGTATTGCAGACGGCCTGCTTGGACCAGACTCCTGATTTGGTCTTTACTTTGTCGAACTCTCAATTCATAGGACGTTCTCCGATCAATTAAATGCACAATAGAGAGCCCCATCACAGTTGGCCTCTGCAATCCGCGGACCTGGTCTTGGATGTAGTCATTTCATTCTGATGGACAGTCACGGCTCGGAAATGGTGGAATATTTTCGTAGTCTTACATTGATGTACATCTGATCAGACTCGTCTAGTCGTCCAGCAGATCCATAACTATCTGGGGAATCGCCTCGACTCCATGTGCGTGTATGGCGCTGATCGGTATCGACGAGACGTCTCTCTTCCAAGCGTTCTCGCGGCCACTCGGGTGCGGCTGCGCGCCGCTTTTCACATCCGCCAGGTACTTCTGCAGCTTCTCATAGTTCTCCTGTGTACCTTCCAAGTCGGCCTTAGTAGCAACGACAAACCACGGCTTCGCCGAAATGGGTTCTGACGTAAGGAAGGGCAAAGGATCCAACGAAGGATTTAGGTCGAGTTCGCCCAGTATGTCTGTCTGGCTTTTTGGCTCCATGCTGCCGGCCGGACGGTACATAACCATTCTGCGCTCTGTCTCAGCGTTGAGCTCCTTCCCACGCAGTGTTTCGTACTCGGAAACTTCGCGCCAGAGCAGCTTCAGGGCTTGGACGGCGTCGCCGGCGTTGAGATCGATGACGAAAGCTAGGACAGCGGCGCGCTCGACGTGACGGAGGAAGCCAAGCCCAAGACCTTTGTCAAGATGCGCGTCCTCGATCAGACCAGGGACGTCGGCGATGGTGAAGCTTTCGCGCAGCTCGCCGTGCTTGTTTCGCTTCACGACGAGAGGGCGTCCCTTGTGGTTATCGAGCACCACAGTGCCAACATTCGGTTGAAGCGTGGTGAAAGCCCAGTTGCCGACTCGTGCGCGGCTGTTGCTCAGAGCTCGAAGTAATGTACTCTTGCCAGCGTTGGGCAGACCGACTAGGCCAAGGTCTGCGAGAATCTTCAATTCGAGCTGAACAGAGATCTTGAGACCTTCCTCTCCCTTTGTCGCCATCTTCGGCCGGTTGTTGAATGGCGTCATGAAGTTGGGGTTACCGAGACCGCCCATAGCACCAGCTGCGAGCAGCATTGGCGTCTCCATGTGCTTGTCGAGGTCGAGCCATATCGGCGATTCAGGCTCGAGAGCGGCGAGGTGTGACCGCCGAGGCTTTGGCAGGGGAGGGAATTTCATCCTGTTCAGCTCCGTGGGTACTGTTCCAGGGTAGACTAGCCATCTGTCCTTCTTATAGCCACCCTGGTCGTCTGCCACATCGCCGTTGGCTTCTGCTCGTAGGCGCTGCATCTCTGCCTCTTCTGCCTCTTTGAGAAGAATCTCAACCGGGTCATGTCTGTGTATCTCGCGCACAATTGTCCCCACAGGCACCTTGAGCAGGACATCTGCACCTCGTTCGCCACCCTTCACCTTGCCCTGTCCATTGCGGCCTCTCCCAGCCTTGATCAGACGCCTTCGGGCAAGCTTATGCAAAGATGTTTCACCACGCACTGCCTGGATATAAATGTTGCCTCCACTCCCTCCATCGCCGCCGTTGGCAGGTCCTTCCGGCGTGAACATCTCGCGCAGAAAAGAGACGCAGCCATGGCCACCAGCACCGGCTTCCAGCGTGAGGATGGCTCGATCAGCGAAGGGCGTAAGTGCGTAGTCGTCGGGTGTGGGGTCGAGTCGCGAGTAGTGTGACTGCTCGGTGGCTGTAGAGCTACATCGTGCCGGTTGATAGCGCCTGCGCAGCGGACATCTGCGCGAAACGGCGACGAGTGTCGATTCGGTGAACGCCGGGTACAGAAACGGTGTGAGCGTTCCGCTGAGGAAGCTCGGTCGGACAGAAGGCATACGTTCTTTGTTTGGTATTGTTGCAAGTTTGAGGAAGGAACATTTGAGCCGCGGTCGTGAAGGCTCCAGATTTGCGCAGCCAATCAACGCGTAGAAACGCCGAGATCAGCCTTGCGCTACCCGTACGCCGCATCTCCTTCCCCAAACTTACACTATCCCAAAGTGCCTCGGTCTTTTGGAACCTTTGTTGCCTTAAATTGCAGCAATGCCTTGACTTTGGAATCGATGATCGCAACTCCTGCATGGTGCTTACCTTCGAAACAATCTGCCTCCAACTACGTCACCGTTCACGCAGGTACCACGAGTTGCTGACGCCTCAAGCCCGAAAATCAAGCCACTATGTTTCGGTGCCTTACTCTCGCCGCCACGTGCATCGGCCTGCAGCTTGTCGATCCTGCAGCAATCGGTATCTCAGAGAACCTGCCCCTTGGCCTTCATCAAGCCACCGTCTTCTGTCTCATTAAATGGGGCCTGGCCGCTTGGACTACCATAGAAGCAAATGGTGTGCTCAACAGATTGGCCGAGAACAGATGGAGCTGGAAGAGCGACAAGAGCAACTGGAATTGGGCTGAGGAGGTAGCGGTTGTTACCGGCGGCTCAGCAGGCATCGGTGCTTGTGTTGTCAAGAAGCTCGTGTCTCACGGTATCAAGGTCGCAGTCCTCGACATTGGGCCACTCTCAAACCAATTCACTGATGGTGAGCGACCTCTGTCCCCATTAGTCCCATTGTCTTGACCGTTTCCTAGCTGAGCGGAAGTCCATCCGGTACTATCGTTGTGATGTTACTTCCAGAGACGACGTTCGCAAAGCGGCTGATGATGTTCGCTCTGATCTCGGCTCTCCCTCGATCTTGATCAACAACGCGGGCATCGGCAATGCTTACACCGTCCTTGACATCCCAGTCGAAGCACTGCGGAAGCTGTTCGATATCAACCTGATCAGCCACTGGAGCACCGTCCAAGAGTTCCTGCCAGACATGATTGCCAATAAGAAAGGTCACATCATGAGCGTTGCCAGTCTGGCCTCATTCGTGGCTCTTGCAGGTGCAGTCGATTACAGCGCCACCAAGGCGGCTTTGCTCGCTTTCCACGAGGGTCTCACCCAGGAGATAAAACACCGATACAAATGTCCGCAAATCAAGACGACCATCGTCCATCCAGGCTGGACAAAATCTGCGATCACGTCTCATGAGGCCATCCAAGCTGGTTTGAAACAAGCTGGAGCAACTCTACTAGAGCCCGAGGATGTTGCTGACGCGATGGTCGGGCAGATCGTTGCTGCAAAGAGTGGCCAAATCGTTCTGGGTCCGGCTATTACTCCAAAGATTCGCGCACTTCCCACGTGGGTACAGGAGATTGTCAGAGACAGCCAAGCCTTTGTGGTGTCTGGAAACGGATCGACTGCAGACGCGACAACTTGAGATCGCTGATTTAGCCGTGGCTAAGACATTGCAGGAAGTTGACGTTGCTATTTGGGGGCCGGGGAACTAGTGGTATGGAGGGTGGATGATGGGGACAGTAATGCTGCGCATAAGCAACACCGCGATACGGAATCGAGACGTGACTGTCGCCTGAGCCTTCGCGACAGGCGCAACCGCGACTTCGCAGTGCTTATCTGGAGGGGTCAGCAGCCATGTACATTGCAATGCCTCGGCTAGCGCATTAAGTACGAACAGCAACGAGCTTCGCTTCACTTACGATTCCCAAACATTCGATGACCGGCACGTCTCCAGTTCAATACAATCTACAGATGTTCTGCACCGATGGGAAATCGCGTGCTAAAGTTAGCTGACTGGTAGATATTCTCGGAAAACTACAGGGCTGAGCCTCATCAACGGACAGGGAGTCTGCAGGTTCACTAAGCCAAAATTGGCCCGATGCGGCCCACCACCAGCAGAACACCGTCGGTGTTCGCTCTCGAGATGCAACCTCCATAAGTACGCAAGGCCGTGCTACCTGTTGTGCGCTTCTTCGGATTGCAAGGCCACTTTACTGCCAATACGTCCAATCTGTCTCCGATTTGCGACCATGCGATGTGGTTCAAGAGAGTCTTGCTCGCTTACTACGCCACATTTGTGGCGGTGACTGCGGACACAGCAGCAGATAGCAAGGGTAAGTCGACACTTGGGACTGCCCTAGTTCGGTCTCAAGTATCATGCATGCTGAGTAAGGTACAGATGCCACTGTGCTGAAGAGCCATCACCAAATCGAAAGCCTCGTCTTTCCTTCTCTGGAACGCCGCCGGCAACCTGATGGGAACGAGACAAGCGTTACAGAAAGTTCCGTGTCGACTTCGAAAGATACGACATCATCCACTGTATTGGAGCTCCCCAAAACAACTCAAACATCGACAAGCATTGCTGTGTCAACGACAGAATCACTGCCGGAGTCAACTACGGCCTTCTCTTCTACATCGACGCAATCAGGATTTGGACCGAGCTCCACCTCTATTACACTAAGTAGTAGCAATGTTGAGGTCTCAATCACAAGTCTACGTAGCTATGAGAGCACGACGCCTTCAAGCTCTGCGCTCGAACCACGAACATCTCAGATCTCAAGAATGACGCTGTCAAGTTTCTTGCACCTCACAAACTCACAGCCTACAATCGCGTCCACGTTCATCGACATCACATCCATCATGAGCTCCTACACAGAAGAATTACGGAGTTTAAGCAGCGTCGTAGCTGTAACGAACTCAAAGCCGGGCTCAGTTGCAGTGCCGACTGCTGTCTTGGAACCTGTTCCTTCAACAGCAGGCCTTTCTCTGTCTGTCAGTTCTACTCCGACTTCAACTGAAGGAAGCTCAATTACACAGTCACTCACAACTATATCTTCTACCGGGGAAAGTGTAAGCACAGTCGATTCGGTCGATTTGGGATCATCTGTCGGGTCAACACCTCTACCCTCATCGCTCGTGCCGGAAGCGAGTAGCAAGGTGGTCAGCACAGCTACGCTGATGCCTCAGTCAAGCAATACAGTTACGACCTCTAAAATTCAGGAGTTCAGCTCCAGTATAGGCCCTTCGTCTGAGGTAGCTGACTTACCAATCTCGAGCGTTGTGTTCTCTGTTGCTTCTAGTACTGCATCAGCTCCGATAACGTCCACCGCCGTAACTCTCGCTTCCAATGGGTTTTCGATAGGGAAGACATCAAGCGCTGCATCTGAGTCGACCACTGTTATTACTTCAAGCATTTTGGAGACTTCTGCTGTTATGCAGACGCCCACACCTTCCAAGGCGGCATCATCGATACTGGTCTCCACAATATTCGCACCTCCAGCGGCTTCGTTCTCAGAGTCTGCAACTGGCACCTTCGAGGAGGCACGCCCGGCGCCATCATCAGCTATTTGGCCGACTTTAGCGACATCCAGTAGCCCTATCGACCAACTTCCAAGCAGCACTACTGCCAAACTCTCGAGTGCTACCAGTGGGATATCAACCGAGATCTCCATTCAGTTCACTGATACCACTATTACCCTCTCTTCCATGACACCTATAAGCAGCAGCCAGGTCGAGCATGTAACAACGGTCAGCGAGCAACCCGTTCTGCCTAATTCGAGGACTACATCGCAAAGTGACCTACCCTTGTCAGCTCTCACCACCATTACAGAGTCCAATGTTGCTCTTGCACCAACCTCCATCAGCCAATCAACCACAATGCAAACATCTCAATCACCAAGCGAGGTTGGTCCCCCTGTTACTTCCTTGGTCGAAGCTACATCGACGGTGTCCATCCCGCCTTCTCTACCGACTTCGGCAGTTCCATCGTCGACCACAGTTGTCCAGCCAGGCTCGTCTGGATCTCCAATTTCTGGAGCTGCACCTTCTGGCTTCAGTGAAACCACTAAATCGTTGTCAGCCTCATCTGCAACGGGAATTCTTTCGAGCACCACTATTGCTAGCGAAGTGACATCGTTGCTGCCCTCTGAGGCGATCGCCACTAGTGCATCTTCCTCCATGGTATCTTCTACGGAGTCGTCTATCGCCGAACCACACATCTCAGCATCTGGATCCACCATATCTGTTACGCTGTCTCCCACACGGTCTGCCTCCTCTGGGCTATCGTTTTCTACAACGGGCCAGGAACTCCTCACGCTCACTTTGATTACAGCTTTTGAATCGCACGTTGTCAATAGCAAAAGCTCTTCTCCGTTGGTTTCCGGTCTTTCGAGCTCTTCACTTTCGTCTATACCCAGTGGCAGCTCATCAACTTTCAGCTCGCTTTCAAATGTGGATCAGTCTGCCTCATCGCAAAGATACACAACATTCGCTTCTCCATCGACGACTCGTTCTGCCAATGCTACTATACCGACTTCGGAGACCACCGGCTCCAGCTTCATGTCTGGAACCTCGACTTCGATACATGCTTCCGTTGTCACTACATCGTCTATCACGGTGTCTTCATTTGTTCCAGCTAAAACAATGACAAGATCAACCAACGACAACACAACTCTGCCCTTGTCGATCAAGACGAGCGGCTCGCAAGCCACCTTAATTGTCCCTACCATCTCAGGTACAGTCACAGCTACCTTTCCTACGATCTATGTTTCCAGTGCTAGATCATCCATACTGGACTTGAGTACTGTAGCTTTCTCTCTGTTCAGCTCTGCGACAGGAGCTGAAGTGAGCTTCACACAGACTCGGTATTCCAGCGATGTAACATCTACGATGACTTCTCAAAGTTCAGGGACACATATAACAACGAGCGAAACACTTCTTTCTTCGAGCAAGCTCGAGTTTGGAGTGAACTTGACTTCGACAACTCAACTACAGTCCGTGACTGCTACAATTGGCATTTCTGGCAGCACCAACAGTACGAGAACAAGTACGTCAGAGTTGGGCATTACCTTCAGTCGATCTGCAGTTCCAACAGGGACCACCGGGCTCACGGCACGCACATCCGATGCAACACATGCCGAGACTCTGGAAACTTCTTCCGCACCCGTTGCCATCAGCTCCAAGACTGCCACTCTCCTTACTTCTATCCGGACCGACATTATCTCTAGCTCTCAATCGAACTCCGAGAGCGTGACGTCGACGTCCAGTTCAGATGAAGCGTCTAGCACGAGCTTTGCCATCAGTGGAGAAACGCAGGCTTCTGCAACACACCATGCTCCAACAAGCACGCCCAGTCAAGCTGCTTCTGCTGGTAGTCCACCTCCGCTCACGACCTCTCAGACTGCCGGTGTTGCAGTCGGTGCCACTACTGGTCTACTCATTGCAGTTGTTGCGGCTATCTTCATTGCACGGCGCTATCACGCCGCCAAACATGGCAGGCGTGCGAGCACAGGCTCTATATACCCAAAGGTCGCATATCTCTACGACCCAAAGACGGGCGGAGATGGCGGCGACGCAGAAGCCCTGATGTCTGGCGCTACGGGCGGTCCAAGTGATCCTGTGTCAGGCGCAGCGCGAGGTGCGTCGCTCCACACACAGCGTCGTAGTACAGGCACAATGCCGGTGGCCCGTTTCACAAGTCCAGGTAATCCATTCAGGGAGACAGGCCGTGATCCAGCAGTTCATCGATACTCCGGATATGCACGTGTGGATACCGCACGGGCACTGTCTGCAGCAGTTGCAGGCTATGGTGGTACCCCAGACCACACGTCTTTCTACACCAAATATCCATCCGAAGTCACGAATCCCTTCAGTGACCATGTCATCCCATCGCCAACCTTCGCTCCCTTCTCGCCAGATGACATTCGAAGGCCAGAACTCAAAACACCGCGCAATGTTGATGACGGAAGGGGCGAGTATTTACGAATGGCTACGAACTCATATGCCTATCTTAATCCCCCGGCTTCGATGTACCCGCCCATCTCGCCTTACGGACATCAGTCTACCACAGGTCCCTCTTCAGCCAACGACACAAGACGACAGACGATCGATAGCGATCCCTTCGCCGATCCATTCGAGCACGACTTGCTTCTTCATGTCGACGAGCAGAACCGCACATCTGATAGTGTGACGATATTTGCCCCGTCGCCCAACCTGAAAACTCCGCGCACTCCACGAACACCTTTAGGACCGAAGTTACCCGTCAGGCAACCAGATGGCATGACGTCGGCCAGGTCACTATTGAGCCCAGTAGCAGCAAAGTATCTGCACAGAGCACATGAGGTCAAGATACCACGCAAAAGCGTTGCCTCACCTGTACTTGTGCAAGTGGGTCGCTCACCGGTGATCAAGCCCTTCTCTCCTCCGCCAGCTGCACCAGAGCCTTTGGGATGGGACGATATCAAGCGCAACTCCGAGAAGCATTTCTCCGATGAGCAAAGCGTGCCTGCACCGCTGAAGGTCGCATCGCCTGTCATCAAAAAGAAGCCTGTCCCTGCATCGCACACACGCACGAAGCCGTCTTTGACAGGAGCAGGACACACTCTGCTTGTTGGCAATGGACTGCCGTTAACGGTCAAGATACCGCACAGGTACAGCAAGAGCGTCGGACTCGATATACCGAAGATGCATAGAAGACCGGATCTTGCGCATGAGGAACTGTCCAGCGACCCGGTGGTACGGGAGAAGAGAAGCAGAGAGTTGAGGTTTGCCAACCCGGCACTGATTGGGAAGGATTTTTGAGAGAATCTGCGGCTTGAGAAGGCGATCTTCTTCAATTCGCGAATGTTGTAGACGTCTCTGGTCGAGCAGGACGCGCCAGCCTGTACTTCCGTTTCTTCATTCACTGCATGCTGTCCGCATAATCCCCAGCGCTATAGACGCTTGTACCAACACCATAGACAAAACCAACCATACTTGTAATTTTCACAATTCCGTCTCTCACACACCGTACCGCAGATTATCGTCGACACATGCCCACCGCTCGTATCGCTCGGCCACCGAGCGACGCCACACCTCTCTTCACCGGCTGAGCAACACCGAGGAAGCAGCGCTCTCCATGCTTCATCATGATCTACAGGAATCACGACCCGACATTCCCACCCCCGTGGTCGCCCCAAATGCTGATATCTACCCTACTCAGCATCACATCATCTGCCATCGTCGATATCGTCGAAGTCTCTGCATCGCTCCCTGATCCCAGCCAACGTCGCAAACGGTGACCAGGAACAGGCAATGTATCGCCCGCCATGCCCGCGAACCACACACCATCCATCCACACGTTTCGCTAGGAGGTAGGCGCGCAGCAGAACAAAGCAACAACACTCGCTCGCGTTGCGCTTCCGGTTCGCTATCCTAAGCCTCACGGCACTCGCCAACCGCTTGCCTCCTCCGAGCCTCAGGCTGACTCGACCGCGCCGCAAACTTTGGGACCGGTCATATCCTCCCTATCGTCCCGATTGGCGCGTCTCCAAGCCCCGAAAAAAGAGCATGGCCGCACTGTTATTGCGCCTCATGACTAGCTTCCCCGAAGGCTGCGGCTAGCCCATTTTTGCCATGTGCGTGGTGTGTGCGCGGGGAAGCTGTCTGACTCTTGCCGTCACTTTCTCGTTACAGTTAGCAAGATCAGTACTTTCCTTCTTCGTCATAGTGAGACTTCGGTCCCAAGTCGGTGTCAAAGTCTGCGAAGCTTTGGCGCGCGGCAGGACGAAGTGCCGGGCTAGAGATTAAGGTTTGGGCACTGATGATGCTCGCTACGCTCTGCAATTTTGCGTTGCGGGGAGAGCTCCGAGGATTGGCCAGGGGAATTTAGCCGTACGAACGCTTGCGAGGAAAAAGCAAGTTGCGTAAAGTTATGCTTTTTGCATAAAGGCTTAACGTAAGTTTTGCAATAGAAGGACGAACATGAGTTCATCCAAGTATGTGAGCCACCGTCACATGTCGTATTATCGTGCCTGACGAGTCGACGTGTGACCCTGTGCGTCTCACTCAAACTCTGGTAGGCCTACCTCACCACTCGGTTTGTACCGAATCGTACCGCCTCAAGCTCTAAAACAACGTTCCAGAACATGATAGCCCAACGGTCACAAGACCTTCACTCAAACACGTTAAAGTTCAGCCCATGCCGAAGCTTCGACAGCTGTCATCTCAGCCCAGCCGCTCCAGACCCTGCAGACCGTCAATGAGACCGCTGATTTCCTCTTCTTCGACCACGGCAACACCCTGACGCTTGGTCTTCTTTCTGCTCCAGACGTCTACGAGCCATTCGTGAGGTGATGTCTCGATGGCGATCGGGCCTGGACACAGCGGCAATCTCTGACGATGCTCTTGCTCGTACTCGAGCACCTGTCGATACCGCTCGGCCTCCTTCAAAATGCGCTGAATGAGCTTTCCAAGGGGTTCTCGGTCGTCTGCCAAAGTGGCAAGGATAGATTCTGCCTCTTTCGTTGCTGCGTCCGTGTGCAGCCGAACGAAGTTGCGAAATAGCCGACGCTTATGTACCTCTACAGCTGCGTCGAATGGAGGAGCGAGGCCGCCCAATTTGCGAACAATGAGGAACGGTGTTTCGGTGTAGTTCCAGCAATCGGTTCCGTGCAGCGTATTCTGGTGGTAGACTTGTACATCCAAGAGGTGCACCTTGATAGCCTTCAGGGTTGCAGCGTTCTGCAGCTGCTGTCTGAGGTCTTTGACGTCCAAAGAGGAGTTGAAGATTGGGTTCTGGGAGAGCAAATTCACCTCTTTGGTTGCTGACCGTGTGACGCGAAGTTTGGCGAACACCGTATGAACCTGGCCAAGGCGCAGACTCGCAATGTCCTTGTTGCCGGATATTTCAACAATCTCGCATCCGTCCCGAGCTCGAAGGTCAACGCAGACTTGGCTGATCTCACCCACTGGCTTCACCGATCGGGCATACTTTAGGATACGCTTGATGCGACCTTGAAGAGACTGATATTGGCTCCAATTGCTGATGAAGACGTTCTTGCAGCATTGCTCTATGCAATGCGTATCACCAGCGTCAGGCGACCGCCGAAATGGGATAGCTGCAGGATTGATTTGATGGATGTGTAGGTTGGGACAGGACTGCGATACATCGTGCAAAACGTGTGCGGCTGGAGACAACAGTACAACGTGAGTGCGTCGGTATCTCAGATCCTTGTCCTTAAGGGACTTTGCAACACCCAGAATGACCTCAGCCATTGATGGGTTAGGCCGTGGTGGTTTCCATGTCTGCGTGCCGCAATTGGCGATAGAAGCTGTGAGATCACGGAAGGTCTCTTCAGTACCGGTATTGAAGTAGCTCAAAGGGAACAGTAGATCTGGCCGGTTTCCTGTGACAGACTGGTGGGTGCAATGTGTCGTGTAGAGCGCCAGGCGGTCATTTCGCTCGAGGTAGTAGAGAGAGCCATTCACCGCGTCTACAGCTCTGCCCAGACACTCTTTGCTGACGTAGTACCTATAGTGGTGTTAGACATGCGTAATTGACTTGCCCCTTTGCACTCACGCGTTATCGACGACAAAGACGACATCAATGGTGCTTTCCGGAAGCAGTCCGCGATTGTGAACAGCGCCTTCGACTTCCACGGCTATCCAAAAGTCCCGCTGCTCTTCCTCGGGAAGCTGGGCGATCCCAGAGAACACTCTGACAGCAGCTCGCAAAGTCGCGGGGGGCTTTCCATAGGTGGCCATGTCTCGAACTTCGGGCTCTTCGTTTTGGTGCTCTATAGGTGAGGGCAGTCGTCTGGCAATACGGCCCATGATGGACCCTAGCTTTGCACCGCTATATGGATCAGCGATTGCTCATCAACTCCAAACATGTCGAGCGCCAACTCACTTGCGCGCATGCTTCCTAATGTATGTCTCCACAGCGTCCTCACTCGGCTCTGGTGACAAGTCTTCACCGACATCATCTTCAGTATGAGCTTCAAGTCTGGTGGGCGAAGCCAAGTCTGATGCATCACCACTACTGCCACTTATCTCTCCAGTATCCGCTCGCCGCAGACGAGACAAGCCGGTGAACAGTCGGAGGACAGAAGGGCGTCGTTTGGTCGGCACATGGCGATCGTCCGCATTCTGGCTAAGGTTCTCGGTGTTTTCGATCTGGCAGGTCTGCCCAGCGTTGCCTGACGCGTCTGGAACGTGCGCCGTTTCGTACGACACGGGTGCATCAAACGAGGGCCATGGAGTGGTCCCTGTTGATGCAGGCGCGCCTACCGGTCCACCATTGAACGCGTTGTCACGACTGCCGGTACGTGAAAAGTTCGTGTGGTCACCCATACTGGAGCTAGATGTTGAAGAAGAGGTCTCCCTGTTCTTGCGTATTGTCAGAGGTCGGCTGCTGGGTAGGCGGCTCACAGGCAAGGGCGTTACGGTCCAGGAAGACGGCACCTCAAGTGGGGCGGCCCAACCGAGGTGAGAGGCTTCAGTGCTGTAGTCATGTGGTGACTCCCAGATGTCGCTCCTTATCTCATTGATGATGTCGTCTAACGGACCATACACGTACTTGCCATCGACTTGGTGATGGGTCGACTTACGGAAAATGCGATTGCGGAACGCCGCTCTTCGCGGCTTCTTCTGTATGTGCAGTGGCAGAGGGCAGAAGACGGACTGTTGTGAGAGAGCAAACGACTCCAGTGCTGCTGGCGCCATCTCCAACGCGTCGAAGTGCAAACGGATAGCGTGTGGCGTTGTATCCTACTTTCACTGTGAGTACTGAACACAAAGTGAAGGAGAGGAAACAAACTTGTGCTAAATGAGCTTGGAGGTCGGTAGGCGTGACTACTGTGTAGAGTGCAAGGAATAATAAGAAGGCGAGACAGTTCGAGAATGTGCAGGCATAGAGCACGCTGCTATTTACTACTGATGCTGTTGATATACGTGGTAGATGCAGTAAAGCTGCCATACAGTCCGTTCGCGCTAGTCTAGAGGGAAGGCGTCACTTGACTCTTTGTTGACGACCTCGGATCATTCTTGCCTTTTCAGAACGTGGACTTTGACTTTGCGGAGGTGCCGTATATATATATCGTCCAGACCAGCTTCAACAAATCAGGCTTCTGCCGTCCTTGCAGTAGCCACGTCCAAGTACTTCTTCATCCTTCCTGTAGTCTCGCTATCTCCTTGCAGGAATCGAATCTGGTTTGGTTAGCAATAGAACAAGTACCAGGGCTTGTAAACTACGAGAACTTACGATATCATCGCCAGTGGCTAGCCCGTAAAGAACGGACTCAGATAAGCTAGCATTGACTGCTCTTCTCACACGTTCTTCCCAGACACCGTCCCAGTTCCACTCTCCAGGTCTTCGATTTTTCCCCAGAGCCAAGCTTCCACCTGAGTTGGAGGAGGATGGACTGATGGGTTGCTGGGCTGACAATGCCGGACCACGATAAGCCCGCCAGGCATGGTATGCGCCCGGGTTCGCAGCAGCTTCAAGGGCAACCGAGTCCAGAACCGCCTCTTTGCTGAACGTTGACCGAATATACTCGAGAATGGTCACGATGGAAACACCAGTCGCCGGGGGTGATGATCCGGAACCGCCTGAGGTTGCATTTTCTATAGCCGAGCGTACAGGCGTAACGCTTTGAGCCGGACTATCAACTGCTGATCCACTCAAGTCTCGAGAGCCCACTATCGATCGTCGTGCGCGACCAAACCAGTGTGGAAAGCCATGGCGTAGGCTGAAACCACCTGGTGGTAAACGTTCATCGTCGGTTGCGCTGACGGTGTCCGTATCCGAAGATGCAGTTGTGTGAGTGTATGTTGTGAGTGGCGTGAGCAGAGGGTGGAAGACATCGGTAGAAAAGGTCACGAGGGGTGGCAGAGCTGGATAGCTTGACGGGAAGGATATCTCGAATCTTAGGACTGCAGGGGCATATGGACCTGTCAGGCGTGAATACAATGAGAATCTGGTGTAGGGGAGAGACACGGCGTCAGTAGGCTTTGCTTAGCTCTACGACATCTGACTACCTTTTCGCACGAACATGACGCCAACCCATAGTGACGGGTTACCGGGTGTAATGCTCACGAAAACACCATCAAGCTGTGCATGTTGCAAGGTAGAGCTAAGTTTTGTTAAGATTGACCGCCGAGCCGCTGACCGCAACCTACAACTCAATGAGCAGATGCTGCTTTCGGAAGGACGACAGCCTCGGAGATGAGGCGGGCAGAGGCATGCCGCGTACAGAATTGGTGCTGTATACGGTTGTTCCTGTGCGGTGTTGTTGCAGGAGCGTTGAGGGACGATCTGCCCGCCCGCGCGTGAAGAAAAGTGGGGCTTTTAGCCGCTGCCCTGTCACCTCCAAGCGCAGAACACCATCAAGCTGTGCCCTTGTCAGAGCCGCGAAGGAGATGAGCGCGCATCACGGGATTGTTGCATACGACCACCATATGCCGACGTGGCAGTGCAGCAAAACAGGTGTGGGAACGCGAATTGGTCGGATGGGCTGTCCGGATGCTGCAATTGCTCGATAAAAAAGCACCACCTGAGAAGATTTCTCAGTGACACCACGATAATCGATACTATACGCATCTCTGTCCGACCCTCGCGTGAGAGTCCCTTAGTGCATACACATTAGCGTCCGTCGCGGCAAGGCGTCCTGCAGACAGTGCTGCAAGCGGTGGGTACGCGTTTGGTGTGGGCGGTACAGTCTCGAGTTTACACACTGTCTTGCGTGGGAAGTTCCTTTTCGGGCTCGAACAGTCTCTATCCAACGCAAAAACCGTATACACACGGCTGTGAAGAAGACCGGTGAGTAACACTATGCATGCAGCGCACCCACGAGCCCGTCACCGCTGCCAATGGTGCATACGCGAAGTCACCGTTCGACAGTGACTGATGCTCACAGCAGGACGTCGACCCAGGTCTGCGGATGCTGAGGACCTTGCACGGCAACCAAGAAGCAATCTTCATTACGATCGCCCGGCGAAATCCATGCGGCTTGGAGACAGATTTGTCCCACATCTGACCGCCTGTCGTGCAACCTCACGGCTTTGAAATGCGCTGGCTCCAGTCAAGACGAAACAAGCAGAGCAGGCTGCGACTGCATCACACGTTACTGCCGCGCCTCACGTGCCCCGTTGACGCATTGGTCGACGGCAAAGGTGAGCAGTGACTCCTGCGAGGAGATCGGAGAAAATCGACCCATGCTGTCGGGTCCGTCAACTGTCTCATTTCTGCCCACACTCAGCGTTGGGGACAGGGCACGCCCTCGACAAACCGCCCGCCCTCGAGATCCCCACGAATCCAAGGGCGCGCCAGGCCACGCTGCTGCTTCGGGCACACATGCCTCGCGGATGCGGATGCAAGTTGTGCTTAATGTGTATACGAAAGCTGCGGCCAGCGATGCCCCTCATCGGAGGATTCGCGTGGAGCAATCATACCGCAAGGACCACAAGCCTGGCGCGACCAGAAGACACTAAGAACGACTGGTCGTCTCAGAGTCTTCTCAGGCCCCTGTCCATCGTGTTCATCTCGCGTGGAATCTGCAAGCCACCCTGGCCAATGGCTGCATCAGCGCCAGCCTTACGTCCACTGTCCACACCGCCACAAACGTATCCTGCCAGGCCGTGACTCGGCGTCGAAACAGCCGTTGTGCTTTTCCCGTTTTTTTGCGTCGTCCAGGGCCGGCCGCAAACTGTGCCCGCCGCAGCTGCGACAGCTCAGCTCGCGACACGCGGCGGATGCGCTCCCGGCTCCACCAGCAGGACCAGCGAGTGGCACTGCTCTGGCTCTGGGCAGCAACACAGCAGCGTCCTACCGAGCGCAGATGCGCGCAAGGGCGCCGTCAGCTGATGCGACTTTGGGCATCGAGGTTCACGATGTCTAATAAGTGATGACGGCACGATGGGTTCGGTAATGACAACTGCACGGCACTAAGCCACGTCCTGCGAGTCGGTTGGCCCAGGAGGCGAGTGGGAACTTTCAGATCACGTTGGCAGCAGGGTTGCGTGGAGATGATACCTGGGGCAGCAAATGGAACGGCCGCGTGTGGAGTGCCAGGGAGCGGTCTGGGAGACACGAAACGTGCTGTGTCGTTCTTACAGCCATTTGGAGCCCGCGACTCGTGCCCTGGAAGCGCTGACGATGATGAGCTGTATCGTCACATACCGCAGCAAGGCGACGCTGGAGCTACTGCTGCGCTCTGCCGCGTGACGCCCTCGATGGGCATACTTTCGACATCGTCGCGGCTCTTACCTGGTACAGATACACCGCCATTTTTGGGTTTGTCGGAGCAATCGCGGTTTGACGCGACGATGCCAACGCCCATCACAGCAAGGCGACCTGCAGGCATGATTGGCCAAAGCTTGCTTCTGGAAAGCGCACGGCAAAAGCTCCCCAGCCTGACTCGCAAGCTGTCAAGAGTCAATTGCGCCGCAAGGTATTTGCTGCCCCTGAGCAGGCTTCTGACGAAGAATTATTTGGCACTGAATAGTGTCCACACCGGAACAAAGTCCTATTTGCCCCCGGGGAAGCTGGCAGCAATCCCGTTTCCTATTACGGCCTCTCAGCGGCCAGCGACAGTCGGCACGACGTTCGCGCGCTTCCTGGTAGCAGCAAGGATTCCCGGCACTGTATGATGCAGCTCTCAAAGTTACAGTAAGCTAGTGCCTGTGGACCGTATCCGCGGTTTTGGACTAACCACAAGCCGCATGTTTTTTTGCCGGGACGCATCCGTGCGCGTTGATCGTCTTCGCGAGTTCCAAGTCATCGCACGACGTCTCAACGCTCTTGCAACTCTCCCTGGCTGACCATACTAGATCGACCCTAGCGGTCCAATGTCGTGGATTCCGCCCAACCCGGTCCCAGTCTTGTGTGAGGCACACAGGACCAAAGCGCCGCCAACCCTGGCCCTCGCTCAGGGGTTACAGCTCCGCTGATGTTTTCGGGCACAAAGTTACCCATCTCGTCCGGTGACCTGGAGTCACCATTGACGTGAGGCTAGTAGCAAAATGGCTGCCAGCACAGCATTTCCCTGGTTGTCTATCGGCAAACTGTATGCTGTGCCCATCGAGCCATGGCATCACGGCTCCGCTTTCATTTCACATTCGCTGGTCCTTCCGCTGTCCCTATCCGCCCAGACTACGTATCCATATCCACAACAATCACCGCTTGTTTCTCCGTTTCCTCCCCGCTGCCCTAATCCCTGCACGTCCCAGCGGTCCATCCGCTTCACAGACGCCACTTAAATCTGCTCTGCCCTATATACTCTGAGACGCTCGCACCCATCTTGACTTGATCTCTCCCTCCCTACCCTGGAGGTACCAACACACACCAACTCGCACATGTCTCATCTGCTACAACAATTCCACACATCGATCAACGCTTTCTACCTTGGACCATAACATCTTCGACACACCTTCCTTCACGTACACCACATCTACACCACGACAGCAATGGCTCGATTCGGCGGACTCTCTGCCACGAGCAGAGGCAAGACGCCTTTCCCAGTTCAGCAGATGGCCATCCTGGGTGAGTTGTGGTCCTTGGTGATTGCCTGAAGCAATTGGTCTAACACAAAGCAAGCACTCTGCCGGATATGCGAACCAATCGCATTCATGTCAATTTTTCCGTACGCCTTCCAGATGGTCAAGTCCTTTGGCTACAGCGAAGGCGAAGCAGCCATGTACACCGGCATGGTCACATCAGCATTTGCATTCATGGAATGCGTCAGTGGTATCTTCTGGGGCCGATTGAGCGACAGAATTGGACGTAAGAAGGTGCTTCTTGGTGGCATGTTTGGCACCGGTTTGAGCATGCTTCTTTTTGGTTTTGCCGGAAGCCTGCCAATGGCCTTGTTCGCTCGGGCGCTCGGTGGACTTCTCAACGGGTGAGGTCATCGTTTACGCTAGGGCCTGACCTTCCGCTAACCGACATGCAGGAACATCGGCGTCCTTCAGACGACTGTTGCGGAGCTGATCACGGACGAGAGCCACCAGCGTAAGTTTGATCTAATATCAAATTACACGTTGATCGTCGACTGACTTTGATAGCGCGCGCTTATTCCATCATGCCCTTTGTGTGGTGCCTTGGGTAAGGATTCCCCTGAGTACGACCGTCTGCAGCCCACTGACCGCTTTTTTACAGTACCATTCTCGGCGGCTCCCTTGGCGGCATCCTCGCCCAACCCGCGCAGACATCTGATTTCTTCAAGGGCACCGTCTTCGAAGCCCACCCATTCCTTCTTCCAAATGTCGTTTGCGCCCTGGTCGTCGTTTTCGGCCTCGCAGTCGGTATCCTGTTTCTGCAGGAGACTCACGAGGACAAGAAGTACGATGAGGACCGCGGTCTTGAAGCCGGCAAGTGGCTGCTGCGCAAGGTGTGGAGGTCGGAGCAAGACGCATCTTTCAACGAGAAAGATGCATCCCTTGATGAGATGACATCCATGCTGGAGGATCACGACATCAACACGCATGCTTATCGAAGCACCGACAGCTCGCCGACATTATGCAGTACTCGCACATCCATGTCAGAGCCACCCGCGTTCTCTTTGGACCAGGAGAAGGCGCCGGCGCCACCTGTGCGACAAGCGTTCACCAAGCAGGTCTGTCTGAACATCTTGTGCTACGGCATTCTCGCTTTGTAAGTCTCCACACGATACTGACGCAGTGCGTCGGCTAATACTCTCTAGCCACACAATCTCTCTGGAGCAGCTTCTGCCCATTCTCATGTCAAAGGCTGCATACGTTCCAGGCACAGCAACCCTCCCTTTCGAGTTCGAAGGTGGATTTGGATGGGAGACGCAGAACATCGGCGCTTTCCTCGCCATGCAGGGCGCGATGCAAATGGTTGCTCAGCTCTTCCTTTTCCCCTGGCTCAGCAGAAAGCTCGGGAGTCTGCGCACCTTCTGGATCACTATGTGCTTGTACCCTGTTCTTTACATCCTGGCTCCATACCTCGCCCTTCTCCCTGAGAACCTCCGCATTCCTGGCCTCGTCTTCCTGCTCATCGGCAAAGTCACCTTCCAGTCGCTCTCCTACCCGTCCTTGGCCATCATCCTCGCCAACTCGTCTCCTTCGAAGCGCGTTCTCGGCACTCTGAACGGCGCTGCTGCATCCTCCGCTAGCGTCATGCGCGGTTTCGGTCCTACCATCTCCGGCGCGGTTGACAGCTTCGGTGGCCACCACGGCATGTCTGGACTGGCCTGGTGGGCCATCGCCTGCATTGCGCTCATGGGATGGCTCCCTGGCCTCATGCTGAAGGAGTCCGACAAGCCCGTCATCAGCGAGGACGACGAGGAGGCACTGGTTGACTGCGCGTCTGACGCCGAGTCTGTCCTCACACTTACCCCGGACGAGGAGGCAGAGATGGTTCTCTCCAAGTAATCGACTTTCCACCAATACGGCGCAAACGAATTTCACCTCTTTCTCGAACCCAGCGTATGACGCGCTGGCAGCAAAAACTTTCCATGGAGTTCCTCGGTTTTAGGAACATAGATAACGGCTCTTCACGGACCCCCTAGAGCATGCATTCACACGGCGTTCATCAGCATATCAGTACTTCAGCGACATTGTAATGGGCGGACTTTTAGGCGACATTATTAGATGGGACAGCTCGGACATTTCGGGAGCCAGCAATGGCCATGTCGAGCAAGGCGTTTTTCCAGAAGAACAAATACCCCAGCAGTTCTTTTTTCCACGACTACAGTTAGTTCACCACCTAGAATAGCTTGCTCGCGCAATATGATATCCAACTTCTTGAACAATCCATCGGCCTCAATGGAGACCTGCATGCAGTCAGTGACCTTCCAGTGATGTAATTCGGTGCTTTCCCCAGACTCTGGAACGCAACTGCCCGAGCCCCAGGTACCAACTGCCGAGCACCGTGGACATGCATGAGGTGCGGCTGACGGACAATGCTTCTCTCAACATCCCACGGGCGATGAGCCGAGGTATGGTGGTGAAGCCATGGACAAGGCTGACACGGCGCACAACGGCCATATCAGTGACGAATGTGTATCAACAGCACAGTGCGAATGCGAGATGAAGGGTCAATTCCTTGTAGTCAGCAAAGCATACAATTCGACGTGTTATCGGCTGGGGTGCAGCTATAGCGCTGCCGCAGCCCACTTAGACCTCACCTGCAGCGCCCACCTCCAAAGAAAGCTATCTAGCCCGCTGATAAGGGACTTAGGCCGCCTAGCAGCCATCCTTTCCGTCAAATGCCTTTTGCGGACATGGCAGACGCACACCACGCGGACAACCAATTCAGCTCGCAGTATTCTTATACGCTGCTGCCGCCTACCTCGACGGATATTAGCAGGGGCATTGCGCATATTGCAGTGCGGGGAGAGATACGTTGGCCCGCGCCGGCTTGAGAAGCATCGCAGCTCGGCCAGATCCACCAAATACTCAGCGGGACCCTCGGCCTCCTCCTACTATGCGCCCTGATGAGCGGCCACAAACGCTCTCTGGAGGAGTCTCTTGACGGCGGCGAGCTCCCTTCGCCGTCAGACTCGGCCGCCTCGCAAAAGCCCGCCAGCCCGGCCGCGCCCGCTGCAGCGAGCAGCTCGTCGGCGTCGTCGTTCCGCAATGTGAGCGCCTGCAACCGCTGCCGGCTGCGCAAGAACCGCTGCGACCAGCGCCTGCCTTCGTGTGCGTCTTGCGACAAGGCCAGCGTCAAGTGCGTGGGCTACGATCCCATCACAAAGCGCGAGATTCCGCGCAGGTAAGCACGCTGCACCGCTCATGCGCCTCGGCTCGGCGACTAACCAGCTCTCAGTTACGTCTGGTACCTCGAGACCCGCGTCGCCTACCTCGAATCGCTGCTGCAAGAGAACGGCCTGCCCTTCCAGCCCGCCGAAGACTTCAACCCGAGCTTCCAGTCGAACGGCACCGCGCCCGCCCACCAGCCTGCGCAGGCAGCGCCCCAGCGCAGCAATGGCGGCACCGCCCAGTCAGCGACTGCTACGCCCTCGCGGGAGGAGAGCGAGAAGTACGACCGCGAGAAGCTCACCAAGCTGGTCTCGAATATTGGCATGGTGTCAGTCCAGGGCGCCAGCGACCCGCGGTACCTAGGCTCGACCTCTGGCATCTCGTTCGCCCGCGTCGTCTTCGCTGCAGTCAAGAGCTCCGTCTCAGGCTCGTCCTCTGAGCGCGGCAGCAACCGTGGAGGAAAGCCCGCAGCCGCCAATGTGGTCGACGGCGGCACCTCGATGCGTGACTCTTTCTTCGGCCTGCACACCAAGCCCACCTTCCGCCAGGCGCCCTTCCCCGACCGCGAGCTGGGCTCGAGGCTCGTTGAGCTCTATTTCGAGCACGCCAACCCGCAGATACCGATCCTCCACCGCGGCGAGTTCATGGACATGTTTGAGCGGGTCTATGCAAACGGAGAAAGGCACCGCACATCAAGAGAGTCGTACATGCTGAACATTGTCTTCGCTATAGGCGCCGGTATCATCCTGGGAAGCTCTGACGCAGACGACTCACCGACTTCTGACGGCTCAGCCTCACCAAACAAATCCCGAGCATCTCCACCACACAACAAAAAGCGGAGACTGGCAGGCCAGCAGCACCAGCCTGAAGAGTATCACGCGTCGGCCATTGTGCACCTCGAGAACTTTCTGGGATCATCCCCCGCTGCGGACCGTCCCGATGGCTTTGGTGGGGGTCTGGAGGAATTGCAGGCTGTACTACTGCTTGCAGGTTTTGCTCTGCTGAGACCCGTCGCACCTGGCCTGTGGTACATCGTAGGAGTCGCCGTCCGCCTTGGTGTGGATCTGGGGTTACACTACGAGGATGGAGTGGGTATCGATGGGTCAGGCTCGGAGGACCAGTCCGCTGGGAGAACAGACCTCAAGACCGAGCATTCTGCAAATGAGGATGGATCGACCGCGCCTGGCGGGAGCACCAATACCGCCAAGATCGATGCAAAGGAGAGGGGCCGCAGACAGTGGGTCAGAGACCTGCGGCGACGACTCTGGTGGTGCGTGTACTCAGTCGACAGGCTCGTCAGTACCTGCGTAGGCAGGCCATTTGTGAGTAACATCTGCATCCAACCCCGGCCCCCTTGATCGACATTGTCGGCTGTTTTTGCCGTCGCAGACTACAAATGTCACGGTCACGCCAGCCGCAACTACATCGTGGTGGAAGACCCACTACAACATGGTCCCTCGGCGGCATTGCTGCTCTGATCCTACTGGTGGACGCAGTTCTTTCTTCAACGGATTGCTGACTTGAAACAGGGTATTACAGATCAGATCGTTACAACGGAGTTTCCCTCGCTGCTCGATGACCGCTTCATCACCAAGGAAGGCTTCTTGGAGCCCCCACCACATCTTGAACGACCCACTTACAAGGTCGTTGCATATCACTACTTCCGTCTCAGGTTGCTGCAGTCCGAGATTTTGCAGGTGTTGCAGCACCGCCAGGCCCAACAAGCAAGGGCGAGCGGGGCAAATCAGCGCAATGAGTTCATGCACACCAAGCTACCATCGCCATTCCTCGCCAAGTTCGAGTCTTTCCGCGCCTGGCGCGCCGACATCGACAGACGCCTGCAGGAATGGAAGGACTCGGCTCCAAACCAAATGGACGCTGGCGTACAGTTCTCACCCTTGTTCCTGGAGCTGAACTATTGGCAAGCAGTCATCATGTTGTACAGGCAAAGTCTAGTCGTGCCCTCAGGCCTACAGAGCGTCCTTGGCACAACTGGCTCTGATGTCGGAAGTCCGTCTGTCGTCAGTCTGGACGAACGTGAGGATGAAGATCTGGTGTTCCTCAAGGTGGCCGAGGCTGGGCAGAAGGTTCTGAAGCTCTACAGACAGCTTCATCGTGTACACCTTGTGAACTACACCTTCTTGGCGACCCACCACCTCTTTATGGCTGGTTAGTAATCCCTTCCGTGTACAGTGACGTTACTGACGCAGATACCAGGGATATCCTTCTTGTATGCTGTGTGGCACAGCGTTCATGTGCGCAGCTTACTAGTGAGTCTGGCCTACCTTTGCTTGTGCGACATTCGTCGCAGAGACCTCACTCTGGAACGACACTAATTCGACCCTGCAGTCTCTTGATGACGTTGACTTCACCGTATTGGCTGCGACCTCGGTCTTGGGCGATCTCATCGACAAATGCCCACCTGCAGAGGCATGTCGTGATGCTTTCGACCGAATGAGCAAAGCCACGATTCAGATGTGCATGTCAACAACAGGCTTTGGCCCTCAGGCCCTCCGTGCCCTCCCTCCGTCCCAACAACACTATCCTCAAACATCACACTCGCCTACCACAACATATACATCTGCGTCCGACACCGATGGGCAGTCAAGCACAGACATGCAAGGGTACTCGCGTAACACAAGCTACTTCTCCCAACATCCACACCAGCGGACTCGCAAACCCGTGCCAAGATTCGACATGAACCTGAAGGACCTTTTCTCAGACGACGAAACAGACAAGCGCTCGTTCAGCCGCGTGTCAAATCAAGTCAACACAATGCGTCCCCCACCAACACCAATGAAGCCAGAGAACGGCCTACAATTCACCGCCGACCTGAAAATCTCGCCACAACTACGAACACAAGGATTCGGCTTCGCACAGACCCAGACCATGTCCAGCCAACAACAACAGCAATCCTTCTCATCCACAACACCCACCCTCTCGCCGCCAATATCTCAGTCTCCACCGCAGCCAATACCTTCGCCCTACCAAATGTCTGCGACATTGCCATACCAAGCCTACACTCAAAGCCAGAGTATGAGCTCAGCATACCCGGATCTAGGTTTCCACAATGATCTAGATTTCCTCGACAGCTTCCCTGTGCAGGGCAGCGCGTCAAGTATGGCTGACGGCGCGGCGACGCAGGATGTGGGTATAGGGTTTGGCATGGGCTTTGGTGATGGCACGCACGATTGGAGTGACGGGAATGGGCTGGATTTGTTTGATGGGTTTTTCTTTGGGCCGGGCGGGACGGGAATGTGAGCTGTGAAAGCATGACCACCCGACGCAGCGACGCAGCGGCGTGACTGGTCGGAGATACGCCCCGCAGAAGGTGGTCATATCCCTCGTGGGAGGAGAAGGAATTGATTGTGGGGTCGCGTATCGGCGAACTCCGACAAGGAACGCCTGACGAATAGCATGTGTACGATAGATAGGCTTGATGTACGAGCGAATCAGATGTTATGACCTCAATCAAAGTTAATGAACCAAGGCTTGCTTTTTGCGACCGTTGATGATGATTGAGTGAGAGGTATGCTTGCTTGTGACTACGGCGTATAGGCCGAGCGGGGGACGTCCATGTTTTCCGGACTATGACTTGAGTGGCAGATGGGTGTATCAATTCAAGAAGGACACCTGCAGGGCACATTGCTTCTGGCGGGCAAAGCTTACAAAAATGCTGGCGGCATGATGAAGAAATTTGACCGTTTTTGCATTCAACGGTCCCATATACAAAAAAGCGAGATATAAAGTCAGATCGAGCGAGGCACAAGTGCATGTCCTTGAAAGCTTTATTTTCTCGGCCTTTTGTGCCTGTAATCAAATCAGTATATTGATAGTGACGCACTTTGCCGAGTGCGTTGTGATCAGTGACAGTATGTTAGCGTAGCTAGACACAACTATGCGTTACGGAGAAGTTTCAACTAACTAACATAATATGGACCTTGCTTCCTTGTGCCCGCTGTACGGCTCATGGAAATTCCATCCTGGCTAGTGCCATGTAACGAGCCTTGGGCGTGAATAAGTCGAATCATGCGCAACTGAGACACTTCGCGAAAGACTCGGATTGCCTAATGAAGTACGAGGAAAGAGAACGCTGCGGCGCGGTTCTCATTGATACGTGTACTCAGGTCTTTCTGCCACGTCTAGGAACTCCATCTATGGCTGCTTCCTTTCCGAGTCCCTACCCACGTCATCGTGTTGTCCCTTCTCAGCTGACACTCTTAGTCTTCACCTACGCGCTCACTCTTTCCTTAAAAGATATCACAGCTCGACTGTGCGTAATCTGTTAGCCAATACAGGTTCTTGTTCTCCTGATCTAGAGCACGAAGTGCTTGGTTCAAAACCTCGCTCCTTCGCTGCGCACTTGCCTTACTCAAGGAGAAATGCAAGCACCCATACTTCCTCAAGCATATGCTGGTCATGAGAGTGCCCTAGGTAACGGCCTACCCAGCACCTCTCTGACGCTTAACAGGTCTGCTAAATGTATGCAATAGACGATCATAAAGCCAAAGCACCAAAGCATGCACAGGCCGCAGCGGAAATATCCCCCACGCAGCATGCGTCACTCCAAGAAACCGCGCGCCCCAGATTTAGAGCCGCACCACCGATGCTGAAGTGCCCAGCACGTATGCAATCTGTCGTGCGAGCACAAATGTGACGTACCAAGCCAGCATGCCGTGACGCACCCACGCATTTTGTCACCGCGCCTCCAGACTGCCCGGCCCCGGGACTTGCAGGTGTGTGAAGTATGGCGACTCATACCTCAGCATCACGGCTTTTAGTCTCCGCTATTTCCTAGGCTTTTCCTTGGGAGCCCCTAGCGACGGACCTGAGAGACCTCCCTGATTGTAGGGAACGGCAGCCTTCTCGTCCCACATACCATCGATACTCTCTTCAGGAATGCTGAGAAGAGACATTTTCTCTGTGTCCATGTCTTGTTTGGCGTAAGTCTGTATCGGCTATTGTTGTGTGTCTATGCCTTGCACATTTTAGGTAGTTGGTATCACGAAGTAAGTACTTGATTGTGGAGGGGCTACTTTTTCGAATGTGGAACTTGGTGGCGGAACCATGGTAGCCGTGAGTAGATTTGACCCTTGGGAAGTCGACGACTGCAGCGCGCTGATTTAGTGACCGGTGGTATCGTAGAAACGTATGAAGACTCCCGCGGGCATGTTGACCAGTGTTGTATGTTATCCTAGAGTATCCGTCGTCTCGACTGCTAGGTCACCATATTCGATTGACAGTGTGTGCTACGATGTATAAGATGAGCAGGTGCACAGGCAGTAATTGAAGCGCCTTGACGTGCAGCTGCGCTTGATTGACTTCTGTGTCAACTTTTTGGTCCGGCAGTCGAGGAATTCGGAGATTACGTAGGCAAAACCAAACCAGACGATGTACCGCTGTAAGACCTTAGAGAGGAAGATCGGATCCAACATCTTTGAATAATCTCAGTCGAACAACAGCGGAGTGGCCACACCATCTCGACTGCGACAAGCATGGCAAGACCGATGGTGAATATTCGCGATGCTCGGAAGTCCCACCAGAGTTGACCGCAGATGTGCCCTGTTACGATGACGGTCAGACAGGCCGCTACTGCCTTAGGGAGAACGAAACGGAGAAGGAAACAGATGCTACTTTCGTGGGTAACGATGCACTCGATGACTCGGTTGCTGGCTATTACGCTAGCCACAAATGTCGAGTAAAGCACTTGCGTTAGGACTCTTTCGGGATCCATGTCTTGTTTGATCAGGCTCTGCATCGGTGGTATCGTGTCCTTACGATTGCAAGCTTTAGCTGGTGCTATAGAGTGTAAGTGATATTCGAGTTTGCGTCCGGGTTGTAGTACGATGAGACAGAATCATGGTTGTTCTGAAAGTCATCGGCAGCGAGACCCTGAGTAGGCAGCAAACAGGAAGATCAGAGTTCCGGGCAATGAATGAAGTAAGCATCATCTTCGGTGTGATCGGGCAACATTAGCAGAAAAATGGCAACTATCTGGAATTCACCGTCCTAGTATCGAAGACAAGGGTTGCAAAAAGTCGAACTCGTTCACCCCGAGAGTCAGGCCCTACTCTTACGACTGTGCGTTTGTGCGAGGAGAAGAGTAGTAGCCAACGTCAAGATATTGGAAGCGGTGTGATAGGTGTGTATGTGGTCTCTCATGTCGTCGAAGAAAGTGGACACAATTCTAAGAATGTGAGATTTACCAGAGGCCTTCAGGAAGGATTGTGAAAACTTCTGCGAGAAGTGAGAAACTCTCAAGACTACAATAGTTTTAATGTTTACGTCTGACCTCTTTGGAGAGAGATGGTATACCGTGCAGAGCGTCATGATGATGTTGTGGCCTAGGTCGTCGCTGACTCAGCGTTAGCACATCTACCGTTCAGCCTCAGCCGCGAACAAATGACGCAACGCGTTCCCGAACACGCCGTTGAACATGGGTTCAGAGCAAGGCTTTCTAGCTTCTCACGCAAAGTTGGGCGCGGCATCACTATCATCCTCCGATCACCTACTGACCTAAAACAATGCAACTCGTTGCGCGACAATTAACCAAATCAGCCTTTGAAACATCAAGCAAAACACCATGAGTACAGCGATGGGCGGCGCAAAGCGATCCGAGGCCTTTCATTCCGCGCACGAACCTCTGCAACACGACCCAGCGCTCAACCTCGAGAGAGATCGCGTCTCCGGTCCACTCCCCTTCCTGAACCCCACAAGAGCGCATTTCCGCCACGAAGCGCGGCCAGATGTACGCTTCAAATGGTCTTCGCGAAACAATCGCAAGGGACGACATGCAATAGTCGTCGGCAAAGATCAGGCCAGCAATAGCCCGACAATACCACGCGCAACCTCATCGCTTAACAGCATCGCTCGCAGTATCGGCCGTATGCTCACGTACTACCCAATATGGGACATATCCTTCGATGTTGCATACGTATTCACGATCGGTAGCGTGATATGGGTCATCAACGCATTCTTTGTATGGCTGCCCCTCGTGCGACCCGACACCGAGTTTGGGACTGAAGAATTATACGGTGGAGGCATAACTGCGTTCATCGGAGCGACCGTGTTTGAATTCGGCTCATTCCTGCTCATGGCCGAGGCCGTGAATGAGAACAGGTCAGGCTGCTTTGGATGGGCGCTCGAGCAAGCCATATCGCACAAGAGTAATGATGGCGAGACCGGCGGAGGCGCGGGACTCAGACCTTCGAAATCCCATTGCACACACCACCATCTCAACAAGCGGAACCTCGTTGGTGGAGGTACTCAGCATGCTTCGAAGGAGGCGTCTGAAGCTCGCACCTGGGTATGGTGGCCCTCAAAAACAGATCTTCGGACACACTACATCTACAATCTCGGCTTCCTCGCCTCTTTCGCCCAACTCTGCGGTGCCTCAATTTTCTGGATAGCAGGTCTTACAGCTCTCCCAGGTATATACGACAAGATGTCCCGCCCCATCACCATCATCTTCTACTGGACACCGCAGGTCATTGGCGGGCTCGGCTTCATTATTTCCGGGACGCTGTTCATGCTGGAAACGCAATCCAAATGGTGGAAGCCAGCGCCTCGGACACTGGGCTGGTGGATCGGGGCGTGGAATCTGATCGGTGGTGTTGGGTTCACGATTTGTCCGGCGTTTGGGTATGATACAAGTAGCTGGGCTCAGTATCAGGCTTGCCTATCCACGTTCTGGGGAAGTTGGGCATTTCTTATCGGGAGCGTCATCCAGTGGTACGAGTCACTGGAAAAGTTCCCCGTGGAGGTACTCAAGAGGGACAGAGTTTGAGCAAAAGAGATGCGCTCTTGCACCGCAAAGAAAGTCGGATTTGACAGCGAACAACAATTGCAGCTAACACTGGACCTTTCCATGCTCAAACAATGCGTGAATTACTGTTAACCACCTCCCAATTTCCCAGCACAACGGCTTGTTTCTGACGTTCTCTGCAGCGCATGAGACAGATGGACAGGCAAAAAACATACAACAGCGAGTATTCGCTAGTGGTCACCCACCTAACTACTAATCCGCCGGTACGTTGCTTAAATAGGGCTGAGCGAACGGGAAGCCTTGTTTTCAACGTCCTATGGTCGTATGTATCAGAATTGGCGTCTGTAACAAGTATAAACCCAGTGTGGTGTGCCATGCTCTCGCGAGACTGAAATAGTCGAAAACACCGCGAGGGTGAGAACCGTCACCAACACAACAACAAATCTATACGCCTGAAGAGGTAACCAGGAGGTACTCAGCACATCTTGCACTTACGTGCTGACGTTGTGTGCTATAATGTCGGGCTGCCCTCGGAAATGGGGCCAACTGTGCCAGTGATCGAGATACTCGGATCGAAAGCATAGCGTGGAGGTAGACGGAGTATCGTCACCGCTGGGGCAGATCGGTCTCTCTCGATGTACTGCTGCATTCGTAAGAGTCCTACTTCTTCTCGACTTGCTCTTTCTGCTTGCTCCTGCCGTCTGCAACAGCCGTATCCAACCCACTCCACCTTCTGGCAATGTGCTGTATGCCGTATGGCAAGCACCCGAGAACCTGAATGTACCGCGAGTACAATGGCAGTGCGACTTCTCCGCTGTCGCCCTTCTCGATCAACTTGATGATGCCTTGCGCCATTTCTGCAGGTGTGACAAGCGGTCCAAAGAACTTGCTTGGTGCGTGTACATGCTCGAACATCTTCGTGCTCATTTGCCCAGGTTGTACCAGAATCGTCTTGATCTCCTCTGCGCCAGGTGTGTTTGCAAGCTCGGCGCGAAGCGAGTGGTGCAGAGCAAGGAGTGCGGCTTTAGAAGCGCAGTATGAGGACAGGTTCGCGGCGCCTAAATGCCCGAGGACCGACGAGACGGTGACGATAGTGCCGCGGCCTTCGGCAATCATATGTGGTAGGAAAGTACGAAGGGTAGTGAAATGGGAGAGCGTGTTCACGCGGAAGGTCTGCTCGACTTCGGCGGCGGTGGACTCGAGGATAGATTTCGTGTGGACAATTCCGGCATTATTGATCAGGATTGTTGGAGGGCCAAGCTATATTCATTAGCGACTCGAGGTTCGTGCCATCCGCTCAGGTCTTTACTCACATCCTTGACAATCTTCGCAGCCGCAGCTTGCACCTGCTGCGCATCTCCAACATCACACTGGTAATATACCACACCCTTAGCCTCAGCTTCCTCCTTGTCAACGGTTTTCAGGTCCAAGACGGCAATGTTGGCATTCCTCATCCCATACGTTTCCGCCAAAAGCCCACCGAGCCCATCGACACCACCTGTGATGACAATGACCTCCTCGCCCAGGTCAACTTCCCGGTGTGGGCCAAATGCTATCCTGTCGCTGACGATGCCAAAAATGCCAATCGCGGTCATCAACATGGACCAGCCCATCGCAATGCGCATCTCAGGCGCCTCCCACTTGGTGTACTGCGCACGCAGACACAGGACCACAATCCATGACACGAATGGGTGGAAGAACGTGTAGCCTAGCACGTACCATATCAGGTCGATGGTCAGGTAATGATGCCATGGGGCGTCTTCTCTCGGTCGCTGAGCCTTTTTCGGTGGCTGGAAGGGCACCGTCTTGATGGCGGACGACATTGTGGGTGCTTCGATGCAGGAGGGACGGTGCTCGAGCATGATGTAACGCGTGATGAACAAGTGGGTCCAGGCTGGCGCGTAACAGAAGCTCGTGATATTAGGTATTGCAGGTCGATATGACAACTAAGGAGGATGCTGGAGAAGCCCGAGGGTATGAAGAATCTTGGATGACATGATTCCGGTCTTCCAGTTCTTATTGCACGTTTGCAGAGCGTAATGCTGAAGGTTGCAGTGTTTCAGTGCTGTCGCGCCTGAGGTGTCAACCTTATCGTTAGCGTGCTTTCCCTTTCCCAATCGCAGATCTCAAAGCAAGAGCTGTCAACCCGAGCGACTGGCGCTTGTTCCTGGCTAGAGAGCAGGCAAGTTGCAAGACGTAGTTTGGAGGCACGAAGAAGCAGTGGCTGAAGTCATCATGAGCTACATCTCGTAAAGTGCGGCTGAAATCGAACTGCGGTTACTCCGGGGCTGCTGTGCCTTGAAAGTGGGCTTGCAGCACGCTGATCTCACCGGTGCATGAATGCCCATCATGACACCGGCTGAGCAGCAGGACCTTACGTGTCGAGTGACATTGCATTTCATTCCTGCGTGATGATTTGGTGAGCAGACATGTCTCCCATGCCCATGTGCAAACAGCTGGACAAGGATGCCTTGAGCTTGGAGGTGAAAGCTGTAGGGCTGGCTCGTTTCTACAGCAGCCCAACTCCACTACCAACAAAACAACCTCCGCAACCAATCGTGACGAGAAGCACACACACCTGCAACGAAGGCGTGACGACATGCCGTTGCTGATCTGACATTCCCCAGAAACTCCAGCTGCCGTTACCAGCTTTTCCGTAGCAATGTTCACATGTGCACGCGCGCAAGGGTCCCTCATCTGAGCCGCTTCGCCTCGCGACGGGCAGTAAGACACTGCACCAAGGCGCACTTGATCGATCGCGTCTGCCTGGTGTTCAAGACTACAAACACCCGCCCTGGCCTCTCGCCTCACTTCAGCGCGCACGGCGCAGACCTGATCGCCCGCCATGGTCAAAGCTGATGCTTCGCGAAATTACTATGCAGATCTGAAGGTCGCTCCAAACGCCAGCGAGAATGAGATCCGCAAGGCCTTTCGGTCGCTTGCTCTGCAATACCATCCCGACCGCAATCCTGGGCGCGAGCAAGAGTTTGTCGTCAAGTTCCAAGAGATCCAGGCTGCCCACGAAGTCTTGTGTGATCCAACGCAGCGGCTAAAGTACGATAAAGAGAGAACCAAGCACCGCAACTTGAACATACCTGCGAACACGCCGAACACGCCACGAGCTCGACCGCCGCCTCCACCACGCAATGCCTACACGACCACCACACCCCAGGGTTCTTACTACCGTCCCCCGCCCCCAAAGCCTCAACCTCAGCCGCAGCGACCGCCCCCACCACAGCACCATCAGACGTACAACAGCGGGCAAGATAGATTCACAAACAAGAACTTTCGACCACCACCGACCGCGCAACGGCCACATTCCAGCCACAAAGACACGCAGGACCGCGCGAACGTCTTCACAGCATGGCAGAAAATGAAGACGGGAGGCGCTCGGCCGGAAGAGTCTCGACCGCACAATCCTACAAACCCCAACAACCCCAACGGTACGCCCTTTGGGCGCAGTCAGAGTACCAGGGTGCCGTCCAATAAGACTGGCTTCAACCCAGGAACGCCAGGTGCAGACGAGGGGCCAGCGAAGTCAGGAGGGTACCGCTCAAGCTATGCTCGCCCAGCTGCGACGCCACCTACGCCGGCTGAATCAAGCTCGCCCAACGTTGATGCGCCTTTCTCAGAGGGCAATCGTGTACGAACGCCGTACTACACGAAAGCTGCAGGTATTCGTGAAGAGGGCATTGGCCGGTCTGCGAGCATGCGCAACTCTCCATCACATTCACATCAACCAAGCCCATCCCATGAAGGAGGATCGTACTCGGACTCTGGACATAGACAACAGCGTAACTCATATGGTGGTCACCCAACTAAGGGACACTTCCCCCAAATGTACCCAGACTCCAGCGACGAATCAGAGGCCGAAGTCTTCCAAAAGGGTACTGCCCATAGGCCGCGGGCGCAGCCAAGAGCTTCGAGAGCCCAGGTACCTTCAGCCTGGAACCAGAACGCATTCGCAACTCCCCCACCCAAGCAAGCTGCACCTCCGCAAGGCAACGTGCCCAATAGCTTCAAGAGTAGGAGTGAGGAAAGCATCAACATGAAGTTCTCGCCTTCAGATTGGCATGGCAAGTTTGGAGGGGGCAATACTGATTACTTCGCACCTAACGCGCAACCAACTGCGAAAGACAAGGGCAGACAGTCTCCAACACGAGGGAGGGCGGGGTCTCAGCGAGCAGCCCCGTATCCGCCACCAGGAAACACGTTCAAGACACAATTCGGGTACATGCCTCCGCCGCCTCCAGGCCCTCCACCCCAGCCTCAGTTTGCGCCACTTCCTGAGGCTTTACCTCACACTGCAAAGTTCAGCCCAGAAATCTGGTCTGAGACCTTCAAGGAACCAAGTTGGGCGCTGCCAACAGAAGGCTTGGATCGAAAGAACTCAGAGACAGTCAAGCGTCCAAAGCCTGTACGGAAACAGTCTGTGCCGAGACCGCAGGAGCAGAGTGAGAAGGCCCGACCAAAGTATCAGGCAACTGCAGAAGAAACGACGGGCGAAGCTGACGAGATGGACATTGATTCGGACACCCCTGTGCCTATAAACGCCAACACTTCCGCTACGAGACCTAAAACAGCACCATCTTCACCCAGGAAAGATAAGGCACGGAGGACAGGCTCTATGCCTCCGAAGACCGCTCCTTCCCCTGCGCCCGCTGGCGATCCTTCAGCACCAGGCTTGAACGGTCTTTCTGGCATCGCCACTGTTGAGCCATTCTTGTCAACCCAGAATGGAGGTCTCTCGCTTGATGCGCTCAAAGACACACTGCCATTCCAATCGCAGGCCTCCAACACTCATCCTACGAAACCGAACTCAGCGCGTTCCTTGAAACTCCCTCCAGTACCAGCGGCTCCTCACCCCCCTCTGAAACTCGATATGGCAACCACAGATGCCTACTTCAGCCACATGGAAGGCTATGTCAGATCGTTCAACGCTTTCAGCAAAGGTGTCGCCGATCACTTTGCCTCCAGGAGCGCAGAATTAGAAGATCTCGACGATCGCTTCATCCACAACCGCGGCGAGACCACCAAGAAGCTTGGTTTCGCCAGCTATCTCAATCGAATGAGGGAAGACGAGGCTGTCATGGTCATGTGGAAGGTCGCGCAAGAGAGGCACATCCAGGCACTGGAGCAGTGCGAGGAGGTTCGCAACAAGACAATCAAGCTGTATCAGTGAGCAGCGGGAGATCTCACGTGCAACATCCCTACTGTTGTACTGACATCTATCTAGCATCCAAGTGCCGAAAGAGGATACGAGTCCAACGAAGATGATGCGGGATCGATTCATTGACATCGTTGCTGCGCTTTCGCTTCGACGAGCTGCTTCGTTGCCTGCGCAAAAGCCAAGGCCGGTGGCTATGCATACGAAGGCTCCATCGTCACCGTACCCTCGCACCAAAAGAAATGCCAGCACGTCAGCCTAGTGCGCGGATGATGCTGATGATGAGTTGGGCCCAACGCGACCTGAGCCGTTGAAGATACGGAACAAGCCCAAGAGGCGTGCCCTTGGATAGCACGATGTTTGGGCACAGGATACCCTTATTTCTGTATGTGCGTTTTGTAGAGCAGCATTCTGCAAAGCGTCTTTGGACATGTATCCATATAGATAATGCATAGCGAATACAAGGTTGATACTGCGAGGCTGCTGCAGTATACCGATGTGAAGGCGTATATTTGTTAACTTGAGTACCAAAAGACAAAGGCAGACGGCTCTTAATACAGCATCAGTAATCACAAACCGCTGCCTCAACAGTCCTGATCGCAGCCATATCTCGCTCACCCATAGTTATATATCACAAAAGAAGGGAGGCGCGACAGCACCCTACCGCCTCAATGATCGAGCCAATGCCCTCTTACCACGTATAGTCAGCATTGACGACCGTCAACGCACGCCACAGATCTAGTTCTATCACCGGTCCCTAGCGAGCTTGCGAGCTATAGCTACCTGGATCTCGGCACCGCATAACCGAACCCCACACGGGCCTCACCGGTGCTTCTCGATGTCTACCGTCACGTTCACCGTCCGCGCTGCAGGAGCGGAAAAGCATCTTGGCAAGGACCTGTTCACACCAGCAGGAAAGTCGCTCACATCAGCGTGAACGTGTTCCTGCTGAGACATTTGTGTAGCACGTAGCTTGTATGCGCATGTTTGTATGGAGGGCTCCGGTAGTGGGCTCGCATGCATGCTTCCGAAAAGAAGCAAAGATGAGACGGGTTGCGCCTCGTCTCGATAGGCTTATGGAGCGCGATCGCATTGGGATGCGTGAAGTTCGTTGCTTCTCGCTCGATGACTTATTTGAGTCGTGTCGAGTTAGCGGTGAGCTAGATGGGGTGTGCTATTGTAGGTAGGACGTAGGTAGGACGTAGCAGACTGTTGTCAGCAGCAGTCGGGGTGTGGTGGTGCGGAAGCGTGGAAGGTGCGGAGGCAAGAGCAACGGAGCACAAGCAAGAACGCGAGATCTGTGTCGATCTGCTCAAGTGACAGGTGTGTAGCGTAGATGATGGATCGCGAATGGACTGTTACTGTCATCTTGCTTTTCGCCTGTGGGCTTGCCAGCTGCTGGGATCTTGAATGAGTGAATTGTCGTCCAGCGTCCTGCCGCGTGTCTTCACTCGATCGTAGAACAGAACAGTGAATAATATATCGTCAGGTTCATGTTTGAGCTATTGTTGAAGCGATGAGGTTTGGCAGCCGCTGTAGGCTATTGTTTCGAGTGGGTCCTGCACTGCAGCTGTGAGATTACTGTCCTGACTAACCACGATTAGCAGGAGCCAAAGCAGAAGCAGGAGCAGGAGCAGAAGCAACAAAGACGGTTAGAGGTACCTGAAAACGCGATGCCGGTACTTCGAAATTCACTCTTTTGCCATACTGCAGGAGCACCATTAGCGATCCTACCCTGACCTCATTTACTGTAGGATCTCTAGATCGACAGGGTAGACTTGTGGGCTTCACCGGAGCGAATGTCGTGTAGGAACAGACTCTTGCAAGAGCGCCTAGTGAAGCTAATGTTTGCTTTTGCGTTTGACCGTGACGACGGAGTTGGATCTACGGGGAAGCGGATTACGATGAGTGGTTTCCCCATGGCGTTCGGCGGGGACGGAGACTTTGAGGTTTTAAGATTTGCTAGTTGAGCACGATCTCAGTGCAGCCATGAAGCATGTCTGGTGGCCTGAATAGCTTGGGGCATCTTCCAGTTTTAACTCCGTCCAGGCCCCTCGTCATAGGTATGTCAGCATGGTCGATTCTTCATCTGATCTTGGTTGTGGTTGAAGTGAACCACGTTTGATGAAGAGAAAACTCTCAGCGAGATGTCCTTGTTCCCATATCGCCAGTCGGTCTAATTCCAGACGGTTGTAGGATTTCTGTTGCTGTGTCATCTAGAAGAACCTGTTGAGTGATTTTGGCCATCTCGATAACTTTTTACATCTGTGCTGCCCTCGAGTGAGTGGGTCTGCACGAAGTTCAGCTCTTCCACGTCGTGTGACCAGCCGCATATTGATCCCCGCGTCTGGTAGTGGATGCTCACGTAGCAAGTGCACTACTGTGTACAGTAGCCGTGCTGTAGGCTTCTGAATATTACAGCTCTGATAATGATGAAACCTCGGCAGAGCACCAATGGAACTACCTACCGTCGTCATGTGAGAAGTGACATCTTGATTGTCGACTTCAATTGACTTACCTCTTGCAGCGGCCAATCACGAGCACGAGATGACAGCCTTATGCTGCACAGGCCACAATGAAAGCTCCTCGCTATATTCGGGAACGCCACACGTAGCTTCAATATTATCAACGTCCGATCATAGTATCTCATCTGCCGTTGCTCAATCCCCTTCCTGAGGCGAGATGATGACAAAGCGACCTTCGGAGCCGATGCTCGCGGCTCGGAGAGCACACCCTTGTCCCCCAGAAACTCATTACAATCATACCCAGTACTGGGGTGAGTCTCTTCGCGCTGGTTAGGCTGCAACGGCCGGACGTTGTTGCTATAAAGAAACAAGGCGTTGGACGATCAAGGAGCCCACTGCCACGAGTTGTGGATCTTGATCGACGGCTATTCCCCTTCATTTGGTCCTTCCGACATTCTCGAACGCACATCACACCAGCACCAAGTGCTAAATGCGACATACAACGTCTGACTTCAGGGTACCTGTACGTACTTGATGGGATGAGGCAAATTCAGCAGTACCTACGAAGGATCGCAGTAATGTCAAGAGCCTCTTCGCCTGCCACCTCTTCCGCTCCGATATACGAAGCTCTTCATACTGGCCAATAGACCTGCCCAATCGAGGGAGGAGACGTCAATGCCAAAACATTAGCGGCAACCGCAGTGCCCAAACTGTCAAGTACGGGTTCGCGGTAGTCGCGGGAGTGTCATAACGACTCACCTGACAGCCAGGCTCAAGACGTGACGCATGTCGCCCAGTTTGGGCTCCAATTTCACCGGTGCGGCCACATTTGTGCGTGTAACACTCGCTCAATCGCGGATGTTTTTCGTGGGCGTCCCTTCCGGACGGGGCGGCGGGAACGGGTTAAGGATGCAGGCAGGTCGCCCAGGGAGGTTGCCGTCGCGCCGGCCTTGGTTTTTGCAAAACATGTTGGCTCCGTGAAGGTGCGCTCGTAAGCAACGGCATTAAGACGCGTGTTATAAGGCCGTCTTGCGGAGTGCCAAGCTTTGCGAAATCGAAAGTCAGTTGGAGAAGCTTGGACGCCACACAGAGTCAAGGTTTAAACGGCGCGCCCACCCCACGCACCATCACTTTCAACCTCCAAACCAACGTGGGCCGTTGCGCAGATCAAGCCACTGTCCAAATTTGGTTCACCTGTGTTAGTGGCATTTAGCGGCAGAACTGCGAGATGACACCATACCGTCTCCCAGCTGGCCCTCACACCAACCACTCACAGCTCCAGCATCAGCATCTGTCCGTTGCACGCTAAGGTGATTTTCTTTACACACAAACTCCGTAGTCACCGCTCCCTGCAAGCCCGCGGGACACGCCATTGCACCCGCACGATTTGTTCGGAAACTGGGTTCACTTCAACTAGCCAAACTTTGCAAGCAGGTGCTCGACCACACTCGGCCTCCCGGCTAAGCAAATCATCGCGTCCTCGATGCATGTCACCTGGACTAAGGTCCATTTATGCGGTTTGGCTATGCATCATGCTCGGGTACCTGTTTCGCACTGACCTCTATCTGCTGCTTTGCATACACAGCAGACGGACCGGCGCGCAGCTATGTATACCTCCGATCGCCATCTCAGCTTTTGACTGCTAAGCTATCAATATCGATCACTGAAATTCGACGCCACATCAACGCCGGCAGATCCTGAGTATTCTTATCTCCAGCCAGCTTCTTCAACATCACATTAATCACATCATCTCGATGTGCGACTACACCCAAGTGCAGTACAAATGCAGCCACCTACGGTACGTGGTTCGAGCCTGGTGCACGAAATACCAAGAAACGCACAAGAGATGCCCTGCGAATGTAGTCGCAATGTAAGAACCCTCAGGGAACATGGTTGAGAAAATGCTGATAGCAATCCAGAGAGTACCGATTGGACGAGGACTGCGGTTTGTTCACCAGGACCCTTGATGTGTTGAGATCATTCTGACATCTTTATCAGGTGACTGCAGGACCTCCACGACCAAATCACGATTCTGTTAGTCGAAAAGCTTGTCGATTTCCTTTTCACGATTTGGCTGTGTTACTGTTACTACGCAAGGCGCATACGGCACAGCGGGAGGCTGCAGAATACCCATGTTGAGATTGTTTCCTCTTTGAGATCCCTTTGGGCAACATATCACCGGAGCCATGTTTGCTCATTTCGCGACACATGCTTTTAACCTTGCCGGCACGCGGGCGCACTCTGTTCTCAAAGTCGCTGCGCCACGCTCTCACTGTTAGAACATGCCACCGGCAGTCGCCTGTTCTTTCCTACCGTCTTCAACCATGTATTGTCAGAAAGCCAACAACAAATTAAAGGCACTACACAGACGCCAAAGTCATTTCCTAGACTTCGACTTGTCGTTGCACTAAACTCTGCCACAGATGAATGGCACAGGGGACGGCGTAGCACGAGTTTAATGTCCGTCGGGGGCAACTCCGGTCCTTACGAACGCACATCACTGCCACTGACGTGGTGCCAACGTCCGATGGTGCGTACCGCGCAAACCGATATCCGACATCTAGTGGCACTTCATCTTGCATCATCTACAGTACTTTTCACCGCTATGTTCGATGTACAGTCGGGCACCTGTCAATCTAGCATGTACTTCGTGCAGCCGTGGCCATCGATCTTGCATGTCTACTCCCGACGCCCAAAACGCATCACCTCAGCGCATGCAGGAAAGCGCTCGATGTGAGATTTCAACCTCGGAAGCTCGAGCTGTTCCCAGTATCACTCAGTGGATTGGTGGAGAATACCTCAGGTCGTACGACAAAGAGCATACAGTGCCTAAAACACGGCTCAATCACGACCTCTCGACATCTCTAGCACAGGTTGTGCCCGATTCTAGATTTCATTTCCTACCCGATATCACAGCTCCCGTACTCGGCAGATGTGCTGTGTGGCCACCATGAGGAGTCTGGATCCAGATCCTGGGAGCACTTTGTGATATCGGGCTCCATATCACGGGGCTTCATGGCCAGTGAAACCCGGGTCGAGAGCGGTGCGCGTCTGGCTGACTTTGGCCGTTACTACAACACAAGGCTGGACCGTTGTTTCTCCTTACGAGCGTCCACCTTCCCGTTGGAAACATAGTCTGCAACATCAGCACACTTCTCAGCACGCATTACGGAGCAAACTACTCCCGTGGGCAAATGATAGTCCACCATTAGCTGTACGAGCTACTTGGCATGTAGTGATGATGTTGCGCCAACTGCATACAGATCCACTGCGACAACCCGAATCTTGGTTAGCAGATCCTGTGGGCTTCCACATGGCTTGGACTAGAAAAGCCGCGTCAATCAAGCCGGCCGTTACTAGCTCTTATCACTAATGAGGTGGTCGATCAAGGTGAAGTATAGCAGGGCGGCAGCCGAGCGAGAATGTGGCTTGATTCTGCCCCTCGTCGGCTTCATTATCAACCAACCGCAGACTGAGTCAGAATGCTTCGCAGTCACCAACCGCAACTAGATCACCAAGAAATTCTCCTGCAATGTTCTGTGAGGATGATTATCCCACTAGCCTCCACTCAACGCGCGATTACAAGCTCCGAGGAGCATGACCCTTACCACCATGCAGCAAAGTGGACTGACTCGGAATGCAAGCCCGCACCCAACCGCCCACGACCAACGCCTCATCCTGGACCATTTCCCTTTGTTGTCAACGGAAGCCTTTCCACACGAATGGCAGCTCGAATTCGAGAAGTCCCCACCGGGGCAGCTGTAAGCCCATTGTCGTACAGACCTAATGCAATCCTGCTCCACGCCTCCAACTGGATTGGGAAATCTCGTTGATCAAGTTGACGAAAAGGTCAGTAACTGATGTTCGGGTGAACGGCACTGTTGCCGAAACTCCAAAGCTTCAATCTTACAATGCCGAACCGCGAGCTAAGATCTTGTTTCAAGTGCAGCTTCCGTTATCCCCGTGCGTATGCGAAATTTATGACATATCAGCTTTCGCGCGTTAAACGTCCATCTGCCGTTGTGGAGTACTCTGAAGTCTATGACGAAGCCAGCAAAGCAAGGAATAGGGAAACGTACGAAGAGCCTCTTCATACCCAGCAGCCCCAGCAGTACATGGCCTCATCCGGACGGAAGATCTTTAGAGCCGTGCCAGCCTTCAATTGAGAGCTGAATCTTCGCAGCCGCCTTGCATATGCGCACGAGACGAGGTTGCTTTGATGCAAGACTCGGCTTCATCTCGCGTTCAAATGCATCTCGCTTAAATATCTGCAGTCGTGCAATGAGTGTGCGAAATTCAATCGATCACTGCAAGGCTGCTACGATTTCGTCAGCATTACTGTTCATTAGCCATCGTGACTTCGATGTCGCACACTCACATTTTGGCTAACAGCCTTAGCCAGGATCGCTGGTCGTCTCTTTCAGGACTCGCTCTCGGACAAAAGTGCGAGCCAATCGTTAGCCTATGTATGAACTTGTCCTCGTCAAGCCTCATCCTGCTTTCCAACTTCCTGCAATCTGGGACGCCACAACGTGTCGGCATTTTTATCCAAGACCACTCAGCAACACCAGCGAATACGAACAATGACTGTCGACAGCATGCACCTGCATCGGTACTTTGACTGCAATCAGTCATTACCATTGGTGACGCCTGCATGCGTGCGAGTATCCTCCTAGCTGGTACACGACGTTTCTAGGACGAGCGACATGGCACCACAAAAAGCGATCTGATTCATGCCTCAGGAACCGAGATTTTGGCTCGCGGGAGCGGGCCGAGCTGTGACAGAAAGCGCCGTTTCGCTCGCAGACGCAGGCAATCGGTCCTTCTGGATCAAGCCTTCGAAACCCGTCCCCTTCACGAACATGCTACATCGTACTACATCAGATCATTAATCAGATCTTCCATGAATTTTCAGCATGGAGATCAAACAAGGCCTCCATTATGGCGCGACTGCTGGTCATAGCCAAGCCAGCAGCGTAGTCTCTGCTGCGCTGACCAAGTGCTGAGCAAGCGGCGGTGCGATTCAGGCCCGATGCCCATCTATCACAAACCTTCATCGACACAGCCAACACCAGAAATGAAGTAGGTCTACGCCAACTTCACAAAAATGAGACCACTTTTGGACGGCAATCTCGATGGGCGTCTAGACAAACCTATCCTGCCTCGGCTCATGCCATGCTTAGCAACAAAGTTGCATGGCCGCCCGTCTCGTGCTCGTCTCAACCGCTACCAACAGACGGGGCGAACTCCGTCCCTTCGACATGCACACCCGTTTACGATGATCACCACAACACGAGCTGGGCTGTTGGGCTGAAACGCGCGCGATCCTAGCCACGCGTGACGTGCATGCGAACGCTCTTCGCAATGTCGGAAGCTTATCAAGTGGGTTTGCATAGGCACACACTGAACGGGTCGTTTATGTCCACGATCTCGCATCGCACATCGGTATAAACTCTGCACTTACATGGTTCAGGCATCCCTACGGAAAATTTCACTCACGGCATATGCTGTTTCCGCGGTGCTCACGGCAGAGCCAACACTATTTCTGTTTGTGACCCTCCCTTCGCTCTCATTGAACCGACGCCTAAGCCGTGGCGGTCCTATTCCGGTCCTCGTTCGACCAGTACCCGTCTTCCCCGCGAAGCGCAACGTCTCACCCTTAGCCTTCGGGGGCCCGACAAGATTTGTCCGCCTGGCGACTCACGAGTCCTCTCTTCACGATACGGAACCTTCGGGGTCAAGGAAACGACGAGGATACCATGGAGAGCCAGTGCGCAGTGATCAGCCGTTCAATGTGTATGGCTTGATTGCGCGTTACGGCCCGAGTATACAGGTATAGCAGCTCTGGAAAGATTACAGCATCGGTGAAACATCACGGACGGGGGAGCTCGTCGCTCTTCTTCCTCAAGGTAGGCAGTAAGACCCTGGGCTATGCTCGAGCAGTCTCCGGCTTGTTCCCTCGGTGTGGAGTACGGCAGTGAGCTCGCCGGACAGGGCTGCAGTCGGCGGAAACCTCCTCGGCGGATGCATGAACGCGTCGTCAGGATCACGCACGACACAAAGTCGAGCTCTCGTTGGATCGGGGTCAGGCGGGAAGAGTACGTAGAGAGTCTGATGAGACAGCAATCCTAGCACGGCATTTGGCCGAGCGCCTACACTATTCGAAGCTTTCGCGGTCGATATGTCGGGGCGTGCGACAGAAGAGCAACACTCAGAAGAGGCCGCGAAGAGTCCTCGTTGAGGGGTATTACACAGCAGATCTGAGGCGTATGCCGGCAAGAGATGCCGCCAACCAGATGATCGTGTTGAAGCCAAGTGCTCTTAGCACGCGTCTGCTGTGGCTCAGCTCAGTGCTTCGGAGGGTCTCGGTGTGCACTACAATATCTCGTGCAGGCAACTTAGTTGTGCGATGTACAATCCGGAGACCATGTTGTCACTCACTAATGGAGCACCCAACGTGCAGCAATCATCTGTGAAGATCTTGGACCAATCATATAATTCGTATGTTGCCATTTTCTGATTGGTCGCGCTCGCGAGAGAAGCGACAGGAACAGGAAATCGCCCCCGGCGATGGCGCATCATCCCCATTCCAGCCGCCAAACATGTCATACTCCCACGAAGACATACCAACGCCTGAGAATGGATACTATGTCCTTGTTACCGGCGCCAACAGGTGAGGAGAATCTACCAATCCATCAAAACCGTCAATTGACCAAAATGCAGCGGCCTGGGACTTGGCATCTGTACGCGAATGATCGACGAATTTCTCCAAACACGCCCGCAAACCGAATCCCTGGTTCTTGTAATCACCACACGAGACAAGAAGAAGGGCGACGCCACGATCGAAATCCTCGAGACACATCTACGACAGGTCTGCCGCCAGCATGAGCGCTCCTTACCAGGCGTCACACAGTTGCTACAGGGGCGGATACACTTCAGGCAGGAGCGATTGGACCTGCTGAGTCTGGTCTCAGTGCAGAGGCTAAGCAAGAAGTTGCTCGGGACCGCACCGAAGCTTGATGTCGTCATTTGCAACGCGGGCATTGGCGGGTGGACTGGCATCAATTGGCCTCTAGCTATCTGGAGCATCCTCACAAAGTTCAAGACCGCTGTAACATTCCCCACATACAAGCTGTCTGGCAAAGGATGGTTCGCCAGACCGCAACTACCGGCTAAGGACGGAAAGGCACAGGACGAGCCACCACTGGGCGAGGTCTTCTGCGCCAACTTCTTCGGACACTATCTGCTGGGTCACTACCTTGCACCCCTCCTTGCACGGCATTCCAAGAGCGAACATACAAGGGGAAGGATAATATGGACCAGCAGTCTAGAAGCGTACGCCCACACGCTGAACATGGACGACCTACAAGGCATTCTCTCTGAAGATGCTGCATATGAATCGTCGAAACGACTAACAGATGTCATGGGCATCACATCCAGACTTCCGGCTACATCAAATGCTGTCGACCAGTACCTCGATCTCCCCAATGAATCCAACCTCACGAAACCTCTGATCTACGTCACACACCCCGGTATCACCGCGACCGCTATCTTCACCCTCCCGCTCGTCCTTGAATATGCCATGATCGCCGCGTTCTACATCGCTCGCTGGATCGGCAGCCAGTGGCATCCTCTTACCCTCGAGAAGGGCGCCGTCGCCATGGTCTGGCTCGCACTCGCCAAGCAGAGCACACTAGACACAATGGAGGAGAAAGAAGGTGTAGGCAAGTGGGGCAGCGCAACAGATGCGTGGGGTCAAGAGCGCGTCGAGCGAACAGAAGTCGCTGGTTGGGGCTGGGGCGGCCGGCTCGCAGAATACAAGAGGAAAGGAAGGGATCCGCATGCAAAGGATCTCACGAAGGAGGATAGGGAGAATTTCGAGGTGCTAGGTAGACGCTGCTGGGAGGAGCTGGAGGCGCTCAGGTGCGAGTGGGAGGATAGGCTCAGACGTGCTGGCGTTGCAGTCGAGATGGATTGAGCGTCTACCTGCTCGCTACCTGCTCGCTTTGCCGCATTGTACAACCACACAAGACAGGCACGTTCGCGCCGCAGTAACACCTTGTAATATCATTCAGACTTTCTTCTTTGACACCAACACGATGGGCACCTGTACCTGCCCCTCTCTCCTGACCCACTTTCGAAACTCTATGCATCCCAACATCAGTTTGAGCCGTTGAACACACGAGCAGTTCGCGGCCGTCTCAGACAAGATCTTCAGGTCTGGCCCTCAAACTTGGCCTCACCTTCGGCCTGCGCACTCGAACTCTGGTTCCGTGGCCCGTTAGCGTTGGGACTATCGCCGGGGCCCGCTCCGTTTTGACGGGCTATGATGTATTATTTGTACTGTTAGTGTGAAGGGTGGGGTAGTGAACGGTTCCTCTCGCTGATCGCTGGCGGTTGAACCGCTGTTCGACGGGCAGCTTAGAGTGCGAGCTGGCTGAGGCACGAGGCTTGAGGAGGCTGTGCTCAGGACCTCGAGACGAAGATTGGATGCCTCAATGGGTAAATTCCGCTAATGCAGTGCAACGGGTGTACACATCCATGGACGCGGAGAACGTGCAGTGCTGCTTATATAGCCCCTCATCTTCACGTTCGTACATGACAGATCACCTGTCTCTTGCATCCTCACGAAACAACGGATTGGGCATCTCTGCGTGCGGCCGTTCGTCAAGCAAACCCAAGGGTTCAACCATCGCCACAGCTAGATTTCTCCTGCAGATGGCACGGCGCTACAGCGGTAGCTTGTGGTTCGCGCCAGGAACGCGCCTCATCCCGCTATCACCGTTCTCGTGCTGTTGCCTCAACGAATGTACTTCTTCCTGCAGGTGTGAACGAATGAGTGCACAAAACGAAGGTGGCTTAATCACAGTTGCTTCTCCTGTGATGGTCAGTCCTCGTCAATGCAGGGCAGTCCTGCAGAGATCCCAAGCCAGCACATTGGGGTCCACGGGCTACTGCACTGATCCGCAGCTAACTCGCCCAGCAGCCAGTCAGCACAGCTGGGGAACGCAGGCCGTCATGCGGGACAACGCCGCGCCGCCTAGCGATGCATGGCCCTGAGCAGAGGGACCGACATTGATTTGCAGGTGCGCTCCACAAACAACATGCAGCTGCTGCCCGACGCACATTGCGCTTTTCGTCCCACGGCCCCTCTTGCCATCGCGCCCATATCTGGGCCTTCTACTTCCCCGCGCCAGCTCGCAGTGCTTGTGGTTCTGTCTGCCGTGGCTGGGTGCTACATTCCATTGCTTCTCCAGAACGCGGGAGTTCACCGCCTATTTGACCTCCGCCAGCCCCAGCGAACCGATTTCTGGCCCTGGCGCACTTTTGAGACTGCGACATTGAGACATGGCACCGAAGACAGACCCTCTATCGAGCGACTTCCCTCCCGTATTTGCGCGCAACACCATCTAGATCACCCTCACCATCACCGTGAAACCGCGACCAGACTCCGCGACGGACCGCGCCGACCCACATTACACAGGGTACCCTCCAGGTTCAATGACGTTGTGCTGGACCTTTGCCCACCACAACGCTCTTCAGCAGTCGCGCGACGGGACCATACGCACCTAAAGAGTCGGAGTACCACATTGTGGAGTTCAAGAACCGGCTTCAGGGTTCTTTATTGCGGTCTTTGACTCTGTGCGAAACAAAAGAGTGGCTCGCAAACCATCATATAGTCATTCCCTGCGCACGACCCACACCTACCGAATCAGCTATCATCAGGTCCAAATTACTACGACCAACATTACGAGCACACGCCCAGCATGGCGACCCAACCTCCCTCGCGCGGGTCTTTCATAGACCACACCTTCCACCCCGATACGCCCGACCCCAAGCCTGCGCTCATCCGGACACCGACCTCTATGAGTGTGCCCCGGAACGAGCTACTGCGCAAGACGCTGGAGGCCAGACGAGCTCAGGACTCCCCTGAAACTCCTATTCAGAGCTCGTCGAGGCCAGCGTCTCTCGACTCCTTTCTTCCCCGCCTCCCAGCGCCGGACCCCTCGGCACGACCGCAACAGCTGAATAGCCCAGCTATGTCGCCGGACCCCTTCGATGAGTTTGACCTCCCAGCAGATCTAATTGCGCCGGAATCGCCTATCCAGAAGAGGCACCCACGGGGGAAAGATGACACACCGCCGCGCGGGAAGACTAATCAGGAGCTCACCGCTGAAGTGCAGAAGTTGAGGAGGGATCTGATGACAGAGAAACTGCGATGTGAGTTGACGAAGAAACAGCAAGAAGAGGAACATGAGAGACTGGTGAAGGCGAATAAGGAAGTAGACCGACTGAGCTATCTTCACGAGGAGATGCGTGAAGTTGAAGCGGAGAACAGGCAGCTGAGAGATTTGCTCGAGAAGCATCAACAGGACATGGACGAAATCGATGACATGAAGGATCACATCGATCAGCTACAAGCTGAAAGAGACGCCGTCGAAGAACAAAAGAGGGAACTCCGTGCGGAATTCGATGACATGAAGAAGGCGACTGACGCAGAACTCGCGAATATGCAAGATGCTCTCAAGGAAGCCGTGGATCTGGTTCACAGCATCGAAAACGAGCAAGCGAATCTCGTGAAAGAGAACAATGACCTGAAGAGCGAGAAGGAAAGTCTCAGGAAGGAGCTCCGCGCTTGTGCAGCAAGGATTGCCGCGATCGAGTCGCGGCGCGTGGATAGCAGCCCAGAGTGTCCTCAGCAGTCCCTCGTCGATACCAGCCTTGACGAGTACCGCCCTGCTACCAGCCTTGACGACTCGGACTACTACAGCCAGCCATCCACACCTCGCGCCGGCGTTGACAAGGATGCGCAATCTCTGCGATCAGTCAATTCAACTCGTTCAAGACAGTTCGCGGAGTTGGCCAGAGAGCGCACTAACTCGGCGCGTAGATTGTCGCTGCGCATGTCAGACGCTTCAATGCGGGCTGCAAGCGTTGTTTCTGCTGCACAGGCTCCTGGAGTCCTGCGTGTTCCTGAGGAGCACGCGAGAGTTCCGCCACAAGCGGTTGACCAGAGTTTCAGAGAGCGACGATATCATCAGTCAGCTACCGAGCCAGTGATGGCTAGATCAGAAGCCGACCTGCATCGGCCAGCAACAGTCACGCTCATGCAGACTCACCAGCCGTCTGGATTGCGAAATGCGTACCGACCTGATCAGATGCCACGGACCAGCATATCACGGCCCTCATCGAATCAACATGCAAGCCTAGGCAAGCTCTCACGACCGCACACTCGTGGACACTCCGCTGTCGATCCGATCCCATTGCCACCGCCGCGTATGAGCAGCCGGCATGCACAGACCTCCAGCGAGATCCATCTTCGTCCACAGCCCTCAGACGCGACCTTCGAGTCTAACACAACGTGTGGTACTCTGATAGGGACAGAAGAGCAAAAGCCAGAGCAAGTACTAACCACATGGACTTCAGCAGCCCCTCGCGCTTCCTGTGTATCATTACTGACAGCCTCGCCCCGTATAGATCTAGCAGACAGAGACCGCTGGTGGAAAGACACCGAGCACGTGAAGCCGCTGCTGCGGACGCGAGCGACGACGAAGACCCTCCGAGCAGACTTCAGCTCAGACGAAGGCGTTTCGGAGTCAGAGACCTTCGCCGTTAGGGCAGGCGGCGTCAGGACGACTCCTACTACGCCCGCATCGGAGAAGCCGCAGGAGGATTTCTTGTTCAATCCGAAGGAGAATGAAGAGGATTTTATGCGCAAAGCAATAGGGAAGCTCAAGGGCAGTATTAGGAGACGACATAATGAGTCGCTCTAGTTGGGCTTTATGACTGTACGCTTCATGACCTCTCTTTCTGTATTGGGTAGCATGGCGTTCTTTTGGACGGTCCGCGAGGACATGGGATCCGGCATTTGAAAGGTACTTTCTGGGTTCCTACGCGCCGGCGAAGCGCTTTTGGGCATTTTTGGGACTGCTGGCATGCAGATGTATTCATGGACTGCTTCGAAAATACTTACTCGTTCACACTTGCAAATGAGCACGTGAAAGTGCGCTCCGCACGTGCTTCTCGGAGGTGCCACGTTTACTCCGCAACCCCTACCACGGTTCCGTCATCGCCGTCTCCCCAACCGTCCACCACCCTCCAACTTTCCTCGGCCAATCCGCCCACACATCGAACATGCGAGCCCAATAACCAACACCGACACAGACCATTTGAGACGAGTCAAAACTGTACCATGATCTCCTCAGGCTTCACCAACGCGCCCGTCAGCCAATTCCTCGTCTTCGGCACCGTCATCGGGTCCCTCGTCGCGAGCCTCACCGACACACGATACTACCTCCCGATTGCGGTCGTGCCGCACATCTGGGGCTATGGACAGCTTTGGCGCGTGTTGACGTGGAGCTGGGTGTGGACGAATAGTACGGAAGTGCTGTTTGGCGTGCTGGGGTTCTATCAGCTTAGGGTTGTTGAGAGGTGCTGGGGGAGCAGGAAGTTTTTGGTACGTCCAGAGACACTAGAGCTTTGATTTGATGCAGCTTTGGATCAAGAGCTACGCCGCTGGGCTCCATCCGCTCGCTACGCTCACTAACACTCCACAGAGCTTCATCGTCGCCACACTCCCCTACACAACGCTTCTCCCACCGCTCCTACTCACCTTCGTCCTCCGCCCGCTCTCCCTCGGATATATCAATTATCTTCCCTCCGGCCCGACGAGCCTGCTCTTTGCCCTCCTCGCAAACTACTACGCCGCCATCCCCTACACGTACAAATACCGCATCGCGCCCTCTTCTCCCTCTTCCCCCACAACAACGCAGCAAGCAACGTCCATATGGTCCCGCTCCCTCACAATCACATCAAAAGCGACATCCTACCTCGCTCCCTTCCAGCTCGCGCTCTCTCAGTTCCCTGGCAGCGTGATCGCCGCGGCGCTCGGCTGGGCCGTGGGAACTGCGTATCGCCGCGACTTGCTGCCGGGAGCATACGGGTGGAGGGTGCCTGGGTGGATGGTGGGTGAGGAGGAGGGCGAGAAGGAAGGGTTTGAGGCGCTGAGGGGCAGGCTGGAGAGTGAGCGCGAGGGAACGAGTACGGGGATTCTTGCGCAGGAGGGGACAGTGAGGAGGAGGACGTTGGGAGAGATGATTGGGGGACAGTTCGGCGGGGGACGATGAGTAAGAGGTACACAGGTCATCAAGAGAATGTGAATGTGGATATGCATAGGGTCGCATGCGTTGTTGCGCCTGAGAATGGGAAACCCGTGATGATGGCCTCTCCTAGAAGACCTACGAATCTGCCGCTGATGCAGAGATATCGGTGCGTGAAAGGCATCTCCGTAAGGCGAGGCCTAGGTGCACATGGCAAAATGCATGCACGGTGCATTCACGGCTCCGGCGTGCTTGCCACATGCATAACCACGGCCGCCCAAATTGCAATGCAGAAATCCTGGCCGTGTTGCAGCCTCGAACCACTCCTTACTTCGATAGGGGCAGCAATATGCGGCGAAACTGTTCTCATATCCGGTGAGGCAGGTGGTAGTAAGCCGCTGGTAGCCACCAGAGGTCTGGTAGGGTTGCAAGGTGTCCGCAAATATTCTTTGACTACCTCCAATGATTGTGCTCAAGGCAACTGTTGTCACCAATTGCTGCGCTCCCCTTGCCTGTACCTGGGATGGAGTGCCTCGCCGAACATTACGACTGCTTCGGAGGAGACTGCTGTCCTTGATGAAGGTCGGATCCACGACCATGTTAGCGGTCAGTGCTCATTGCACGGCGATCAAACAAGCACAACGTCCCTCCGACGCACGATGCTCTCATTTCTTGCTTTCAGTCCTTGATGCACGGTCTCTGTTGTAACCCGTCTCTGTTACCGTCTGTAAAGCGAGATGACGGCCAAGGGCAGCGCGGCACGGTGTTACTTGGTCAAAAGAGATGAGATCATGGATGGTCATTCTTGGATGATCATACAGAGCTAGAAGAGCAGGAAATTCGATTGATCCCACATCAACTGTAGTATTCCAAATCAACCAGGCGACAGCTATCGGTGGTGACATGCCGACAGTCCTCAAGGATCACAACCACAGTGCGAAGCACATAGTCCACATCCGCTGTGAACCATTGTTGCAGTGCATCCCTTCTCGCTGCAGCCGTAGTTGAGAGGCTCGGTGGGGATTTGGATCGCCATGCTGAGGTCACTGAGTAGGCGTTTGGTCGGCTTGGGCTTACAGATCAGCTTTGGTCTAAATGATGAGAGGCAGTCGTACCTTCAGATGAATGGAAACCAATGATCGCAATTGGAGTATAGATTCGTTAAGAAACTGCGAGGAGTCGAGCCTTTATCGTTCGTCTTGAGCAGTTGCGATACCTGGAAGGAGTGCATGACCCCGCTCTTTGGAAGGCGAATCACACAGACAAGACTTACACCCTCAGCTCCTTATCTCAATGGTCCAGTCACTCTATCCAATCATGCAGGTTCTCAAGTTCAAGAGGGAAAATACTGGCTCAGTCGTAAAGCACGACTCGTTATCATTGCGCCCGGTTACGCTCAAGCATCTTCAGCCTCAGCGTACATTCTCACTCCCTTACCTTCTCCTATAACAGATAAACATATCTTCATTCGATCGAATCAAGGGGCATAAGGGTTGGTTAGCCAGCATAGAAACCTTCAAATGGCGTGGCGAGCGAACAGACAAGGTACGCATTAGTAATGTGTATAGGTGAAGGAAAGTCATGAACTTGTTGACTGCTTCGCGCTCATGACACCGAAAGCCAATTAAACACCATAGAACTTTAGCTGAAGATGTCAGATGGCGAAGGCAGCAGCAAATGGCCACGGCACCAAAGAGGTAGAGCAACCTTCATAATGCGCATTATTGCAAAGACCTACAAATGGAAGAACGTTGCTTGAGCAAAAAAGAGGGAGCCTCGTGCGAAACGAATTCGTAACCTCAGAAGTGCAAAAACAATAACTTGTTTAGAATCACCTAAGGAGTATTTACATGCTTCCCCGAAGCACGGATGATCAAGCCTGGGATACCGTTGCCATTGATGAGAAGAGACACGCTTTCATGGTGCATATATGTACAAGTAGCTCGAAGGTAAGTGAATAGCACCCTCACTCGATGTGCGCTGAATCATGAACGCGTGTAGCCTCCTCGATTGAGAGTACGAAACGACAGAGACGGTTCCCGTGATACTAAGCGAAGTACAAATTGAATCGAAATGCGTGATCCGCGACGTGAGAGCAACTGGTGGATCTGCCATTCAAGAATCAGCACACGCCATGCAAACGGCAATGCTCAGTGCATGAATTACTTCCACAGCTCAAACTACGTCGTCCGAATTCCGAGTGACATGTAAAGCGAGACCTTCACAGTAGCGACTAACAATTCAATACCATCACGTAGTCATAAAAGGCTTCCGTGCATGATCAGACACCACCGCAAAACTAACTAATCACATCCCTTCCCTTCCCATCCAAGAGGCCTTTCCAGATCCTTCCAATGGTACTGACCACCTGCAGCTCACGCCGTTCATCGATTCGTGCAATGACGCCGACCGTCGCAGACCTCCGGACCCCGAGACCGCCGGACCGATAGGGCTGCACCTCCTCCGATCCGAGTCTAGACATGACATGTCAAAGGATGTACGATCCCCGGTAGGCTTGGAAGCCGAAGCGCGAACATTTGGAAGATTGTGAGGAGCGGTGAAACACCAATGCCACGTTTCTCTGCTTTCGTGTTGAGTGAAATTCGGTGTAGCGGAGACTGACCCGCCTTGGTGAGTGAACATCTAATCGGACGGTGCGGTGGTTCGGCCGACGCGGATGATCACAAAACACCTCGAGCACGTGTGGGAATTGGAGCAGAATGGAGTTATTGATCGATGTGATTGAGCAGTACCAAATATGGTGGGTATCATAGAGTTCGCACCTAGGAGATTGATCGATCTTGAGTAGTGATAGTGACATCCAGAAGAACACCCAGCGGAACTTGTAGTCCAGTCCGCGATGCATACAGAATGACCTGACGCCTTTCAAGCCTTCTCCTTGCGGCCAAACATGCCTTTGAGACTGTTTTTCAGCTTCGCCCTAATACCAGTGCAGTCCTTGTCTTTGCTGCCCTTCTTAAGATCCTCCTTGCTCGTCCTGCGGTCTATTGCGTCTCTTTCCTGCTTCTTGGTTCTCCCTTCACTCCGCCCACGCTTCTTCTCCTCCTTCCTCTTGCGCTCATTCATGACGAACATGCTAGTCGGCCGCCGTTTCAAGCCCGGTCCGTCAGTGACACCAGAGTCCCACATGCCAGCGGTCGTGATGGGATTGAACGCCGACTGGGTTTTGCGCGTTCGGTCCGATTCCGGAAGCTGCGGTGATGGGAGGAGCATGGGAGAGGATGGTCCGTCTGTCGAGGGGCGGATGACGGTGGGTGTAGGGATGATGAGAACGGGAGGTCGTGGTGGAGCCTCTACTGTGGGTGTCTCGACTGGTGATACTGTTGGTAGTGCCAAATTCTTGAGCCTCAAGATTTCTTCGCTGCGTTTGTTTTCTTTGTCTTCTTCGGTCTCTGAGAGCGTCTCAACCTGAGATGGGATGCCGTAGCGTTTCTTCAGGCTGCCGGTCATGCTGTAGAGGTTGTGTTGTCCTGTGGAATTGGCGCGACGCCCGCGAGTCTTCACAACTGGAGAGGAAGGAACTATCTTCGCCGACATTGGCGAAGCAGGAGCATCGGTGGTGAAACTCGCGTGGCGGTTCAGTCTATGCGAAGTATTTCGAAGCAGCTTAGGAATAGACTTTTCGGTATCGTCCATTGAAGCCGGAGATGCCGAGCGCGGCGATTCGAGGAAAGACATGGATACTGTGCGGCACACTGGAGGACGGACGTTGCCAGAGTGGTTGAACGAGGGACAGAGCGGCGAGCTGACATGCTCGTAGCTTTCGTGGAGAGACGATACCCAGATGCCGCTCACGACAATGAAGCGTCGTAGAGCCTCTTCGGTCTTGATGGGGAAGCGGTCGATGGCGTCGAGGAAGGAGGCAGCGTCGATGCTCGCAGGGGTGAGTGCGGGAGAGGGAGGGACGTGAGCACTGGGTGACGGAGGCTGCGTTGCGGCAGGCATGACATATGAATCGCTCACGTCTATACGGGTTTTGGTCATACTGGCAATGACGGGATGGCGTCTGGAGTTGGCGCTGATGGTGCTGAAGTTCCACTTGGCATCGTCTTTGGTAGGCGGGAGGCCAGGAGAGAGCTGCGAGGTGATGGACTGGCTGGAGATGCGGCGAGAGTTGGGCGGCTTGCTGACCCAGCGGGCCTTCATGGCCAGACCGTGCGCGTCGAGGGAGTTGAACTCGAAGCCGCCGTTGGGCATGGGTGTCACTTCCCAGCGGCTCGTCCCGTCGTCCATGCAAATCTCGGTATGGCTGACGACCTGGCCGCGCTCCATCTTACCGGGGCAGATGACGCCGATTACTTCTCGTGAGCCCCATCTTTCGTCGTCCGACTTGTGCTCGTCGTCGGTCTGGCCGTAGGCGGCAGCCTTGACAATGAGCAGGTCGCTGTGGCCGAGCCGCTCGCGGGTGTTGAAGGTGCGGGCCAGGCGGCGTGTGGAGCGGGGCGCAAGGAGCGCGAAGGGAATGACCTCGTAGACAGGCTTGGGGCGCTGCGAGGCCTGGACCTGGTGCAGCTGCAGCTGGACCTTGGGGCGGAGGTGCAGCTTGGAGCCTCGTTGTACGGTGGGCGGGGGCCGGGCGAGCAGGTAGGACGTCTTTGGGCGCGCGGCCTTCTTCTTGCGCTTCTCGTCGGCGGCTGCGCTGCTGCCAGAGGAGACAGGCCGGGAGGGGGCGGGGGAGTCGGGGTTGTAGTGAGCGTGAGTGTGAGTGTTCACAGGGGAGGCTGCGTTCGTTGTGTGCGCCGTCTCCTGGGTCGCCGGCGACTGGGTCTGGTAGCGCAGCACAGAGCCGAGGAGGGACAGCGGCATCGAGGCCAGCGAGTAGGCGCCATTGCGAGCGTTTGGTGAAGACGGTTCTTGAGGGGAGGAATCGTGCCCGTGTTTGGCGGAGTCAGCGGTCAACATGTCCAGCAACATTGCACCCGCTATGGCGATCGACACGGCATGCTGGCAGCGGGATCAGCCTCGATTCTATAGGATTGTCCACAAAGGCAAAGGGGACCCGAAAGGGGGAGCATAAGCAGCAGGCGACCATGGCCATATTTGAGGTCCGCAGCCTGTGCACCTAGGAGTTTGAGGGGCCCCTCTCCGCGCAGAGACGCAATCTGCTGCCGCGCCAGTGCGCAATGCTCACCATCCACGGGCGGACTACTTACAAGCCACAGCTAGCACCGCGCTGATCTATGCAGGGAACACGCAGCCAATCGCGCCCCGAGGGTGTAGGTATAGTACTAGGTACTGGGTTGTCGAGGTACCGTGTGTCTCAGGAAGTGATATGTGGCAGCAGGACAGCGATTCCACACTTCTTCAAGAACGCCATGCACTGCTGGACCATGCACGCGGATGGTCGGCTCTGGCTGCAGTTCCCTCGTCACTTCATTTGCAACGGCCTGGCCATCGGCCGTGACTTGCACGCACGAGGCACACTCCAACGCCGTCATGTCTCCGGCCCGGTAGCGCACGCTTCTCCCAAACTACACACGAGACGCAACGGGCCAAGCACACTGCACAGACTGCTCCATGATTCGCTCATCTCGTTTGTTTCATGCGACTGTGGCTAGGCCGTCGCGTTTCTGCCCTGATCCATCGTCTCCTGGCTGCTTGGCGCTGAGGACGCTCAGTATGCGGCCCCCCAAGACGTCGTCACCTCAGCATTGTCCTGGCCGCTTACGGCCTTCGGTCATTTTGCTGACGGTCAGGACGGCGTCGTTGGAGCAGCCAACGGGCAGCTTCAGCAACATCTCTCGCGATCGCCATTTCCGTAACCATCCGGATAGTGCTGCCTTGCAACGACTGATGTGCTGAGGTGGTACACTGCTAAGGACTCGAAACGGCAGCTGGAGTGCGCGCGTATTGGTCGTATACGTAACCTCATCAACCTCATTGGCTGCCAGCAGTGCCACGGTAAGCTCAAGCGAGCTGCATTACCCAAGCCATATCGATAAACGAGCTGGGCCATGGAACCTCAGCTTGATGAAGCATTGCATAGCACCAAGATGGTAGTCGGTGATGCTTGGGAAGCTTGAACCGAGACTCGTGTTGCATTGACTTGCTCAGACTAGACGAACAACAGAGATTGCTGCCCCAGAAAACTCATCTTTTCAGCAGCCTCACCGCTCGCCGAGCCGCCCACACCACACAGGCATCAGCCGATTGCTGCATTGTTTCTGCATCCCCGCTCTTGTCAACCTCTGCAAATCGTCCCAAGCTTTCGTCCTCGCCCTGCGTGTTCTGTTCGTCCGATCGGTATCCGCTGTCATCCGCTTTCCGTGCACTACATCAAAATTTGCGCCGAGGCCGACCACCTCGTGAGCTCGTGGGCAGATCCTGCGAATCGAACACTCGCCCAAGCGATTGCATGTCCGATCGCGACGAATCGCGATTCGGCTCGGAAGTCCACTGCGACCGAATTGGCTATCAAAGGTCTCGCGTCAGCAGCCTCAGAGCCGCATCAAGCCATCATGTCATCAGACAAGCGCCAATCCGAGCATGGCATTCATGTCTCATCAGCTTCAAGTCACAGTTTCAGTAAACATCCCCTGGCCGAAGAGCTGATAGCTTGGTTTACCCAAAATGGAGGCTGGCTGAGTCCGGATGTCCAAATCGTTTACAACGAGTCTCAAGGCCATCACATGCGAGCACTGAGGCCCACGACACCAGAGGTCGTGACTTGCCCGCTGAAGCTGACCCTGTCGAGCCTCAACCTAGATCCTGAACAGAAAGAGGTGCTACCGATCACGAGCCCTCTCCAGCAATGTCGTGGCAAGATACCTGACCACATACTGACCTATCTACTGTTGATCGAACAGCGCAACAAGGGCAAGGAGTCGCCATGGCACAACTACATCGCGTGTCTGCCGGGGGTGGAGAGTATGACTACTCCTCTTTGGTTCAACGAGGAAGATGTGGCCTTCCTTGCCGGCACCAGCCTCGCGCCTGCTCTCAAAGAAAGGAAAGTGGACTATCAGAAGCAGTGGGAACATGCTGTTAGCGTGCTGGGAGAAGTCGGCGTCTCATGGGCTGATAAAGTCGATTTGTAAGTGCTCGCCATGGTAGTGACAGCACCATCACAACCACAAGGACGGACGGACGAATCCTCTATCGCAGATTACTGATAGGATACGATCTACGCATGAGACAGTTGCTAGACGTGGATGGCACTGGCTATCAGAATGCCTGTCAAAAGCCTTTACATCAATCTCACATCACATGATACAATTGACTGGTAAGTATTGTACTGACCCGCTACAGCGAATCGCTCCTCTGGGCCGCAACCATATTCACATCCCGCGCGTTCATCTCAACACATATTCTGCCTGAGATCGAGACGATACCGATCCTGTTCCCAGTCGTGGACATTCTCAATCATTCTGTCACAGCCAAGGTAGAATGGGACTTCAAGCCACACAAGTCCTTCACTCTCCGGTGCCTCGAAAGCCCCAAATTCAAAGCCAATGAAGAGCTCTTCAACAACTACGCCCCAAAGCAAAACGATGAGCTGCTCCTCGGCTATGGGTTTTGCCTCGAGAACAATCCCATCGAGCAATTCGCGCTGAAGCTTGCCTTCCAGCCCGAGCTCATGCGATACGCCACGCAGATAGGCCTGATGGAGGCTTCAAGCGTCCCCTTCAACATGGACCCCTCCTTCCTCTCCACAGACCCAAATAAAGAACAGCACTTCCTCCGCGCCGTCAACCATCCTTTCGGCCGGTATTCAAACACCATTCCTTTCTTCCAGGGCATCCCACCGTACATCGTGCACTTCTTCTTCATCCAAACAGTCCTCTCGCTCGAGCTCGATCCGCACGCCATCGACCCCACTAACCCAGGGGAGCGAACCACCCTCCAGGTGTTGGTTCTGCTGCACCAAGCACTCACTGCACGCAGCGCCTCTTTGCCGCTGCTTCTCGCCCTCTCACCCAAAAACACAACGCAGCGCTTCGCAAAAACATACCGCGACGGCCAAGCGTCAATCATCCACGCCGTGCGCGCCGAACTCTCATCTGCCATCTCCCGTCTCCTTCCTTCATCCCCTGCGCTGCCAACACACTCGACCCTCCTCACGCCTTATTTCGGCCTCGCCGCTCTACGTCACGAATACCCCACCGCCGCTGCAACTTTCTCTGCCGGCCTCGAAAAGCACGGTCTAGAAGGGAAAGACGAGCGCCTCATCTGGACGTTGCTGCTCGTGACATACGCGTCTCTCGTGCTGACGAACGCTGAGAACGCGGGTGCCGAGACGGCGGGGCTTCTCACTCGACTCACAAGTGTGCATGGACTGCCGCGGGTGGAGGATGGGATTGAAGACGCGGAGACGTATGCGTTTTTGGATGAGCATCTGAAGGACTTTTTGCATTTGGAGGGCCAGAACGGAGAATTGGGCCCGGGCGATGTGTTGGATGAGCTTGGGGAGACGTTTGTGGAGAGTAAGGAGGGTGCGTTTGTGCAGGGTCCGACGGAGAATTTGGGTGTTAGGTTGGTTATGTGGGGGATGAGTGTTGTGGCTGCGGATGTTCTGCCTGTCGTCACCGGTGATCAGGGCGCTGAAATGTGTTTGTTTGTTAGAGGAGAGGGGGAGGGAAAGTGGATGCACGAGCAGACTTAGGTGGCTTTGTTCAATGTAATGCAGAGCTGAGGGAGTAAGCGACCCCAGGCCCTTGAAGGAGAACTTGATCTTTTCTACATCACGAGCTTGTCAAGCTTGTCTCCTATCCATGGCTCAGAGGTATCTGTTCCAGCATCGCTAGGTGTGCCTGAAGCCTCTCGAGCCTCAGCATCGTCTACATCAATCGATCCGTCATCGCTGTTGGTGGCTACAGCGTTAGCAGGAGAAGCGCTCTCGCTTGCAGCAGTAAGTCCGGAGTTTCTTGTGGTTGCGGGTGCCTCTGCTCATACCCAATTGTCGAACTTGCAGTCTACTTCGTGGCCTGCGCGTGGAATACGGCACTTCTGCTTCTTTTTGCCGAACCTAGTTCCATTACAGGCAAGCTTTGTGCAGAGATGACTCCGGAGGCAGTGTCCGACCCTATAACTAATCAAAAGACCGCAACTCCACTCCTCTTGGCACATCGAAGGGCCTTCAGAACATCCTCATCAGCGCACTTGGGATTGCGGTCAAGTTTGCACTGACCCGGTCTACGACAAGCTCCATGTAGGAAGAAAGAGGGACATGGAATCCTCCTGCTTCCTCTATATGCAGTGACAGCCTCGTACTTGCTTGACCGCTTCTCAGTAGGTAGCTTCATAGGCACATCCAGCCTTTTACTCTGAGCGTTGACGGCGATGCAACCAGGTTGTGCAGCTTTTGGAAGCCGATTGTGCTTCTGGATGACTGTGTTGTCTGGTACAGTTTCATCTGCACCAGCTGCTCCAGGCGTGGAGGTATCCGTGGCTGTGCCGTTGACTGCTGGTACCCATTCGCTAAACCTGACGTCGACGTTGTGTAGCTCGGACTTGATGGGACACCCATTATTCATTCCACCGTCGTTCTTACAGACAGACCTCTGGCACATGTGACCGGCGTAGCGATACTCAACACGGCAGCCGCTTCCTCGGATGTATGGTTGAGCTCTCATTTTGTAGCGGAGAGCACGTTTGTCTCTGGAGTCGAGGCGATGGTGATCGAGTCCACACTACCCAGGCTTTTTTCATGTGCCCTACAGACGATATAAATTACACAGCTGTACTGACTTTGTTCGAATATCTAGGTACTTCAATTCCTCAATTGTGGGTGCTTAAATGTAGACTTCGACCCTCTGGCCATGAGTATTGATAGGGACAGATTGGGAACGATCTGCCCCAGAATGCTGGCTTTGTTGTGGGTATGTGATCGCGTCGTCAGTGTTTTTGCTGTGTCGATCAACCCTTCAGAAGCCTTGCTCGATGCGTTCGCAATAGATTCTGGGGAAGCTGTGACGATTGAGGTCGGGCTGTTCAATCTTGCAATCGGGCCCGGAGCCCCTGATAAATGTCATCTTGGCGTTGAAACCTGATTGCTGAGAGAATGTGGTCGGATCGTAGGGGGCACACACAAAGATGTGCTGGCATCGTGGGTGTTGGAGTTCGGCTCGCAGTGTAGCTGCAATGGTAGGGTGTCAGAAGATTGTAGAGCATGCTCGGCATTCTATGGCGAGCTTACCAGCGACTCTGGTTTTGACATGTTCCCTGCTCATACCAAGGTTAATCTGAAGAGGGCTTGCTCGCGGATGAATTCGCCCGCAAAGGCTGATAACGTTTGAGCAGCAGCAGTGAAGACAAAGACCTTGATAGAGTACCTCATCAAATCAGTTCGAACGGTCGCCATATATTGAGTGGTTGCAGTCTTCAAGAGCCTGGCGGCGGTGGCGCCCCAACTTAGATAGTAATTTGCGAGGTGGGCATCGTACTGTGACAGAATCAGGAGGGAATCCTAGCTTGCTCTTGCCAGGAACGCGAGACATACCTTGTGTGAATGAGTATCGATGAGCGCAACCACGTACAATGCTTCGATTGCTCAATATCCTCATCGCTATTCATGCGTTCTTGATCGGACCGCACAAAATCTGCATCTGGTTGCGAAAAACCACAATGCAAGTGCAGGAAGTGACACCACATGGGACAAGCCTGATCGCGAAGATAGGCTGAAACTTTTTCCATGATTTCGGCCAGACGTAAAGAGTAGCGATCTGGGTCGCCACCGGATTGACCGATCAACTTGCGTTGTAACATGCTGACGTGAAGGACTTGGATCGGGTTGGGAGAGTAGGAACGGCCGAAGCCGGCTGCCATTACTTGGGTGTTGAGAGTTCCCAAGATGACTTGGAGGCTATCGAAGACTTTGAGCAAGGGGTTCGAGGCGTGCTTGACCGCAAAAGCTGCGTCTGCTTGCTGGGCTGAGGCATCAGACAGGCTGCTTTGCTCACCGAAGGCAACTTTTGCGAGCGGGTCCATCAATGTCTCATTGCTCGCACAGGGCTCGATGAAGGGCGCCGATATTCCCTCACCAAATGCCTTAATTCACGCCATTCCAGCTTCTCCTGCGTTAAAAGGGTCGTTGCACCACTAATGGAGTGTCCGCCGGAGCGCATGTACGTTCCCCTCGTGCAGGCCCTCGTCTGTCTCCCACACATCATGGCGAGCCCACAGTGTCTCCTTGAACCAAGCAGCGAGTCCTGTGCGAAGGCTCGGTGTATCGTGCAGGTAGATGTGTGGGAAGTCATGTGGCTGTTGTGACTCTGCAAGAAGGCGCAAGTCCTGGGCAAGGTCAGGGACGTGATCCTTGTGGGCGCCTGTGAGGGCGACTGCTGTGTACGACTGTGCTGCTGAGCCGAAGTTGGTCTCGATCACATGTTGAGGCTGCGGACATCGAAGGCCCTGACTGTCGGAAGTACTTCGCCTGCCTCGTATGGGAATAAAGATCTTACGATTCACCAATTGACCTGCTGTAGCAGGCAGTAACTTGCTCAAGTGTTCCATGTTGGTGGTTGAGTCGAGGCAGATTGGGTGAGGATGGGTATCGTTAGAGGGAGTGACACTCCATTGCCCAAGCGGTCAAAATCATCGGTTTGGGCGCAGAAAAGTGCAGAGCAGAGTGAAAGTAACCCACCCGCCCAGGCAGCCCTGGGGAAAACGAGCTTTCACCGCATGTGATGGAATTCGAGGCCATGAACCGCGCAAAATCTGCCATATTCCTCCCCATCCGGACTTCCATGCTCTAGCTACGTCTGCGTGGAGTTGACATTTTTGTGTCAGCACGATGCTTTCGAAGAGGCACGTTTGGTAAGCCGCAGCTTCTGGTCGAACAAATCCATAAGGGATATCCCGTCGTCAATATATGGTGCCTCTGATTTCAATCGATATCCGCGTGATCCGGGACGTGAACCAGACAGCAGGTCGTGGCTGGTCGAGCGTAAGACGAAGATGCTCGAGGGCAGGAATGAGGGCCACGCGAAACCGCGTCGGTTGCAACTTCCTCTCTCGGCTGCACACGCTCCAAGTCCCTGTTTCGTCATATTCACGGCGCGTCGGTCAATCAGCAAACAGCTATCACCGATATGCACATGGAGTATGATAATAGTTACAACGATGTACTGTCTATCTAGCATGTTCACAAGAAATCTAGTGTAACGTCACTGCGCGCTGGACGCAGTTCACCCAGGAAAATCCCACTCGTCTCGAAGCGCCTGATGCTGGAAGGATTCGTCGGGGTAGACAAACTCGGGGTCCTCGAAGGGATTGATTTCACGCACCAAGCTTGAGGGTGTGGTGATGACAAGCGGACTCGGCGGTCCACTTGGAAGAGTTGATAGGCCATCCATGGCGTCTAGGTCTGGGCTCCCACGAGGCTGTGGTATGGCGTTTGAGTTGCGTGGTTGAGGCAGGTCATAATCAATTGAGGGCATGGCGGTGTTGGAGTAGGTGGCTGTGGGTGGGCTGACTTCGGTGGTCTCGACTGGACTGCTTTCAGCGTCTTTGCGAGACCTTCCCACTTCGAGAGCTTCGGCCTCATCAGCGAGCCAAGCTGGGTTATCTTTAAACCTTGGATCCAGCCAGAAGCAACGCTCATCTTTACTCTTGAGCATTTGCTGAATAGTGGGGGGCACCTGATGTCCTCCGAGAAAGAAGCCGGCCCATCGAATTGCTCCACATATTGCTACGACGACATACATCTGCTTGTACCATGGATAGGTGAAGCAAGCCCAGAACCTCACTTTCATGTCCGGGCGACGCCCGCACTTCCAGTAATTGTATATCATCGGCGGGACCACGGAGAATAACATCAGCAGTATGGCATTCCTCCACCAGGTGGCAGTACGCCCTAAGGCGATGATGGTTGGGATGCGCAGCCAGTCGATGATGATCGAGCAAATCAGATAGAAACAGGTGAGCTTGTGCCAAAGCACGCCTTGAATTGTGCGTTTTGGGGGCATCGATAGGAAGAAGTGACGGATGAAGACGAATAATCGGCCATGGCCACCCATCTCCCACGACTTCTGTCTTTGTTTCCACCAATTCAAACCTGGACCGAATAGCGTTGTCGGCACTTCAGTCGCAAGGTAGTACCGCGCGTCAAGTCTGATACCTGTATCCATACGGCTGAGGCCGAGACCAGCATTACAGTCTTCTGCGATGAAGTCCATGGGATGGTAGTACTCCATGAGGGTAATGAAGGACTGAAGCTCAACGAACCAGCCAGCACCATGAGGGAATTGAACACCACACAAGCGGTCTTCAGCGAGCTTCGACATTTCAGACAGGCGGTATTCGACGTCTTGCCACGCAACAAGCCACAGAGGAACATTGCATTGCGCATCCATCGCCTTGATGGGGAAAGCCACTGCCTTGAACTTGTCGTCGATCATATCGGTGGGAGGATCGAAGTTTTTCGGTATACAAACATCGTCGTCAACAGTCATGATGTATCTGTACCCGCGTTCGCGGGCAGCAAGTGCGCCCACAAGCTGGGCCGCGTTCTTACTGCCGATCGGTGACCAGACGTAGACGATATCAGGGTGGATCGAACGAATGTACTCGCGAAAGTTGCCATCCGGATGCGAAGGGTACTTGCTGCGGCCATTGTCGATTATGAAAATATCTTCTGGCCGGAAGTGTGGAAGTGCAGAGTCGATCGTGGTTCGCGTTGCGGTGTGATCCGTGTTATGGCACGGAATGACCAGCGCAGTCTCGAAAGGACCTTGGCGATGTCTGAGTTTCTCAGACATTCCCGCTTCAATGTCCCCTTCGCGACCCATCACGAGATCGATCTGCTCTTTTGGTATGTCTGGGAGCTTCGCCACCGGGAGAATAATGAGAATGATCAGTGGCTCAGCACAGACCGAAATGACCAGCACCGGCAGCATGTAGCTGCGAGTGATCTTCAGTGACGTCGCAATCCATTGGGTGTAGTGATTGGAAACAATGATGCCGGTGATAATTGAGGCGATGATCAAGATAACGCAATATTTCTTCCAAGTAAAAGGCCAGACCCATGGACGAAAGTCAAGCAGATGTAGAATAGCTTGCGGGTGGAAGTGTCCGTAAACGTTGTCTTTGACACAGGCGAGACGACTACGTTCGATTTCGGGAGGCTGGTTGCTTGATTCCTCTGTTCTTTGGTCAGCGCTGGTGCTACGTGATGCTTGTAAGACTCATGGCACCACTTACCTTGCTCGACTCTGTGGACAGCCACAGGCGATACATCTATGCCCTTCTTTACAGCTGATATGTCTTCGCTGTCTGGATGGCTCGGTGTGTCTAGAGCTATTATGCGGATCTCTCGTAAGTATGGAGTGGTCGGTGAGGAAGACACTCTGGGCTCGTAGCGCAAGCTCAAAGTCTTCACAGAGAGCCCGTAGTTTGGGTTGTCCACGATCTCAATCTCGTCCTCGTCATCGGACTGTTCGGTCAGTGGCTCGAGGTTGTCGGTGCTTCTTGTATGACCGCGGCGCGTCCCACTCCTCGATGATTCCTTCCCAACGTGGAAGGGCATGTTGGCAGGAATTCAGCGAGTAACTTGGTGAGAATAATACTTCTGGGTAATGGCGGGGATGTTCAACTGCATATGAGGAGCCGCAGAACATAGTGCGAATGATCCAACAACCCTCGTGTCATCGGCCACCGCTAAGAGACGCATTCCAGCCGCACTCGAATTGATCTGGGAGGTATCGCGGCACACAGGACGAAGCCACAGAAGCATTCAGCACCTAATCTAGCCCTTCGAAGCTCTTCCTACATTCTACCGCAACTGACCTCAGCCACTGTTCTGGAGCAACTCCTCGGCTCATAGTCTTGCCGTTTGAACTCTCATTGGGATGCAAGTTCTCTAGCTAAGGCGATGCGCTAAATGATTAACACAGTCCAGTGTGGCGCTAACTAGAAAACCTCGTCAACGGAGTAGAGCTGAAGGTTCGTTAAGCTGAACATTGTTCTTTTTCGGAAGGGGCGGGACCAAGGAAGGGTTACTTCGGCTATGGGCCGACTAGCGTCCCGCTATATGCTGCAACATCTAGAGACTCAAGTCAAGTGTGTAGCTCAAACTATGTTGTCCACAAAACAGTACTGGTGAGTGATGTTGTCTTTCTGTCGAATACTTCGGATGTAGCGTGACGTCGCATCAGACACCTCACGCGCAGACCTTTTCCGTTCAAACTGTGTTTTTAGTGGCATGAGCGATGGAACATATCACACTACTTATACCGTCAGGATGTTCGTCAACTCAACCGCATATACTTCTCACGGTGAACACGATTGACTAGGCGTAAGCGAGCAGGCAGAAAGCTAGTATTACCGTTAATAGCTCGCTGCAACAAGTTCGGAATCAAGTTCTGACCCATAATGTAATGGAGCAAGCCAGATGCAGCCGTGGAAGTGGCCATTCGTGTGGTCTCAGCTTCTGCGTCTAGAGCGCTTCGTCCTCGCTACTTCGATGGATGGCACAAGCGAGCAACATGCAAGAATTTGTCTCAGCTCGGCTTTGTCTCCAAGAGATTTAGATGTCCTTCTCACGTGCGGCAGTCCCCTTCGATTCATCCTCAGCTGAAGTTCTCCTCCAGACTTAAGGCAGAGTGCGTTGAAGTAGGCAGCCACTAAACGCCTTGACGGTGTCCAGATCCAATCATTTCGGGTTAGATCGCAACAGAGGCTTTGGAAGTGGTTCGAGACTTTGTCCTCTCGAGAGCGTCTGATCGCTGTCACAAACGTGAGAGGAGAAAATTGAGGTTTGCAGAAGCCCAGCTTCAGCAGTGTTGCGTGGTTCAGATGCTGTGAGTCAGTATATATGCAGTGCTTCCATATGTGCAAGTTGGCCGAGCAGCTTCTCACCTTTTTTTCGTAGCGACATCAGTCCATCTTCTTCCATCATGTATTTTGACAGTATGTCTAAGGTGTCCACTCCTAATTCCACTCTAACAACCCAGGTTTTGACATCGATACCCCCAGCACCGAGAAGTCAGTGCTGTTTCCTGAAGGTTCAGAGGCACCTCGGGACGAATACACTGAATTCATACTCGTGATAGGCGGCCTAGGATACATAGGTAGCCACACAGTCTGGGAGTTGCTGAAAGCAGGAAGAAATGTGGCCATCGTCGACAACTGCTGCAATTCCTACGTCGAAGTCTTCGAGAAGCTGAAGTACCTCCACTTGAACCACCTACCATCTCACGTCAAAAGACCAACGTTGGCTTTCCACCAGATCAACTACCGGGACGATAAGAGACTACGAAGCATTCTATCACTGTACCATGGACTTGACAGTAATGCTACGTGGGTCAGCTCGCGGATCTCAGGCGTCATCCACTTAGCCGCACACAAAGCAGTTGCCGAGAGTTTTAAGAAACCACTAGACTACTACGAGAACAACGTTTCCGGAGTTGTCCAAGTCTGCCGGACACTGGCTGAGTTTGGAATCAAGAACCTGGTCTTTTCCTCATCAGCGACAGTCTACGGCGAGCTCGCCGACAACGGGGGTCGCCTCTTCGAGCAGCAATGCGACAACAGTGGCGCGGTCGGTCTGACCAATCCCTATGGCCGCACTAAGTGGATGTGCGAGGCTATCCTTAGTGACTTGGCCTTCTCTGATCCAGAATGGAGCATAATTGCGCTGCGCTACTTCAACCCCATTGGCTGTGACGAGTCTGGGGTCCTCGGAGAAGATCCTCGCGGCGCTGCGAATAATCTCATGTCAATCGTTGTACGAACAATGATGGGCGACCTTGACGCACTCAAGGTCTTCGGTACAGACTGGGACACACATGATGGGACCGCGATTGGCGACTTTATCCATGTCTCCGACCTGGCGGCAGGTCACCTTGCGGCTCTCGACGGCATTCGATCAGGTTACAGCGTTTTCAATCTTGGCACCGGAACGGGTTATACAGTCAACGAGATCGTGGACACGATGATATCGGTTTCCGGAAGACTGATCCCCACTGTTGCGAGTCAGCGCCGCGAAGGGGACGTGGGCGTCTGCATCGCAGATCCGACCAAATCGGCGGTTGTACTTGGTTGGAAGGTCAAGAGAAGCCTTGCTCATGCGTGTCATGACATTTGTCGCTACTTGCGGCTGGATACTTGGTAATAACGATGCGCTGGGATACTGCTTGGAGTTCTTGATTGGGTGTTTGTGCAGGTGCGGGAGGCGTCCGGTTGATCTCGGGAGAAGACCACTCCTAACTTGGTGCCAAAAATTAGACCCTAGTGTCGATCTGATGAATTCTGAGATGTAGTAATGCTCTGTTAGTGTTGGCGTTGGTGAACATAACAAAGAGTGCGGTGATGTGCAAGGCCTGAAGTTATGGCTAGGGCGCCACGTGGCTTGTAACGACGCCATTTCTCCAGGTCTTCTGCGGGCAATAAAACTCACGACAGTACACCACTAATGCTCCGTCTACCACCGAATTCTTGTACCACTGTCTTGATGTTGCTGCTTTACTGCGTGCCTACCTGCGTGTCCCCGCCGAATGTCGCAAGTCTGGCCTGCAGCACAGAGACTGCAGTTCGACACCCATATTCAAGGCACCCTGCACAATGCTGAGTGATCTCACCACAACCAACTTACGCAGGACGTATTTATTTGACGAACAGAGCGATACATAGGAAATCACGAGATTCTTCATGGCAAGCACGTGCGCAGACTAGTTCCTCGATGGTCGAGTCAATATTCTTACGAGCATTAAGCTGAATGTTCACCAGCCGCTCTCATGCGTGCCAAAAGACCACCACGAAAGCTGTCCAAGATGTGTGAAATCTGGCGTGACGCACGCAAGTGAATGGACGAAAACGGCTACTTGCAGAACCACTGTCGACGCCTGGGCAGGGCCTGTCAAGCCACCGCCGAAGGCACCTCTGCAATCGGCGAAAACAGCAGCAAGGCTTTGCCCGTACGATCGGACCTGCTGTCATCAGAAATATGCATGCTGGAATGTAGATGAGGGAATTGTACCAGGCGCGCTGCACGATCTATCGATCTTAGCCACGATCTCAAAGAGCAACTGATGGAGGCATCAAACCGAGCTGACAACGTTAGCGATGAGCCATCGCGGACAAGCCGCCGTGTATGCATCGACTTTTTCGGAGCTGAACATGCAGACTTTCGCCAAGAGCCCTACCGTCATTGTCGCCGTGCCCAGAAGGCCTCAAGGTCAAAGGTGTTCGCTTCTAAAGAGAGTTGCTATTACGCGATGAAAACAAGGAAACGCAAGCATTACAAGCGACACATTAGTAGTACATCGATCGGACTTCAGCTGTTACCGTATGTTGCATTCGACTTGAGATGGTTGAAACTACTGCTACGCCACAGGGTGCAGGTTTTCAAATCCACGGACTGGATTTGGCCGTGATCACGGCACAAACCGGGACTCCGGCTGCCTAGCAAGGCTCCGCAGCCCTTTCGGCATGTTTCCGGTTCATGGTCGCCACTTGTAGATTTTAAAGGAGAGGCTCCAACACCTGAGCCTCCAGCACGAGTTCTGTTTTGCACACGTTGCAGCCAACCGCGGTCCTTCAGTGCGTGATTGATAGTTCGATCAAGCATGAATAAGCGAGGATACTCGCAAACAAGCTTCATTCGGTCCTTCTGACGATGTTGCGCAAGGGAGAATCGACCGCAACCGGGCTAGGCTCAAAACGTCCTGTGACAGCTTCGAAATCGCTCATAGGGCTGACTTTCCAGCCCTAACCTCTAGTCCATATCGATAAGAATGGCTCATCCGCGCACTATGTTCTCCACACTATCCAGCCACGTGTAGATCTATACGTCCGACTGGATACTTGCTGAGTGTAAGCTTAGTTAAATTGCGCCACGGTACGGATATAGGCAGCTCTCCTGCGGCTGTGCGGGGCGAGAGCAGGGCGTACGTGTACCCGCTGCTTTTGTACCCGCTTGAAGTTAACAATTGGATCAATCATCTCGTCTTATATACAAACGAGGTGCGCGTGGCGCAAGTACTTCAGCTAAGGCATGGTCAAGCCGCAGTCTACGCCTTCATTCCCTGCTTACTTGAGCCAGACTCCGTTTGCCGCACAAGTGATTACAGATGTCTGGCCGTCTGGCCGTCTGGCAGTACTGCTGCCAAATCATGCTGTTCTTCATCCCAACAAGATCTTCGAAGAGCCTGGGATAGGCTAGACGCCTTGTTCTCTGGCCATCAGCCGCCCGCCCATTTCTCAAGGCGTCACTTTGCCACTCCATTGTGATTTGCTAACCCGTGAAAAGTTGAATATCTCTACTGGGACTATATTCAGAAAGATACATCAAAGAGAATCATTAACTCTGTGCAACATGCGGTATAACACACTGCTCTCTTCCACACTCCTGGCTCAGCTTTCGTTTGCCCAAAGCCTGGGTGATTGCACTGCATTCTCTAGCGATGGCGTCGCAGCATCTCAATACCAATACTATCGTTTCTATGACTTCCGAAACATGAATTCAGCAGGCACTGGGACTCAGAATGCAAAAGGCTCACAGTCCAGGATCGTTTCTAACAGCTCCTGGCAAGACGACTGGTACATCCGCGACTACCCTCGAAAGAGCCCAGGCGGCTACTCAATCCCCGTCAACTTCACACCAGACCGGGTCTACATCAGTACGCTCCCTTACTTCCCACTCAACATATACCGCTGCTCAATAAACTACAGCAAACGCAACCGACCCCTCAACAAACTCAACCACCATTTTATCCCTCACCACCTCGCGTATAGACGAGGAAACCCAAGACGGTGGCGAAATCCTCTTCAAGGAGTTCAACATAAGCTACGCCTCCCTGCGCGTCTACAGCCGCGTGCACGGCGCCCCCGGCGGCGTCGCCGGCATCTTCACCTACCTGAACGACACGCAAGAATCCGACATCGAGATCTTCACACGCGCGCCCGACACGCTCATACAGTACTCGAATCAGCCCGCATCATCGGGCGAGCCAGACTGGACTCCAATTCCGGGCGCGACCGTCAACGTGAGCCTACCCAACCGCGCCGTGTGGACCAATTGGCATGTGCACCGCCTGGACTGGACGGCAGGAAAAAGTGTTTTTTTTGTGGATGGGGAGGTGGTGAATCAGACGGGGTTGCATGTGCCGGTTGAGGATCCGCCGAGTGGGTTTTATGTCGATATGTGGAGTGCAAATTCGAGCTGGAGTGGGAGTATGGAGATAGGGGGGGAGGCGACGCTGGATGTAAGTTGGATTGAGATGTTGTTCAATACGACGCAAGGAGTGCAGACAAGTGGGGAGAAGAGGGTTTGTGAGGTGAGTCAGGGTAGGGTGGAGACGGTACAGCAGTCGGATGCGGTTACTGTGGGTTTGTCGGCATGGATGGGATGGTTCACAGTCTTGGTTGTTATTCATGTCCTCACATAGCAGTAAGTCGGTGGCTTGATCCAGATATCTCATCAAAGTTTGGAACCTGGGAGACGGAGTTCAGATCTTTAGTTGGTCCCTCGTTCTTCGATTTCCTTCTCATCATCGTTCTGCTCATCGGTCTTCCAGAAAGACCTCGTGCTCAGGACAACGTGTGGGTCCATCATCTCCCACGCATCTTCTCCATATTCCTCGTGGAACTCTTCGAAACGCTTCTGCTGCACTTCCTCCAACTAATCCATGTATTCCTCGTCAGCTTCTGTGCCAAGCCCAGAGACGTCCGGCTTAGGCAGCCCATGGCATGTATGCAGATGATGACGGTACCTAATTATACGCTGGTGCCCGATCCACTCAGCGAAAAGCAAACGGAAGCCCCTCATCGTCGTAACAAATGTGTGCTGACCGAACGAGCCGGTTGGACTAGTGCTCGCCTTGAGGATCTGTTCAACTACGAGGCCGGCACACATGTCGGTTTGGAATCTCGTTAGAGAATGAAGTGAGCCAGGGATCATCCGCTGAACGAGGCCGTTGAGACATTCGAAGTCGTCCTCGAGCTGCATCCGAGCTTCTCCCTGTAGAGCCGTATCGAGCGCTTCACTGTCGACGCGATTCGGAGTCATTTCGGGATACTGGAACTCCTCGTCTGACCAGTCATCAGCATGCAGCCCGGCACATCTGATTCTAACCGTATATGAGCTTTGGCGCAATGTAACATCCTCCAGTCGCCCCCGATCTCCCCGTATTCAGAGTACTGACTGGCCGACAATCTCCTAATGTTATCGACTTGGCGGCTGTAATCGACGTGAGCCTTGCATGAACGAAATAGATCTCGTTCGGCTGTGAAAATCCGCAGTCTTCATGAGGCAACTGATGCCACAGGGCTGGGAGACGATGAATCATGTAAGTCTGGAGAAACGACAATGTCTCCGCAAGGAAGACTGAGTATACTATTTGGTCGCCGTTCGCCTCTTGGATGAGCTCCTGCTGCAACATGTCAACATGAAGCCTTTGAATGTGCTGCAAGTCTGAAGCCCAGGAATCCTCTCGGCGAGCGCCATTTTCCTAGCTTTTGTGCAAGCTGTCAAAATCTGCAGTGACGACAGGCAATGCGGCCGATATCTCTCGGTAAGAAGCATCGCTACTTTCAACTGGATCCAACACAGAGACCTCATCCTTAGCGAAGGGCTGTGAAAACAGTTGGGGCCCACTTTCACCATCAAGGCATTGTTCAAACGAGTACAAGTCCATTCCACCAGCATGGACAATAATTGCCTTTCCCGCGTCTTCAGCATCGACCCCAGGGTCTGCGCGCAAGATCGCGCAACCTCGGAAGAGCAAACCCCGGGCTCACAACATCAGGCTTCCTGCACTGCTGATAACAGGCCCTCGCAACCAAAGCCTCATGAGGATGCTGACATAGCTTCGGCGTTGAAGCTGATGAAGCTCTCTGACAACGCGAGGGAACAGCCGCGCGGGTTGACTGAGGAGAAGCTAACCCGCCAAAGCTGCCTCGAGAATCTCACTACTATCCTCTCTAAGCTTTTGGCTAAGTGTAAGGCCAGCGGAGACACGCTCGATGTGGGAACCGATGTCTCAACGTTTGTAGCCGACTGCAAGTCCAAAATCTGGCAGGAGACGTACAGTTGTGGAGATATTAACGTCTATGCCGAAGCAATGGCCTTGGAACAGACGGACTTCGAGACATGGCACGCGCACTGGGACTTGGAGGAGGACGGTCGCTCCCTATTCCTCGAGAATGTGCGTCACTTCTGTGTCCAGACATTGACGCTATCGCTGAAGCGTGCGTTCGAGCTCGGTCGAGTGCAGACCGGTCAACACCCTCTGTTCATGAACGACACTTGGGCTGTCAAGTTCACAAGCGGATCGAAATCCCCAGAAACGCTCAAGGTGAAGATCGGCGAGCCCGCACACGATGTTGAAGAAGAAGGGAATGACTTGCTGGCTGCGGTGCTCGAGGCTTAGGACGAAGGCAACGAGGAGTCAGCCACAGTAATGGAGACGTTGGATGAGGACGACCAAAGCAACGGCCACGCCGGAGAGCAGGACGCAGAGGACACTACCAACAAGGATGTTGTCACCCCTGTCGTGTTCTTCGGTCCGAGCGGAGCTAGCTCAGTGTCGTTCAAGTTCACGTTCTGATTGCGCGCGGAAGGCACGACCGAGCAGGTCGAGACCATGTTCTGAGGTGCCTTGGGGCAATCCGCCTGCTAAAATGCAAATCCTGTTCAGCATGTGAGCAAGTCGTGAGTGTGTTGAGGATTGTACTGAAGAAAAAACAAAACATAACTAGTCAACGGACCAAAGTTGACGCATCTGCATTTGTGATCGTTCCAAGTTCTCCATGCTCATCGCAGACGTCCCAGCATCCAGGCCCAGTAATGCTGCCGTGTCACGACGTACAACGTGCCGTTTGACATGCAGCTTGCAGACGTAGTCGCGCTGCCGTGTCGCATCGCAAATAGTCTATATGTCAAGGTATCCCTGATAATGTTACCGCGATCCATCATAATCGGCGCCAAAATTTGCTGAATAGCCAGCCATCTGTAACGTAAAGTTGGAAAGCGTCAAGAGGCGTATTGGAGGTAGGTGGTCGATAATAATGGATCTCACCCAAGTCATCGCCTTAAGACAGGCTTTGGACTTGATGGGAAAGCGCTGAATTTTTGACTATCGATGGGGTCATTTGGGCGACCGGGGCGACCGTCAGGTACGAGACTCAGGGTCCTGGCTGAGCTTCCTTCCAAATGTTTGGCTCGGTTGACAGTCGATGTCTGAGGGTCTCCCTCACCACCGGGTCCCACTCTTCTGCGTTACAGCACCGAGCTTGCTTCGAAACATGCATGACGCGGTCGATGCAGTCAGTTCAGAAAGGGCAGTGCAGGATTGCCGCCACTGCCCTCTCACCCTTGCTGGATATTGGTCCCGTCTCTTCTTCATCATTTCTGCGCAGCCCTACAGAGTCGATACCAGGAATCCCAGCCTCGTGACAGTTCGCAATGGCTTTGAGACGGTGGAGATGCAGAGGTGAGAGAAAGCGGAAGTCTGTTGGTTTCAACAAAGTCGGCCGCCAGAACAAGACCCCTGCTAGTCTTGGTGCTTGACGCCACCCGTGAGCACGTCGACGGGAAGGTGCTCACGACCTCAGATACTTGCTTCTTCTCATATTTTTATGCCCACGCCGTTCCGAACTCTCTACCAAGCTGTACACATTCGGTCGCCGCCGTTTAGATCTACTGAGAAATTGCCATCTGCTCATTCGCACCCCTGCCGAGCGCCCGCCATTGCCAGGACAGCCCCGCCATCGCCGCGGTCGACTTGACGTACACACCGCAACGCGACTCACCAACGGGCACTCTATATACGCTGTCGCTGCATATATAAAACCTCACGCGCCCTAGCGACCAGGCTTCTTTATCACAACAGGCCCTGCGATTGCCTCTCGATAAACCTGCCCTACCCCACGTCCTTTCAACGACCCCGCCTTATCACCGGCCGAGCTCCAAACAAGCTTCGCTCGACGCAAGCACACGACCACCACACATCACGATGACTTCCAGCGCAGCAGGGCTGCTGGCTCGCCAGCTCAAGCAAATGCAGAACGACAAGAGCATTTCAGGCATAAGTTGCGGTCTAGTAGACAACAACGTCTTCGAGTGGGAGGTCATGCTTATGATCGACGATGACACAAAGTTCTACGGAGGTACGGGTCTTGCAACTACACACGCTGAATGGCGCTGACTTCTACAGGTGGCTTCTTCCGCGCGCGGTTGAACTTCCCTCAAGAGTACCCAATGCTGCCACCTAAGATGCGCTTCGAGACACCCATCTTCCACCCGAATAGTACGAGCCCCGGAGTCCAATCCAGCTGGAGTATATGTGCTGATAAAAGACAGTCTACCAGAATGGCGAAGTCTGCATCTCGATCCTCCACCCACCGGAAGAAGACAAGTACGGCTACGAGTCTGCCGCAGAGCGCTGGTCACCCGTCCAGACCCCCGAGACGATCCTCCTGTCCGTCATCTCTATGTTGTCGAGTCCGAACGATGAGTCGCCCGCAAACGTCGAAGCTGCGGCGTTGTGGCGCGAGAACACGCCCGAGTTTAAGAAGCGCGTACGGAAGTGCGTGCGGGACAGCTTGGAGTATGAGTAGAGTGCGCGAAAGAGGATATGGAGAAGGGGCTTGGAATAAGAGTACAGGGAGTAAAGGCCTGGAAGGCGAATACATATGGCATTTCCCATTATCTGATCGTTCAGGCGTGCATGGTGGGACTTTCGGCATTACCTTGCTTAGCGTACAATGCATTTACGATACTTCTTTGGCTGACAACCTCCCAGTAGTGGACAAACCGCCTATCCCAGTTACACAACGTGGCTGTGCTGTGTTATTGCCCTCTGCGCATCCATTATCCTGTCTCCAGCCATCTTGACTCTTTAGCTCTTGCGTCCCTGACGCCATCACTCCGCTCCACTGATGAGAACATACACAGCGCAGAAGTGCACTACCATCTGCTGGTGTTACGTCCACGCTGCCGCTGGGACGGTTTCGAGGATCCATTCCGCGGGCAAACTCATGACGACAGCCAGCGTAAGGAGTGTGCCGAAGTAGAGCTGTTGCCGCAGCGAACGCCAGTGAAGACGCTTCTTCGCGAACATGAGGAAGATGGCGTTTCGGGCCAAAGAGCGTATGTAGTGGAATACTGTGCGGTCGTCTTGGGAGGTATCGATCCAGGGCCAGAAGACGGCGAAGGCAGAACCGAAGAGGTACTAGAGCTGTTGCTGCATGGGGGTGAGATGGTTGCGCCGAACGCCCTGAGAAGCCATGGACCGGCCAGGCTGCATGTCGGTGTTGACTCGCTGCATGGCTTGTTGATGAGCGATCCCGGGGTGCAAAGTACTTTCTAGTGCGTATTTCTTGTGAAGACGATTGCCGTTGTTCGGTCTGTCAAGAGGCTGGCAAGCGAGGTAAGCTTTGTGGCCCAACAGGGCTGGGGGAAGGTACAATGCTGGCGGCTTGGCAAGGAATGCTCATGGTGAGGACATTAGGTGACCTCACCAGATGCCGCAGGTACGTTCTCTGCTTCTCGCTGCTAAAAACGTCTAGCAGGACTCGAATACAGACGCAAGCGCCAAAGCTTCACAGGGGTTGAGCATCGCAGATGCGGGAAAAACAATATGGGACAAAGCACTGCCTTCCACTTTGGACTTCCTCCCGGACTGTTTCACTCATCACTCCCTTCTATCGCGTCATGCCAAGGCCTCCGCTACAATATCGCCTGCACGGGGTCCAGCTCCTCACCCACCGTCACCACCGCCTGCGCATCAACCTTCGAACACCCACACCACGTCCGCAACAGTAGTCCCGGTGATCGAGCGCGGTGCGCTGACAACAGCGAGTTCCTACTTTGTAAGTTCTCGCCCTTGCTAATAGGGTGGCTGAATCTTTACTGATGGTGAACTTCAAAGGCAGTAACCTCTCACGTTTCCGGTCGTCCAGATGGCGACCAACGCGCGGGCTGTAGATCCAGGAATTTTTCCTGGAGATCAAAGAAATTGTGGATGATGCTCAGTCCATCAAGAGGCTATTGTCCAAGTACGAGCGCAAGCCTTACACGCTGGCGCAGAACATCGTCGAGCACTATTACAAGAAGGGCGCCACTACCTACATTGCGGAGATCGATGCCTTCTACTTGGAGCTGAATTCACACCTGTCCGCCGATTCTTCCACTCTCAACAAAGAGGTTGCAGGGCTTCTCCAGCCTATCATTGGGCCATCGAATGCGCATCGCGACCACAGGCTAAACAGAATCCATCGATAAACCAGGGCCAACCTGAAGCACCTCTCCCAGGTAGTTGGAATTGATGGAAAATCCGGGAATTTTGGGAAGATGTGTCACGCTGGCTTGAAGGCTATGCGTATTGTAGCACTCTTGACCTCAGCGAGTACGACGAAGCTACCGGCAAGATGAAAGACGTTTTCGCGGCTTTCAAGATGACAGACGCTCAAGATCCATGGAAATGGACGAGGTCCTAACTGAGCACAATTGTGTGACTGCTGAGTTCTGGGACTTCGAGAACGACGACGCTGAAGAGGATGAGTCTGAAGAGGATGATTCTGGAGACAATGTCCCATCCGCAGAGCAGAACTCAGGCACCGGTACATCATTGACTGGGCGTGGCGTTATAACTTGGCAGCTTCAGAAACAGTCTTGGGACTGTATCAAGAAGGCGCTGCGCTCATGCATGGAACAGTTTCTCTATCAGGAGCACGATGACGTGCAACACAAGTACTACGTCCTTAACGATGAAGAGGTTGGGCTTGTCAAGTTCTTCGCCGAGGAAGAAATCAGAAAGCGACATCCCGACTCCGTCACTGACTACCAAGCTGTTATTGAGGAACCCATCACACAGATCGATAAATGGGGCGAGTGGAGCCTTTGGGAACTTTGGCATGACTACATTAATCAGCTTCTCGACAGAGCGAGTATGCTAGCCGAGTACTATGCTATCAACGTCAAGGAGGGCAATCGACAGGAAGCAGAGTACGAGAAGCGTGAGAAGCTTCGTGAGAAGCTTCGCGAGGAAAGTCGCTTTAATCAAAGGACTCACTCTCAAGCCAGCAGCGGAGGCGAAGTACACAACGACCTTGAAGTTGGAGCGCTAGAGGTCTTCACGCAGCCCAATACCGCGAATGAGGCACGTCGGAAGCTCATCCACCGCCTGGAAACTATCCTGCAGAAGTCAGCAGGCTCGAGCGACGATGATTTTGCTCGCAGAGCTGCGAGCCGATGATGAGTGGTACCATCAGGAATGTAGAGAAGCATCACAAGAGATGCGTGAGAAGATCAAGCAATGTATCACTAGCTGGCTTACGGCAGAAGTATTTGCAAAATCGCAGATATATGATGTAGTCGGGAATGTTGAGCTCACTATCCGCAGGAGTGCGCTCAAATTTACCGACTACGAGGACAAGCGCGGGGCCGTTGCTCGCAACGCGAGTGTATGCTGCCAACAGCTTCCCGACAATGTGAACTCCTGGCAGCAGCTCCTGATCGCCTACCTGCCAGAATATCACAATCTCAGGCCCCCCGTACCGCCACTCCTTCCCAGTAAGCACCTGCTGGAAGACGCTTCAAAAGAATACCGCAGTCTGCCCGCTTTCACAGGAGTCGGCTCCGAAGGGTCAAGGCGCGGGCGTCAATGTCGCCGTCTTTCCGGACACTTCCTCCCCTTGAGGCGTCGGTGTAGTCAACCACACTGCAACCGGCGGAGTGTCTGTCACCCCGGCCTCACTTGGAGACGACAACATGAATCTCGACGGGCCCCAGGTGTCTGCCGAATAGTGTGGTAGCGGAGCGGATTTAAACATGGCTAATGGTCCGGACGAAAATGAGCAGTCGAGTATTGTCACCCTCAAACGTGGTTCGCCAACAAGCAAGCCACATCCTACTGTTCCTAAGCTTCTGGACGAGACGAGGAATCTGACTTCAGAGCAGTCACGTCATGGTGTCTTCAAGGCCTACCGACAGTCAGCTTCGTCTTTCAAAGACGGGTGGAAGATACATGCCTTCACCGAGGCACCCAATGCAAAGCTCAACGAGGACCAGATCCAGGCGTTCCATGAGCCGCTGCAAAACGCGGCAGCTGCAAATCCTTTGCCGGCTGTAGGGCAAGTAAGAGGGATGAGCCAGGAGCATATTCCAACAGATGTCAATGACACAATTAGTGCGAGCTTAGTCGAGGAGCCTGCTTACTTGCCCTCTGTCACTGCTGACGCTTGGGTCACCGTAGAGCTGGTAGGCAACGAGCGGCCCCTGGCTTCTACAGTCGATGCTTTGAAGAAGCATGACCAATGGTATCGTCGGAAGAGGAAGCTGCTGCGGCGAGCAGTTGTGCAGACGCAGTCACAATTGCTCAAGGCTGAGTTCCAGTTAGACAAACTCAAGTGGCCTCAGCAGGAGGTCGATGCTACAAACGAGAAACTTGAGAAGCGCGAAAAGGAGATAGTCGTCCGCGAAATGCGATGGCTGCTCGCGAAGAAAAGTCGGATGTTCGCGAAGAAGACATGGGTGTCCGCGAAAAGGAAGTTGCTGGCCTCAAGGAAAAAGTTTATCTTCTCAAGAAGGAGATGGTCGTTCGGGAGCGGGAGGTCGCGAACCGCGAAGAGTCCGTGAGCCAGCGAGAACAAGCTTTTGCGAAGCAAGAGGTAACTACAGCACGGGCGTCCACCAATGACTTAAAGAAGCCTGGTATCACAGGTTTCAGCGCCAGCACTACGGTTGTTAGGCGACGAGTCAATGCCGCGTCCAGTGGTAGCGGCCTTACCACCCCAGTTGCCGCATAGGCTGTCACTGCAAGTGAAAATACGTCCCAGAGCATGCAACCTAGAGAGGGTGACAACAAGGGCGGAACACTCCGAGTTGCGCCTGCCACCACCGTCTCTGCTGCTGCTAAGCCCACATCCGCTGCTGCCGAGAAGCCCACCACCATGACTTCCGCTGTCAAGCCTAAGCCTTCCAAGGCTGCTAGAGAGGCTACTTGCTCCGTTTCTCAGTGGACTCAGTGCGTAGGCAAGGCCTGCACTGGCGCATGCATCGACGTTAGAGCGTTGCGTAAAGGGCAATTGGCTCTCAGCAGACCATGGAACTCCAAGACGCCGAAGGACAATGTGACCAAAGAGATCGCAGCTATCTTACAAGGACAGAGGATGCATCCGTCTAATCTCAACAAGCACGCCGATATGCTGGCAGACCTGACAATCTGGCACAAGATGTATCACGACGCTCGCCAGAGGTCCGCCGATTCTTCGGCAATGTTCGTTCAGCCATTGACGGCCTCCATGGCAAACACGCACAACCCAAGATTCTCGCCGAAGAAAGTGGCTCGACTTCGATACGTTACGACAGTATCACGGCATTCTCGTGATGTCCCAGCAAGTGCGCAGTCTGCACATCGACCTTGACGAAAAGCCTAAAGGGGTAACGTCCAAGGTCTCGCGTAGCATCAATCGCTTCCTACCAACCGCTGCACAAGCTGCCACTGGCACCTGGCACAATCCTACTGCCTAAGACTGTAGTACAGAAGAGCAATACTGACGAGCCACACCGAGTTCGTGGATTCATCGACCATCAGGCGTTGCAAGAAGCCCAAATTGCAACTGTCAATAGCTGGAAGGATCAACTGGCCTGGTATCTACAAACCCCCGCCCGCTGCGTCAACACTGTTCGCGAAACCTGCGCATCGTTCAAAGAGATGGCAACTGACCTCAAGGATCGAATGAAGACATGAGCGGTGCAGAAGCTGAACAATTGGGCAGAGTACCTTGAAGAAGTTGCTGTCCAGTACAGAGTGCAGGTCGGAGTAAGTTGGCTACCCTCTTTTGACGACGCAGGTGCTCCAGACCGCTATAGCGAGGCAATGTTCTCAAACAAGAAGCTGGATTGGAGCAGCACGTGAGGATTGAAGAGTACCACGCTCGACCTAAGAAGACCTATAAGCCCGAATGATACCTATAGCGGATCATGAGGGCGAAAGGATGCGCCGTCGCGAGCTGATGCAACTGAGCCTTGATCATACCCATAGTGGATCATCTAGTCGAGCTAAGGACTGCGAGGCGTCGAACGACGGAGGTGTGCCCGGTGCAGAGAAGAGCAGAGCACGAAGGTCGAGCGGTGGTTGAGGATTAGCAGGATGATTAGCAGAAGATGGACACGCAGATAGGAGAACTCGACGTTATCGTAGGGCCGTAGATTTGGGAATTGCTAGATCCAAGACATCTTCTAATCCTCAGTCAGCCACGTTGCTGCTCGTCCGTATCCCTTCTTATCCTTCGCTTAGCGTAACTAGCACGAGCACTGCAACCATCTGTTGTGTGTGGGCGTGCAGGGTCACATGTAACATGGGGTTGCACCCGCCAGCTATGGTCATAGACTTGCAAGTTCCGCAAGGCATCGCCTTGACTTTGATGCAACACCGCAACGCGGCAGGATCCTTCAACACAAGCGATTTCATTGATGGGAATCTTCAGATGGACCTGCAGTAGCATTGGAATCAATCCCCTTTTCGATGCATCGACTTCAGCCGCAGCTGCGGTCAACGGACGCGCCGGCGCGGGGCTGATCGCCGCGTCACCCCTTCCGAGCCTAGCGTTCCCGATTATGGAAACAGCGTCCACAGGCACTGATTGCTTCTAAAAATTGTCAAAAGTCCGGCTCCGCATGCCACACATAGCAGTAAACAAGGCGCAGCGGCTGCGAAACACTGCTACTCACACTTGAAGCAAGCACCCCGGCACGGCCAAGATCAAAGTCGGTACCGCTTTACGAGCACACCATCTCGGTGATCTATTTGCAGATCACGAACACCCAGAAGCGGGAGGCCCATCCCTCGTATCGCCTAGCTCGCAACTGGGGTTCCTGAATGGCGGGCCAGACCTACGCTGGCTGGCTGCACTCAGCGCCTCGTTGCGCGCGCTGGGAAACTCCCAAGAAACCGACAGTAGCGGGTGCAATGTCTTACTTCTACTCGATATGGCGTCTCTTACACCTGTCATTCTCCATCGCAGTGGACAGCCTCGTTCTGCAAGATTGCAGTGTTCCTGGAATTGTGGAGTCGACGCGTAAGAAACGGCGGAACGGCGGCGTCATCGAGCGTACCTCAGCGGTCACTTAGCAGCAGTTTGGACGCACGAGGCTGGCCGGGAGACGCTGTGTGGTTGTGTTGGGAGAGACACATGTTGGGGTCGCTCCTTCCTTCGGTTTCCGGTCGCTCTTTCCTACCTTCAGACGAGTCGAAACCGCGACAACGCGCCTTTTGAGGCTTCAACAACTTTGCCATCATGGCAGGCGACGCAATGCTGCCCATGCCCATGTCTCCTCGCCAGACTCCCACAGAGATAGGAGGAGCAGCCGTACAATGGTTTTGTTCACGGCGAGGGCGGACTTTGCTGTTCTCCGTGGTCTTCCTCGCCCTCATATTAGGCCTCGCAGGTGTACGGCACACGGAAACGATCACCGCGCAGTACCATGCTCTATCTGAGTACCAGTGGCGACCCTATCTGCCGAGTATACCAAAGCTCACGAAGACACCCTTCAAAGCACCCTCGAATACAACCCTCCAGCTCGAGAATGGCGAGATCGATCATCTGCCACCGAAGCTCGAAAAGTCGACGCCGAACTTCCACCTCCTGATGCCTTCACAGAATGACTCAGATGACTTCTGCAAGTCCACACTCTCGGCGATGCTGCTCAACTACCCTCCACCGACCGGCGTCAACCTCTACAAAACGTTTGTGAGGCCAGGACACAAGGAATGGCAGACGCTGTCTGGGATCAAGGAATACCTGCACAACGAGAAGCTGGTACACGATGAGGATCTGCTGTTGATAGTGGATGGTGAAGACACTTGGTTCCAGTTGCCCAGCGATGTCATGATCAAGCAGTACGAGGCAGTGGTCGAGTATGCCAACGCGAGGCTACTCAAGAAGTACGGCGTGGATGAGAAAAAGCGTCAGAGGTTCAATCAGACGATTGTATTCGGTGCGGAGAAGAGCTGTGAGGGAGATGCCGAGTCCTGCAAGTATGCACCTGACTCGATACTACCCCACGACCTCTACAGCACGGGCACAGATACCACCAACGAGAAGGCCGCACCCGCGAAGTACCTCAACTCGAGAGTGTTGATGGGCCCTGCCAATGACCTTAGGGTCCTCTTCGATGCAGCGTTGAAGAGGTTCCAGACCGACACCAGCGAGAAGCAAACAATGCAGTCGGTGCTAGCCACGATATTCGGAGAGCAGCAGCTCAGACGTGATGCCATTTTGACAGAGGGCAAGTCTGCATCTACTAGGCTGCAAGAGTGGGTTGGCAAGACCTCGAAGGAACACGCCGCAGCGGAGCGTCGACTGGAGATTGCCAACGCCACAATCCGCCCGGAGAAGACGCACGAGTATTCGATTGGCCTCGACTACACCTACACTCTATTTCAGCCACTTGCAAACGCTCACTCTAGCGAGCTTCTACCTCTGAAGCACGACAACTCCACCAACCTATCGTTGTACCGCCACCCTGGAACAATTACACCACATCTGTCCCTACCACCGACTCTTCTCGCCAGCAAGCTACCCTTCTGGAGCCCGAATCTGTATCTGCACAACCCTTCTCCTGAGACCAACAAGCCTGCTTATATCGACCCGCTCGCTTACGATTTCGACATCGACCAACTTCCTGACCGTCACACCGCATGGGCCAACATCCCGCTCATTCAGAACACATACACTGGTGCAGTCCCAGCACTCATCCTACGTCCCTCCCACAACCCGAAGAGCTCCAGTCTCTCCAGCGACCAAATGTCCTTCAACAACCTTTGGTTCGCCAAGCATAAGCGCGCCCTGCTACGCCAACACTTCCGCACCCCACAAAGTCCAAACGGGTACCACAACTCTGTCGTCGGTGGTGATCGTTTCTGGGATCAGCGCGGCGGACGTGGCGGTGTCTGGACCTCGAAAGAGCAGATCTGGCTGCCATGGGGCGAGGTCGATGGCGTATGTGGCACCCTCGCACATCTGAAACAAGTCTTCGACGATGGCAAGGGAGTATGGATGCACGAGCTTGAGGACGATAACGAAGGGAAGAGAGTAAGAGACGAGCAAGAGTACAAAAAGAAGCTCGATGAGAAGAAACAAAAGGCAAAGGCGAAGGAGGCAGAGCAGGTGCAGAAGGCAGCAGAAAAGGTGAAGATGGAGCATGAGCAGGCTGAGAGGGAGAAGCACAATAAGGAGAGGTTTGAGGAGGAGGAGAGACAGAGGAAGGCGGATGAGGAGCATAAGCAGAGGGAGAATGAGAGGTTGGCGGCTATTGATGAGGCGAACAAGTTGGCGTACGAGGCAGAGCAAAGGAAGAAGGAGTTGCAGGAGTTTGAGGAGACGGATGATCGTCAAGCGTCACCAAGCACGATGAGACGAACGAAGAGATGGATTGCATGAATCAGTTGAGCACTTGTGCACAATGCACGATTTTCCGTTTCTCTTTTCTTATCTGGCGTTTGTGCCCGGCGTAGCATATCATTTTCCATACCATCTAGAGAAGCCCGGTCGTGGCTAGACGGGCGTCAGGCGGATATCCCATGAAATATTTCCTACGTTATTATCTCGCTCTTCTCAAACAGTAGTTGTTTATACTCCCTACATGTATCCCGTTTGCGTCAATTTCCGCCTCCAGATCCTGGCGTCCCACTTACGGTGTATTTGCCCCCTTCGATCTTTTGAAAGAAGCTCTCTATGACGCCCTGCACTCGTGACACCTCCTCGCACTATTGCTCTGCCATAGTGCTCTGCCGCTACGTCGTCCTGATTCTGCGTACGAGTTCCGCGGTCTGGTTGACTTGAACGGACCATGTAGCGACTGTATCCTTCCTCTGAGTAATTCGGGCATGGTCTGTCTCGAGGAAAGTCTTGCGGTCGTTGAAGAGCTGCTTGACGAGAGGTTGCAGGGCGGCGACTGTGACCGGTCGTACAGGCTCGAGGTCGCGTGCTGTCACGGATTGTGGCGTGATTGCTTGCCACATTGTGCGAAGGCAATTTGGGCTTCTGGGTTGCGTTGATAGAAGAGGTGGTTGCGCAGTGAAGTTGAGTATTGATGGATCTGTCATCGAAGTATTGGCTACTTACGGCTTCGAGGAGCGTCAGGTAAAGAAGAAGGGGGAGAGATTACTCTCCAATCTCCTGCTACCTATAGTATCAAAGTGAGAGTGCGACCATTCCCGTATCATAGGTATTATACACCCCGCACTAGCTGAATCCGCTGAGTCCCACACATTGTTCCCACCGGCTTTTCGACTATTTGCAATTCCAGCTTCATCGTCCTTGCCGGCAAATTGCGTTTCAATATCAGCAAGTGTGATTGTATCGCCAGCCTCCAATTCCTGCAAGATCTCCCGAGCGCTGATGAGAACGCCACTTTCCTAAGCCTCGTCCCGGGACATGTCCCGTTTGATTCTCGTAAGCCTGAATTACTGATTGCACAATTTTTCCGTCCTGCCATCGAGTCGTGGTTTTCCTCGAGTGGGTAGGCGCGGGCGCAATATCATCATTCGGCCGTATCGTACCAGGATGCGGTTGGTCTGAGCCTCTATGGTCGAGAGGGTGGCATTGTTCAGATTGGGCTGGTCTTCAATTGTCGATGTGATGCTTTTGAGAACATTCGCGTCAATGTGGTGCGCTGATACGGGTGAGCTGACTTGGAGTTGCGAACTGGTCGCGAGAGTTGCCGCTAGCACAGGAAACGTGTCATCCTGAATCGCAGAGATGTTGCCCATAACGTTCGCGGTAATGATGGATATGTTTCGAAGCTCCACAAAATCTGAGGGTGTAGAAGGCTTGTGTGTGGCCGCGGTTTTTGGTTGGTGATCCGAGGTCAGTTTTGATGAACGGCAAGAGCATATGATGGAGAAGGAAGGATGGTAGGAATGGCAGGAAGACACTGACGTGCTTGCCATAGCCATTTCAGCAGAAGCCACTGCATCAACCTTCTAGGTTTGAGATGGGACTTAGGATTAAGAAGCGGTGTGTGAGCATTTCAGAACTTGTAATTGGTGGCTTATTCTGCAAGGCGGGCAACGTTCTTCGCAGTACTTACTCTTGCATCATTTGTATTGCTTCGATTCATTTGCCAAACAAGATACACCTGTTGAAGCTTCCTTGCCGCGGCCAACGAATAGACGAAGGTCTTGGTCGGGTATGTAAGCCTCATGATGAGCGCTGACCCGAAGGGCTGGCTCACGACGATGATATCACCCAGAGCACAACGCAAGCCCCTCCAAATCTTCACGACGAATAGCATCTCTTTGCGCACTCCCAAATTCTGTAATCTCGATTTGAGAATGATGGCAAGGCTGCTGGTGAGTCACCGCTACATACCACTCAATCTTAGGCGCCTTCCGCCCTTTTCTTCTGAGTCAACCCTCCCGCGCTCACAACGCGACCAGGATCTGCAGCACAGCTACTTGTATATAATAATCGGATTGTTGCTCTCGTTTCTGCATCGGTTCCAAGCTCGAGTTCGAAAAATTACCAGGACAATAGTCAGCAGGCTTCTACTCAATAAACCTGAGCCATCCAAACTCCACGAACGCCTCACCGCAAGCTTACGACGCGACACATCACCTTCTTACAACCTTCCTTCAAGTAAAAACCCAGGAAACCAGTGTCAATGTCTACCACGTCTTCCATCGACACCAACACTACCAACACCACCGCTACTACAACCGTGCCCATTAAGGTCAACCCTGAGCAGGCTGTTGCCTTCGCAGCTCTGATCCTCGCCGACGGAAACACCCTCGTCACACCAGAAAAGCTTAAAGCTCTACTCAAAGCCGCTGGCATCACCGAGGTCGAGCCAATCTGGACCACACTCTTCGCCAACGCACTCAAGGGTAAGGACGTCAACGACATCCTCACTGCGGTCGCCACTTCCGGCCCGGCTGGAGGTGACGTCTCTTCTGACGACTGCAACTCTGATGACCACAACGACGGCGGCTCTGAGCCTGATGGCGTGGACATTGGGGCTGACAGCGACGACGACATCGAGTGCTTCGGCTTCTTCGATTGAACAAAATGCAAGAGAGACGATCCAGGAAAGAGATCGTAATGGGTATGAGAAAGAAGGAGGAGTGGGAGTTTTGAGACCTTGGGTAGCTTGCGACTCAATGCGAAGGTCTTTCTTCCAACTTGCGAGCCATTGTTGAAGAGGCCGGATATTGTGATGTCGGTGACGTCATGTCATCGCGATCTGTATCCTTCCAGCAAGGAGGTATGTTGGATGATGCTAATGAGATCAGAGGGGAAGCGTGAGATGTTGAGAACTCAACGTGTTGTTTTCGTGTGTACGCCCTCGCTTTCAGGTGGAATTCTACCGGAAAACAACCTAGCACTGATGGGCTAGCGCTGAGGCGTGATCCTGAAAGGGGCCGCGAGCAAGGCTGTTTCACTTCGTGCAAGCCACAGAAGCGTTTGCCATAAGTAATACCCCTGGACGCTCTGCGCATCTAGTTGCTGACAGGCTGTGCGCAGATGTTGTGCGTTCCAGGAGAGGCTCGTCGCTGCCCTTTTTACCACTAGCGTGTTTACCACCCCTTCCCGCCCGCACCTCCACCCGTTCATTTCATCAAATCTGCCGGCCCACACGTGGCAGACATCTCTGACGCACCGAGTCTCCCGTCTGCAGTGTCATCAGATCAGGCACGCCACAGAGCCTTTGGAGACCCTTCCGTCGCTCACAAACGGTCTGTAAAGCCGTTGATCAATTGGGGCTCATGGATTTCGACTAATATGTCGAACGAGGCCATGTCCTCGAAATGATCCGCACTTCGGGGACCATGAAGCAGCAATGGAGTGCGAGCGATTAATATCTACAGCGAACCAAAGATGTGATACGGAAGGATTCCTGATTGCAAGGCTGAGCATAATGCCCTACATCTTGGTGTTCGTATACCCCTGCTTGCCCCCTGCGCAGCACAGCTCTCCACAACGGATGAACGCAACCGTCGCAGATGCATCGCGAATATCGCTCCGCTGCCTGCATCGCATATCCGACACGATAGGCGATCCACACACGGGGTGAGTGCTTTCAGAGTCTGGTCCTTGCCCCTTTGGACTGCATTTCTGATGGCCTTGTATTGCCCGCCCAACGTGGCTTTCATCCATGCCCCAAACTTCGTTGAACGTGCATCCGGACAGCCAATCGCGGACCACGATCACCTTCCAGAACACCTGAAACCACGCTATTTCCTCCACACTTCGGCATACTACCGTTTCCAGGATAATGGTAGGCTGTAGTGTGGGGGCCGTTTCTACATCCTGGAGCATGAACGGCCAATTGCTGCTCTCGTCGACCCTGTTGGATACAAACATAGAAAGCCAACTTATCTATTAGACGGGCGCACGCTATGTGGTCTGTGAGTGTACACTCTAAGATGAGATCCTACGAGGAACGTCTACTCACGCTTGCTACTACGGCTTTCTCAACAGAGCGCACATACACTTCAGGTGGACGCTGCAGCGCCTGCAATGTGACTAGCTCTGTTCGCATCGCACTCTGAGCGCGAGCTTCGAACGATGCTTGCATGGCTGCCACGGCGCACAGGAGGTAGGATCCCTCTGCCGTAGGGAAATTCGACTATGAGGAATCTAGTTCAGCCATTGGACTGGGGGCCATCACAAACTTCGCCCCTTAGACAGATCCTACTATACCTCTGGAGAGATATAATGCAGTCGAGCGCGCGTATACACAAGATAAAACATCAAGAGCATCATGGAGAGTCTTTCAGTCGTCGCAAATGGTCAGTGGCCTTGGTGCAAGTCTCAAGAAACTTTTGATGCTAATTCACAGCAGGCCTTGCCGTCGTGTCCGTTGCTTTCCAACTGAGCGAGGCTTGTATGAAACTCTACATGTTCTGGGAGTCCATGGAAGACGCGCCTCAGGAGATCGCTGCTGTTAAAGAAGATTTGCAATATCTCATCTCCGTGTTCAAGAGGGTTGAGACTGCGAAGAAACCCCCGGGTCATTGCATCGCTGAAGGCGTTCGCCATTGTCGTATCAAAGTGGCAGTAGGTCATCAGTAAGCTCTCGGAGGTCCAATTTGTTGATTAGCATAGGATCTGATGTCCATCATTGATAAATTTGATGAGGGCTTCCAGTCCACCTCAAGGAGAAGACGCTTGCGTACCGCTTTCAGAGCTGCTACACACGGCAAGCATCTGCAGAGGTTCCGCGAGGCTCTGAACGAGACCAAAGCAACATTAACACTGGCAATGGTCCATGAGTGGTCCGTAGCCTAAATTTTGAACAATGCAATATATGCTAATGTGACGTAGTGTCGTACAGTCGCCCACATACAACATATTGGCGGACCTCAGTATCTCTCAAAGTTTACCAGTAGTCAGTCGAGCACGACAGCAGAGCTTTGCGAGCTCAACCAGTACCTTGGTTTCTGAACCACGGCAGTTACGGAAGTCACCGTCTTCGCTTACCGGCCAACGCTTCATTCATCCGTTACCTGTAGCCTCCCAAGATGTCACCAAGAACGCTCTGATGTATTTCGAGCAAGCGGTTTCTCAGCAGGCATCCGTCGACTTCACTCTGCATGAACTGATGCTGCATGCTATCAGCTCGACTGGGATCGCCAGCTTCGAGTCAACCTCCCTCGAGATCTTTGCCCAGGATGGCTACATGATGGACGAGTGCGGTCAGGTTCGGGCAAAGACTTTTGTCTACTCAGAAAGCTTGAAATACCGAGTACGACACGAGGCAAGTACTTTCAGAACGGCTCTGGGTTGCTTGTGGGTACGCCGAACTTCCATCAGCCGCGCAAACGAGTTCACTGGAAAGCTTCAGAAAGCCCAGACTGTGACTTCCGTCGTCTTCTATCCAACACGTTGGCTCCAGCTTTTGGGTCTCAAGAACGGGTTTGAGGCTATCATGGCATCTGCTGGCCGAAGTTGGCTGTACAACTGCAGATTGACTGTCACTCGCGCGGTCCCGGAAGACGCAATAATCTTCGAGCTCTGTCTGGCGGGTGAGACCAGAGCTGTGCAGATGCTCTTAGAGAAGGGCCAAGGCAGCGTCGTTGACACAAGTCCAAAGGGCTGGAAGCCCCTTCACGTGGGTTGAATGTTCTTCTAAGACACCAAAGTGCATTCCACTAATAGTCTCAGTTTGCTGCAATCGCGGGTCACACCGAATTATGTGCTATGTTGATTCGAGCGGGCGCAGACAAATCCGCGCTTGTATATGAAGGACCCACAGAATCCGTCCTGTAAGTCTCCCACCGAATCGTCAAGTGCGCAACTGATTGAGACAGGTCCCCAATCTCTCTTTACGTCTCACACTCTACTAGTCGAAAGGCTGAGGAGAAGATCGAGATGCTCAGGCTGTTCTGTGACTGTATCGATCTTTCTGAAGCGGACAGCGACGGCTGGCTCGTTCACGAGTGGCTGAAGAAGGCCTATGCAACCGAGCGTAAACCCATCTCGGAGAACAGCATCACTTGGCTCCTCCATCTGACGGCGAACGAAGAATATGTCGAATTTAGTGCACGCAACGTCTGGTCTGCTCTCCAACATGGGGTTCGATCCATCCTCAATCACGGACGATTCGGCAATGTCCTGGAACGCATCTTGCATTTGTCACTCGAAGAGCGAGTCAACACTAGTCAAGAACACATCGATGCTCTGGGAGCTTGGCTGGCCTTACGAGTCAACGGGGGAGTCATACTACCCATGGCTATGAATGCAGGCTCATTCCTGCAGATGCACGGTTTCGACTGGATTGACGACGATATCCCACATCGACAGTTCCTCCAAGCGCTACCCAACATCTACGCAGCATGGTGTCATGCCGTACTCGAGGCAGTAGAACAGGTCGAGACGTACATGCGAGAGGAGTTTGATCAATGCCTTGGACAGCTCAGCATGACGCGCGAGACGTTTCTTGACACTATCTCGCGGGAACGGACCCATCAAGGAACCATGAGGCGACGAAGATGCACAGACTGCCGAGTTGACTACACGGTCCTCGACCACGGACTTGTGCAACCAGCACGGATCGCCGTCACCGAGTGTGTCTCTACTGGTCACTCTTTCGATTGCAACTGCCAAAGCATGGACGACTTCACCCCTTTCATGTCGTATTCTCATCTACCAGGCTATTCTGGCACGTACGACGAGGAAGATATTGATCCCAATGCAGACTCCGATGACGAGTTTTTCGATGCAGAGCCGCACCTGTTCGAAGACAGCCGTTGTGATAAACCCGATGCATTCTATGTATATCGCTTTTTCGCGCTCAAGGCAGGGCCTGGATCGGCAAATATGCCATCGGCGAGGAGCTATATGCATCCTGCTTCCTGTTCAGAGAGCAGTACATCAGCGAAGATGGGTTGGCGGCTGATTTTCCGTCCATGCCAAAGAGCTTCGAGGGCCTCCGGGTGAAGTGGTGAGCCTGCAAACGCCACCATCCCTGAAGATTTTCAGAGCTCCCAGCATTCCGATCAACGTACGAGTGATGTGCTGCTCTTCCAACGCTCTAGAAGAGGAAAAAGGGACTTATCTACAAAGGGCGTCAGGAAAAACAAAGACTTTGCGGCGCTGCTTATCCGTCGATGACGCGCAACATGCTAAACAGTCACATTCGAAACCGAATAAGAATGGCTGCGCGGAACAGTCACTCTGACGATCACCACCTCGTCCAAACCCGATTCTGCGAGCTCATCTCAACTGGTTCGACGAGATGCGATGTGTGTTGCGAGGTTGTTAGCTCCGATACGCTCCAGTATGTGCCAGAGCTACAGTTTTGCGATCCCAGCATGAGCTGCGAACAGTTTCTGGCATCAAATCCAAGCGCGAGCAGTTGGAATGCTCTTCGAGGGAGAGGCCATGGCGTAAGTTGACGCCATGTTCGAGCCCTACGTGCTGCAATACTGACGAATAGCAGGAAGATCCTACTATGAGGGTGTATTACAGCAGTGTCATGACTATGGAAGATAATCCCACCTTAACACGATGGGGACACTGGATATCTGACGAGGCATATTCTCAGCGGAGAAACTTGGAACATGACCTGAGATGTTGCCGTATGTCTCTTGAAGCTCAGGAATTCAACGTTGGACCACTGCAGGCATGGCAAAGTAAATCGAGTAGACAACGACACAAGAACAACAGCGTACAGGCGTTAGCTTTTTCGACCATGTGTGCAAGTACCTTGTTTGACTTTAATTTTTCCTGTAGTCTCCAATCAAGTCCAAGTTGCTCATAATCTATAGATGAAGTTGAGCAGTTTGCTTCAAGAACTCATCGTGAACGAGATGGTACCTTCTGGTACCCAAGTGCGGTGAATATATCAACATATGTTACGGTGCAAGTCGGCCCTACAGGCCTCGATCGTCACCACTGTGACCCTCCTGGATTAGCACGTCTCAGAGCATGTATATATTGACGTCTCCGGGTAGCTAGTAACGCAAGCGCAGTTTCCATCATTTTCAGCGGCTCCTCACGCCGCAACAACATATATAGCCCAGCAGTCTGAACCAAAGCTCTAATAGTACGGATTGTCATACCGTCATGCAGCACGCCATGTTACCAACCAACCGTCTCCAACGTCACGACTCATGCCTTTCTCACGATGCTGCAGTACAAGCTCTTTCTGAGAACAAAGTCTGCAAAGATGCAACCTTGCTCCGGCCGTCGGCACCAAAACTTCGATTTTGGAGCCCGGACATGACGCTAGGCGCGTTCTACGCAACGAACCCCGAAAGCTACTGTGTACAATTTGAAAGAACTGCGGCGTACTCCAGAAGAGAGGGCCAAGTGTAAGTGTTTGAATCCAGTCAAACAGCTGACCCCTGTAATCTTCAGTTCCATCACTCAGCTCCTTCCTCCACCAGGAACCCCCGCGCCTTAAAGTCCTGATATCGTGTCGTTCCTCCGCTATATTGTCACGGGCTTCGTTCCATCCGTCCAATTCCCATCGCAGGCCTCTGATGTTGCCTGACGCATTCGATCAAGGAAGCAATCAGCGCTGGACGGCAAGAGCATATGATGTGAGAAGGAAGAACGGTAGGAACGGTAGGAAGACACTTACGGGCTTGCTATCGCTAGTGAACTTTCAGCAGGGGCTACTGCATCAACCTTCTAGGTTCGGTAAGGGACTCGGGATCTAGCAGTAGTGTGTAAGCACTCCAGGACTTGTAAATGCTGGCTGACAACGTTCTTCAAAGCACTTTATTTTACGTCATTTTTGTTACTTCTATCCGTCTGACAAACGGGATCTACCCGTTGAAGCTTCCTTGCCGCGGCCTGCGAGTAGACGAAGGTCTTGGTCGGATGCGTAAACCTCATAATGAGCCCCGACCCGCAGGGCTGACTCACGACGATGATACCACCCGGGGCACAACGCAAGCTCTCCCCAAATCTCCAAGACGGATGGCATCTCTTTGCACACTCCCAAGCCCTGCAATCTTGATTTGAGAATGATGGCAAGGCTGCTGTTGAGTCACCGCTGCATAGCACTAATTTCCAGGCGCCTTCCGCCCTTTTCTTCTAAGTCAACCCTCCCGCGCTCACAACGCGACCAGGGTCTGCACCACCGTTACTCGTATGTATACATCGGGTTGTTTCTTCCGTTCCTGTATCAATTTTGGGTTCGAGTCTCGACGAACAACAGTCAGTCAGCTTCCACCTCGATTGACCTCAGACCACGAAATCACAGTCAACCCCGCAAGCCTATGACACGGCATGTCAACCTCTCCAACTTGAGCCTAGCTACGAACCGTGGAAACCTTGGTGTCAATGTCTACCAAGTCTTCCATCGACACCAACACTACCAACACCACCGCTACTACAACCGTGCCCACCAGGGTCGACCCTGAGCAGGCTGTTGCCTTCGCAGCTCTGATCCTTGCCGACGACAACATCACCGTCACACCAGAGAAGCTTCAGGCTCTGCTCAAGGCCGCTGGCATCACCGAGGTAGAGCCCATCTGGACCACACTCTTCGCCAACGCCCTCAAGGGTAAGGACGTCCAGGACATCCTTACCGCGGTCGCCACTTCCGACCCAGATGGAGGTGAGGCACCTTCTCACGACTGCAACTCTGATGACCACAACGACGGCGGCTCTGAGGCTGACGGCATGGACATTGGAGCTGACAGCGACGACGATGTCGGGTGCTTTGGCTTCTTCGATTAAACGAAACGTAAGAGAGACGATTCGGGAAGGACATCGTGATGGGTATAAAGAGGGAGAAGCATTGGAAGTTTTGAGACCTCGGGTACTTTGCGACTCAATGAGAAGGTCTTTCTTCCACTTTGTGTGCCTTTTATCGGCGTTGTCGTGACCAACGACCCAGATTGAATATTGCGATCCTGTTGACGTCATAAGCTTAGTGAACAACGCGCGAGGGCTACAGCAGTTGCAGCAAAGGGGTTGGACCAAAGCGCACGAAGTCGAATGGTCTGCGAAATGCGCACGAACCGATCGCACTCGATGTCCCGAGCAGGCTGGTCTTATTGATGCATCGAACAAATGGGAATCGCAAGCCAGGCAGATTAGTGCTTACGTCGCCTCCGCGCGGAGCCATCGTGAGAACTACCAAATCTACCGCAAAGGTGTTTCAGGTGGTGAATGTGGTCGGAACGCGGCCACGGCTTTTTCTTGTCGACGTTGTTGATGGGAGTAATGATAGGCGGCTGCGAGATGTGATGGCTGAACAAGCGTGGGTCGTTGCCCCTTTTGCCGCTAGCGTATCTGCCCTTCCCGTGCCTCCACCCGCCCAGCTCCCGTCTACCTCATCAAATCAGCCGGTTTACGCGAGTTCTCAAGCCTCCTGCATGTCGAACTCAACTTCTAGAGCACCTTGAAACACGTCGCAATGCCCTTGGAACCCGTTTCGTACTGGTTGCACCCGCAAGTAGGTAATGAGGGGGGCCGAAACGCGATGAGCCATTGTCGATCAACCAGCCTCACGGGCTTCAGCATGTCACTCCTGTTCTTCACGATTGGGCCAATACTCGAGAAAAGCTGAAGTATAGGGGCCTCGAGCAGCCCTGGTCAATATCTTGAGACCGTTGAGACCGTTGTTGGCACAGCGGAAAGAGGCTATCGGACAGTGTTGTGGTGGTGATATGCTCGAAGTCGATGATATCTCTCGGACAACTTCATTCGAGGCAATTGTTCAATTGGCCAGCTATGACCAGGCGCAAGGCGTAAAGACATGTCCAGCATGGAGTCTGAAGGGGAAGCACGAGGCAACCTGCAGACGAACCATTAAACAACCTTAGCGCAGCCACGATGCCAGGATGCCAGTTGACAGTGCCCCTTTGCTGTACATACTGCAGCCGCAGCATGGAAACTGGGGTATAAGTCCGAATCGGTCCGCTCTTGACATGGCAGCAGATCATCATGATAATGGAAGGGCTCTCGATTGCAGCGAACGGTATGTTCGATCTTGTCTATTATCTTTTCTTACTGACGGATCTCAGGTCTCGCTGTCGTCTCCGTGGCTTTCCAACTCACAGAAGCGTGCATCAAACTGTACACATTTTGGGAGACCATTGAAGATGCTCCGTTAGAGGTAGCCGCTATCAAGGAAGATCTCCGCTACCTGATCTCAGTGTTCAAAAGAATCGAATCTCATGACAACCCTCTTGGCAGTTGCTTAGCAGAGGGCATACGTCATTGTCGAGTCAAGATCGCAGTAGGTATAAGAAGCCGTGCTGTGGGCTATCACTGATATCTCCAGGATCTGATGCATATTGTCGAGAGGTTCGATGATGGTTTCCACTCGCTATCACGGAGAAAGCGAGTGTGTACAGCCTTCAAGGCCGCTATTCATAGCAAGCACGTTCAGCGGTTCCGCGATTCATTGAATGATACGAAGTCGACACTCACGCTTGCTATGGTGCACGAGAGGTACGTTGCAATGTGACCCTCTGAGGAGTCCAATGCTGACAACTTCCAGCGTGCTCCAAGGTCGCTCCTCCAATTCTGTAATTGGGTTGAAAGTCCTCGAAGGCATCGAAAAACGCAGTGTTTCTAAAGCTGCTCGAAGAGGTCCACTTTCTTTGCCCGGGATCGAAAACGCTTTCGGCTGGACAGCAGTGCAAAGCGTTCCTTCGAAGTTTGTCGGTCAGCGATCTATTCGCCGTATGACGTCGTCGTCCGCAATGAACACACCCCAGCCAGTGGGGCAGATGATGATCGAGCACCCTCCGATCAACTTTGGCGTGCAAGAGCTCATGTTGCACGCCATTGCGCAGACTGCGGTCACCACTTTCGACACAGAGTCGTTGGAGATCTTCGCACAAGACGGCTACACAATCGACCAATGTGGTCAACTGCGGACGAAAACCTTTGTCTACGCCGAGAATCTGCAGTATCGGGTAAAACACCGGGTTTCAACTTTCCGTACAGCACTTGGATGCGCCTGGATAAGAACGACTACCGTCCATCATGACAACAAGACTCCAAAGAAGGGGAGATCGTCTCAGACCATCAGATCGCTGATCCTGTACCCCACTAGATGGCTCCAGTACATGGGCATACAGAGCGGACTTGAAGCTGTTGTAGCATCCGCCGGTCGAAGCTGGCTGTTCAATTGCAACATGACCGTGACTTGTGCTGTCCCAGAGAACTCACTGATCTTCGACCTCTGTCGCACTGGCCAGACCCGCGCTGTGGAGGCACTTTTGGAGAAGGGCATGGCAAGCGTAGTGGATACAAGTCCAAAGGGCTGGAAACCGCTGCACGTAAGTCGACTCTGTTGGCACCGGTCTGATGAAACTTGCTAAGCTATTCGTAGTTCGCCGCTGCTTCAGGTCACGTCGAACTCTGTGAGCTGCTGATCAACGGAGGTGCAGACAAGTCCGCACTGGTGTACGAAGGGCCTTCTGACGCCATTTTGTAAGTTTACTATGCCAAGTGACAGACTCATTGCTTACTATATCAGATCACCGGTATCGCTCTTCGTAGCGTCTTGCACCGATGAGCACGCTGATACCAAGATCGCAATGCTCAGACTATTCAACGAGTGTATTGACATCGCCGACGCTGATAGCGATGGGTGGACGGTCCACGACTGGCTCAAGAGAGCATACGCAAGAGAACGAGTACCGATATCGCGCAACAGCATCACTTGGCTGCTCCATCTTACCGTCAACGAAGAGTATGTTGAGTTCAGCGCGCGCAACATCTGGTCTGCCTTGCAGCACGCAATGCGGTCCGTTCTCAACCATGCTCGACACAGTAATTATCTGGAGCAGATCCTCAGTCTGTCTGGAGACGAGCGACTGAAGGTCAGCAAACGACACTTGGACGCTCTAGGATCCTGGCTCGCTCTGCGTGTCAGCGGTCGAGTGGTCCTTCCGATGGTCGTAAATGCTGGCTCTTTCTTACAGATGAAAGGCTTCGACTGGATGGAGGACAATCTGACACACAAGCAATTCCTGCAAGCGTTGCCAAGCATCTACTCTGCCTGGTGCACAGCCGTGTTGGACTGCATCGAGCAGGTGAAAGCGCATATGCGCGAAGAGCTGGACAAATACCTGTGCCAGCTGGGCATGACTCGGAACGCTTTTGTCCGCGCTTTGACGCACACGAGATCGATCGCAGTTGACAGGAATGTGAGGGAAATACTGACTACGGCCTGTACCCACTGCGGAGACGACTACGGACCACTTGCCTGTGGTCTGGTGGAACCTGCCCGCATAGCTGTCACAGAGTGTGTCAAGACCGCCCATCATTCCGACTGTGTATGCGGCAGAATCCACAAAGACTTCTCGACAACTGAACAGCTTCCGGATTACACTGGCGCATATGCGTTAGACGAGAACGACGTGAATGCGAACGCGGATGACGAGTTCTTCGATGCCCAGCCGCACGTCTTCAACGACACCAACCTTGAGGTCACCCCCAAATCGAACATGTTCACCGACATAGCCACACTGCTGTACAGCGCTCAGGGTCGGATCTGGCTCGGAGAACACTCGGTCGGCGAGCGTCTTTGTTCGACCTGCCTCTTGCAGAAAGAAAAGTACATTGGTGAAGATGGTCTATCCGCGGACTTTCCGCCTATGCCGAGGAGCTTTGAAGGTCTGCGAGTCAAGTGGTAGAGCTAATCAAGGCGGTCGTACTGGCACGAAATAGCAGTAGCTGTTGTGTGACGGTTCGAGCGTGTTTGTCTTGACACTCAGCACGAGATGACAAAGAAATGGTTGTACAAAGGCGCGGTGCAGCGAGAAAGACTACCTCCACAACGCCATCAATCGACGCTTTTGCCACCATCGATCTTAGTCATACAGCACCACTCACCAGGATGGCAACACACAATGATCGTCCGAGCCATCATCATCAGCTTCTAGCGCACTCCAAGAGACTTGACATCTCGGAGAACAATGGAAGCAGTAGGTCCGGTAAAGCAAGACAACTCAAAACGCGCGGCGATGGACACCCAGAATTAAGGTGTACAATTCAAGCATGAGTAGAGAGCAGTCTCTTGCGCGCAACCCAGGGGCAGACAGTTGGTAGTGGTCAGCCTTGCGGGACACTCCTGAAGAGAGATCATGGCGTGAGTCTCACCTCTGGTTCAAGTTGGACGGAAGGGTCCTAATTGATATCAGAAAAGCCTTACCATGAAGCTTTGTTAGATCAATGCAAGCAAGTGGGGCGAGAGCCCTACCTCAACAATGTTCGGAATCTCGGAGCTCTGGAAGAAGACGATGCTTTTCTTGAGCAGAGGAACATGGACGAATTCAAAGAGAACATAAGGAAGGATAATGAGGAAGTTCAGAATGGTTATGCGCAGGTCACCTGACGATTTGTGCCTAACGGTAATGATTCGTGGTACGAGGATCTTAGCAACATGCACGGTGGTGACGACGTAGGTAGAAATAACCGCCCGTAGGCGCCTTGCAACATGTAACATGTGGACTGATTGAATAAGACGTGCACCTTTGACTGCGAATAGCGTTGCTTAGATGGCTCTGCAGGAGTATGCGAGTGATTGCTCACTCAGGTTACAAAGAAGACCAACCCTGCTAAAACCATCGCAGTCTGCAAGGCTACTGTAAGGTCCCCAAGACTGAGCAGACGGTCTTTTGACGGACCACTGGGTATGGGATATGCAATGAGTTAAGCATTCAGGGCGGCACTCGGTAACTGCGTCCACGTGTGCAAATTGATCCCACCAGCACAAGGCACGTTCTGGAAGGAGCAGATCGGGACTGGATGGGACTGGGCCCAAGCTCAAACGACCACGTGTACGTGAAGCTGATGAAATGCTTGTGAGATTTTAGCGAGGGCGATCGCAACATCTGGCGGCTAGGTTGCAGCAATAGAGACATAAATGAAGCCCATTTTCCAAGGATCAGTGAGCAACTTGCTGCGCAACACTTTAAGATGACCCCACGAAACCACCAGTTGCAACGTTGCGACTCTGTCCATGATCATAAATCTAATCAGACTGGAAAGGTGCCTATAGACCAGGACGTCGGCACCAAAGCTCCGATTTTGGAGCCCGAGCATGACGCTAGACACGTTCTCGGCAATGAATCCAAAAGCTGTTGTATGCCACTTCAAAGAGCTGTAGCGTACTCCAGAAGAAAGGGCGGCCCGTAAGTGGTCGAAACCAGTCACATGACTGGCCTTTGCAATGCTGACTGACCACAGACAAGGCAAAGTACATATACCTCGTGCGCAAACATGACTTGGAAGGACTAGATCCTAGTACGAAGATGATTGAGGCAGGTGAAGAAGTCGAAGCCTTCACGAGGTATGACAGGATGTGAAGGCAGGCAGTGTAAGGATAAACAATACTTTGATGCTTATATGCGGTACTTAGAACGAGCCAGCTGGCAAAACTTAAATTACAATCAAAAAGCCAAAGGCAGACTCCACGTAGCGCCATGCAAATCCAGTTCATATACAAAAATCGTACTTTTGACTCATCCTTGTACTTTAATGCACCGTTGATATGCTAATCCACTGTCAGTCAACGTTCTGCCGAGGTTGAACAGACAGCTGAAAACGTCCGCCCAACCACTGCTTATGTCTCTGCCCAGCGAGCGATAGTGATGCTGGTAGTGTAGATCATGGCAACGAGACCAACAACCATCATCGCGATATCACCAGCCTTGGCCCATGGGCGCTCAGCGACACCCTTGTAGTGCAGGTATGCGGGGTAGATGTACACCAGCGGTACACATGCAAAGCTGCCGATGAGAGCAACGAACTTGTCGAGATCGCTTGCACCGAGTGCAGCAACCACACCAGCGAAGATGACCAGTGCAGTTCTGAAGGCATTCTTTTTCCACTTGGTGAGGCTATCCTTCTTGCCAGACGCGCGACCAAAGATCTTGAGCTCGATAGTACGCATGGCGGGGAAGAGCTGCACGGGTGTGCCCACCAAAACAGCCATGGCGTACAAGAACTGCACAGCGTTCACGAGCTTGCTAGATTGAGGAAAGTTGGTGATGACTTCGACGGAAACGTTCTCGCCAAAAGTTCCGTAACAGAGGACACCAACTGAGGTGAAAATCACAGTGATGATAGCCATTACAATCAACAGCAGCTTGCTGAAGTGCTCAGGGTGCTTCATGCTCGACTGTATGGGCAATATCAGACCGATACCCTCAAAGGTGAAGATCGCAGAGCCGATGGTCATGGTCCAGTCGCGAGGGTTGAAGAGTTCGATGCTCGGGTGGAAGCCGCCCATCTTGCTGATCCAGGAGATGTCGTACCAATAGATGTAGGTCAGACCAATCAAAATGAAGACATCTGCAAGCAGAGCGGCCGGGCCGAGCTTCGAGATGTTGCGAATGAAGGCCAATGGAATCAGAAGGATGAGCTGGATACCGATGAGCGCATTTGTACCGAGCGGCTTGGAGTCGGGTGTGACAGCGTCGAAGAAGGATGCCAGGTTCTCAGCGGTAAAGATGAGACCGGCGCAGACAAAACCGAATTGCGAGAGCGTGATCGAGATGAGAATAAGCTGACGCAGCCTCTTGCCGACAATCAGCTGACCGAGATCTCCGTAACCTCCACCTCCGTACTGCTTCCTGCACGAGAGCAGCAGCTCGAAGCAGATCATAGTGACGGCAGAGACGACGACCAGGGTGATCGCAGAGAAGAGCATACCACCGTTCTTGAACGCCTTGGGCAAAAACATGATACCAGTACCAACAAAAGCCTTCAGTAGAGTGAAGAAGGACTTCATGTTAGAAGCATCACCCTGCTGCCTAAGCCTCTTCGAGCTTTGCCTTCTCCCAAGTAGCGGTCGGCGTTCGCCCTGCTCTTCCTCGTCATCCTCGATAGCCGTCTCATCATCTGATTCTTCGAGATCTTCACCAGCAAAGTTGCCGTACAGCTCGAGAAAAGAGACAAAATTCCTCGTGACGGGCTCTGCAATGTAGCTGACGCTCCTGGCCTGCTTGTGCAAGAACTGTCGTCTGAGGCCTCCTGGCGCCATTTGCTCTTGGACAGGAAGTTCATCGTGGTCGATGTCCGAGATGATTGAGGGAGCGTATTCGTGCGTGTTAGAGAAGGTCGCAGCGCGCTTGTGTAGTTGCTGGCGCTTGCTCTTAGCTGCGATCTTGTAAAGATCACGGTGGATATCGCCACCCTGCAGCCTCAGCGATGACTCTGGTTGGTCCCGGAATGAATTGGAGGAGCTGTTCGCGCCATCTGCTCCTGGAGTCGCAGGATCAAAGGTGTACTCGTACCCAGGATCCAGATGTTGCTTGAGGACCTTGGCTCCTTTAGGGTCCTCGCCCGCAGTCGTTTGTGGCGTGTCCGTCATCACTGCGGCTTACTCGCAACGCCGCAGAATCTCTGTCGATGATTGAAGATGATTGAAAGTCTTTAAGAGACGCAGGATGCACGTTGAGGCCTGGCGGTGTGTTGTCGTTGACTTGTCGAACAGCGGGCCAATGACAGGGGCGAGTGAAAAGTTCAGAGGTGCGCACGGGGACCCCTGACATCACCGCCGCTTGTTTCACCGCGGAAACGAACACCAGTCTAGACCTGGATTCAGCAATTCAATGCGAAAGTGCGCGCTATTCAGTAGCGAAGTCGCGCCATTGCAAACAGGTTTTGCTGCAATTGAAAGGATACCAGGTCCACGATCTCGATTGTTCGAAGTTTGGTGTTGTTGAATCTCACGATGCTTGGCGCAGGAACACGTGTGTGGGGAAAGAGCTGCCGAGGCGAAGCTGATAACAACAACAACGGAGCCTCAACCGACGCGTTCCGAGGAAAACGGCCGAACGCACGATCATCCACCACAGCCACGTGCCGTTGCTGGTGGCCTTGTCAGCCCTAACGTGGTGCATTGATTGCGGGCACTCAGATTTGCTGTATGACAGGCGGTCACGCAGTACGCACAAATCCTCAGATATGACCTTGTCAAGCACGAATTTACGCCACGCATCAGCCATGGACAATAGCGATGTCTTGCAGGGGGATGTGAGCAATGCTCGACCATATGGCATCTTTGTCTCCTACATGAGTACCTGCCTGGCTCTATCGGTCTTCATCATTGTCAAACTGTTCGACAAGACCGAAAAGCTTCATGCTGCAAACCCATCACGGCTGCCGCCGAGAAAGCATGCCTTGCTGTTTGCAGTTCTGGCTGCAGCTAGTCTTCTCAGCACGTGGAGCTTCATGTTTCGGTATTTCCTGTGGTCTTACGACAACTGGCTTACCGTTCGATCACAGCACTACCTCGATCACTCTGTCAAGCACTGGGGTTTGTGGCTGAAAGAGACGTCATTGTTCAGAGAAGCATGGGAGAGCGTCATCATCGGCCACAACAGATACTGGTGGTCGCACCAGATCTTCTATTTCGCAAGTGCGCTTGGTCTGCATTCGGAATGGAAAGGTATGCCATACAAGGACTTGGTCAACTCGGTGGCTAACTGAAGCAGGTGTCCGTCGAGGTGTCAACTACACTTGGGCATTCATGCTCCTCGGGCAGATTGTGGCCATCAGCTTTGCTACGAACTTGTACTTTTTGACGGTGCTCCTGAGCCCACCACAGCAGCAGCCTGCTACTACGAGATCGAAAGAGTCCGCGTCAGATGAGTCAGAAGTAGCTGCTAGGCCATGGTACCGAAGATGGTTCGGCCCATGGATTATCGACTTCCTGACTGTCACCAACACTTGTACTGCTGCCAGTCTGCTTGGAAAAGAAAAGTACCAGAATGGAGCTCCTGGGTTCATGCAACTCCTGCTACTGCCACATATTGTACTGATGGTACTTCCCACCCTACGAGCGATCCTACCGGCAAGGTTCTTCTCCTCGGGTGCCACAAAGACAGCGGACAAGATCTACGGCTTCTTGTGGCTTACGAACTCTTACTTCTTGGGTGATCTCCTCTGGACCACCTACAAAGCTTATCGAGCTAGAACTCTCGGAGACATCGGCAGCGCACTCTTGGAACACCCGGCAGTCAGCAGTGTCGGCTTTGATGTCATTTTTTGCTGGATTAGCTGGATCTGCTGGTGGCAGACACAGGAGGACCCAATGCCAGACCTCTGGGAATGAGCAGCGATGTGCGGGTTTGATACATCGGCAAAGAGCAGGCATCACAAAGCCGAAAATGCCTGTGCGTACAAAAAGACACCTTTTTCTGGCATGGGAATTTGGTAGACGCTTGCAAAAGCGGCAACCCCTGCATCCGGCACAAACATCCGTAGTATACCGGTGCACGCAGTGTAAGTTGCTCTTGCCATTCAGTTGTGATGCTGCGCCACACATCGTGCAGCAAAGCGTATCTAGCATGGCACCAGATCATCAATTCCATAGAGGGTGTTTGGAAACCAGCTGAACAAGAATGGAAACGACTAAATTTACAACTCTTGCTTATTCAAAAATCGACACTACCAACTTGTACCGAAAGAGCTCGTGATGATCGCTGAAAAGAGTTCTGGGTGTTGTGGAAGATAGGCTATCGACTCGTATAAGACGCATGCCATACTTGTTGCTGTCGAGGTTCGGTTGCGTGGTGTAACGCACGCTTTAGAGCTTGGTGAGCTTGTTTGGTACAACCAGCGAATCATCGCGTTATATTACTCGCCACCACAACGAAGGCAACTATCTTGAGCTCTTTTTGGCATCCTTCGGATTTCCGGCTGTCCACTCTTGGTAGTCCGTGAAGAAAATGGTAGGACAAATACGAGACGTTGTCAGCTTTTGGGAAGCTTTAGCCTCGCGCAACGTCATGGTGCTGCGATCGGCGGAGCTTGTACACCTGACCACATGCAGGAATACATCACACCGAACTTCAACGCCGAAGATCCGACCATAACAACTACATAAGACATTGAGAAGCTGCAAACATCAGAACGTCACTACAATCCGACGATCCACAACCATCAATTTCAATCCATCAACACTTCACAATTGCCCACTATGAAGCTCTCACTTCCCGCCACTGCTCTTCTTTTCGCCGCATCAGCCAATGCTCAATGCGAAGCCAGCCCACCATTCTACAACGAGACCTCGAAGCCTTTCAGCTTGGTCCTGACATCTGACAATTCGACAATCAATGGATCCACCCTTTCAGCATGCCACAGCGGCGCAGGTATTGAGTCCCTCTGCCTCTCAAGAGGAGGCGGTGTCTCCAACCCAACCTCACTCCCAGCCGCCACATTCAACTTCAACACCTCCTCCGACCCGTTTACACCAAACGCCACACTCGGAACCCCCGGTATCCTGACCTGGACTCTACAGACCACCACTATTGCTGTGCCGTCAAGTGTGCGCTTCAGCTACGATCCTGCCACCAACATTGCCCTTCCTCTTCTCTTTCCCGGACAGACCGACACACGAACGCTGGCTTTTGACGACCAGGATAGGCTCAATGTGCAGGGTTACATTGATTGGAGTGCGAACCCACCCAACTCGACGGGCTCGACGCAGGCTTTCTACAGGTGGTATGCATGCCAAACATATTACTCGGGATATAGCTATGAGAATTTGGCTTGGGGTCTTGGTCCTGAGAAGCCGCAGAATCCGACTTGTGTCAGTGTCGGTGTGAAGAGGGTCTTTGTTTGAGTAGCTGGGAACACTGGAGCGTGTCATTCTGATCTCTGTTGCGTCATTGATGGTAGTACTAATATTGGCAATTACGTTCTCAATCGAGCTGTCCATAGTTGAACTTGTGTCCTTGAACCGGGTTTGCTCACCCGCTGCCCCCATCTGCCAGATGGTCCAATTCTTGTCGATACCAAACCTGCTGTCGAACACCGCGTAGAAGAGAGCCAACATGTTTCTTCGCTGTGATGGATTTTGGCCGAGAATCGTGACGGCAGTGAAGTTCCTCTTTCACTTCCTTCGTCGCCCTGATCGTACTACTTTTGTCCAGATTTGCGCGGCCGGGATCCGGATAGAGGTTCGATCGAGCGATGCAAATTGTTTGAGCGCTGTGTGCATCGCCATACTGAAATATGTCATTGAAAAGTTCATGTACTCTGCGTGTACTTGTCTGGGCTGTGGTGCGTGAGAATGGAGCCGATGCTTGTGGTCCTGCAAGACCTGTCCTTGCGTAGTTGGGTCGGTGTGACCCTCGATCTCGGCCTCAAGAATCTGAGCGCGGGCAATAGAGCTCAAATCTCTCTTGAGTCTTTCCAGCTTCTTAATATAGGCCTTACTTACATCGGCAGTGTCAGTGGGATGGCTCTTGAGGCTGTAGAAGCCCTCGCTCGGCATGCGCAGGAAGAAATCGAGTGCATGCAGAAGTGCGGTCTTCTTGCTGTGGACAATCTCATGGAGATCGTAAGCATCGTTCAAGATGACCGCATTGATGTTATGCACATGCTCGATTGCAATCTTGAAAATGGGGAAGCACAGGATGTATATCTGAGACTGGCAGGATGACTCCATGAGTACACGTTCTGCCCATACTCGTCTTGAGTGTAGGTGCTTTGGGGCTTGACAACGGACATGTCTCGGATAATCAATGGAGCAAGCTCCGGGCGGCGATGTCCGCCTACCTGAGCAGCGAATATCCGCGCTTTTGCTTGTCTGAGTTCGTCGATTTGCACATCCATAAGCTCCGGCAGTGGATTATTGCGCATAAGAATTGCTAGGCGAGAATCCACGATACAGATGGTATGCACGTTATCAGCACCCTGTACAGAACTCCAACGGTATCTCATAGCGTTGTGAACGAGGACTTTGTATCGAGATCTCACGACTCGGAATATTGGGCTCTTCCATGAGCTTTGCGACTGGGATGTTGTCAAGGAAAATCTAGGGCTGCAAGATCGTGTACGGCAGACCTGACTCTATGAGGTGCTCTTCGACGTATCTCTTCGCCGCATGGTGCACCACTGAGCTGAGTTGACTGCCAGTGACACTGCTGAAGATGAAGTGCTTGAGCGGCCTGGAGTCATCATTGTACGATGCTCGGACTGCATCGACCATTATGCAGCCAACTTTTGCTTCTTTGTGGCGGAATGGTGGGCCGACGTGGACGAAGGCGTTCGCATCTTTCAAAATCGAGCGGATGCTGTCAGAAGACGTGAGATCTAAATGCACCACTTCTGCAGTAGACCACATGCCCAAAAGGTTGTCCGTGGAGGCCTTTGAGTGCACTGCGAGTCGAAGTCATTTCCATTCCGATAGTAGTGGGACGAGCGTGCCGATTTGCTTGCCGCTCGCTGCTGTAAGCAAGAACAAGTCAGTATTCGGATCAGCCGGCATGATTGCCAGTCTTGAGATCGGAAATGGTGTTCGATGTGGAAAGCATCTTCAGGAGAGGAACGCATTGCTATGCGCAGGATAATGGCGCTGTAATCGTTGTGATGAGAGGAACGTCACATGACATCATAGCACGTCCAATCCGGTCGGTATCAACCCCGAACGATTTCGAAGAACCAACAATAAATTCAAGAAGCCTTACAAGCTGACAATAAGAATCGCTCCCATCCTAAACCTGCTTCTCACGCGTAGGCAATGGCTTGCTCGGACGCTGTATGCATCTCGGAGACCTGCATGCCGTTTGCGCCACCCTGTATAGGCCCGTTATGTGCCTGCAGGATGATCTTGTCACTACCGAGGGCCCAATCCTGGATGCCCTTGAAGCCGCCATCCTGCGACTCAGCCTTGCCGTTGCCAAACTCCTTCGCGCTCCACTTCTCAGTACCCTGGACACCCTTCCACTTCGCCTCAGTACCGAAGGTGCGGAAGACCTGGGCGTTCAAGCGCTCGTACTCATCGTACGACTTCGGCCAGCCACCAAGGCGCTGGTATGCAAGCTTCAAGAGCTGCAGATGACGCAGCGCAATCGCAGACTTGTCGATGTTCTCCGCGTCGAGCGCTGCGGTGGGCTTACCCTCCTGCTTCTTCACATTGACACCCTCTTTGGCAAGCAAGTAGGCAGTCGTGTCGAGCTCATCGTCCGAGTCGTCGCCAGAGCCATGCTCGTGTACGACCAGGCGCAGGATGTCCTCATGCACGCCAAGAGCCTTCTTGAAGTACTCCTGCGCCAGCGGGCCCGTCTTCTCAGACGCCGCCTTCGACATGTATGTCTGTCCCATGCTTGTGTACAGTTGTGCGAGCAGCTCGTAGGTCTCGATCGTGACGGATGCACGGGGGCCGTGTGCGCGGCGCATGTTGTATGCAATGTCTTCGGCGAGGCGGATGGCCTTGATCGGGGAACATCGGGTGATAGGGAGCAGAAGAGAGTGTCTACCTGCTTGCAATTGACAGGTCGCTGAAGACGCTCCACAATTGATCCAGCGAGGGTAGTTTTGCCGGCACCAGGCTGGCCGGTCACCAGCAGAGAACTCTTGTCGCTTTGCAGAAATCGGGTGAGGTTTTTCTGGAACCAGATGCAGGTCATCTCAACTTGCTGGTCCACGAAGAAGGAGTGATCGCGGTTCAGAGTCGCCAAGACACGATCTTGAGGAGACAACCATCTACTCAGGACTTTCATGTCTAGAGCTTCGCCATCCTCAAAATCCTCGTTCTCAATCTGTGAGCCCCAGATGAGCTCGACGACCGAGTCCTGACGCCAGCGGAAACCTTCGATGGTCTCACCGAAGAGCTCGAAGATATCAAGGCTTGCAGAGCCTGAAGTCATGCCTGATCTGAAGTCAGCGGAGGTATTTCACACAATGCGTGGGATCCACATACCGTTTGCTGTCTTGTAGAAACGAATAGATACATCGACCACTAGGGAGATGAGATCTGTGTAGAGAAGACACAATTGCTCTCGGATCTCGGCGGTAGCAGCAAGTAGCTCCGAGCGACGGAGGACTGTAGAGAACGACAGAGAGAACTTGTACAGCACAGAGAATGCCTTATCCAGTGCCGCAGAGTTTTCATGGCCAAGCTAGTAAACGTCAGAAACGCGATGAATAACGGGATGAGAGCGACGTACCTCGAGTAGTAGGCGACCATGACCGTAGCCGACCGCAGCCGCGGCTTGACTGTCAAGTGCAAACCCTTGAATGGCTTGATCAAAGTTGTGAAGTTGCTCAGCAAAGTACAGAGCACGAATCAGAACTTTGTCCCAGCGACTGCCTTTGTGAGGAAGGGTGGTGAGACGTTCGGCTCGAATCCACTCCAGGAAGTTCACGTACGACACATCTGAGATGTTGTTCGAGACTCCAGCGCCAAGCTCATTGAAGCTTCTTTTCCTCAATGAAATGGCTGACTCTTGAACAAAGCCAATCTTGTAGCTACCACCAGACGCACCACGCTTACTGAGAGATTTAATGGCGAAGTTACCGCTTGTGGCGTGGGGGGATGTGAAAGAGCCAAGACGGCCTTTGGAACGAAGGGTCCCTTTTGGCGACATGGGAGGGCTTAGCACACCACTTGCCCCGTTAAAGCTATCAAAGCCGTTGGGTAACAACCTCGGAGACATCATGGTGGAGGATTCGACAGGAGGCTTAGTTGGCTGTGGGGATGTATGAGAGACGACAGATACTTGGGGTAGCAGCTTCGTCGAAATGAAGTAGCGTCGTAGGGACGTAGCAGCTTTGGGACGTTGGGTTGGTGCCGTGGCTGTTGCGCTGGTTACTGCTTCTGCAGGGACTATGGCTGACGCTGCGAAAGACGTCTCAGTTTGAGGCAAAGGAGGCTGTGGTGCAGAAGGCTGAGCTGCTGTGGTTTCAGGCACAGCAGATGATTGGCTTGGGGTCTTGTGAGCTGACGGTGCAGCCGAAGAGGTCGGAACTGGCTCTGTCGTAGATACAAATGTTACCGGGGAACCGCGAATGCCCGAGACTGGACGTGGCTTCAGAATCGGTGTGCTAAATGCGGTCGTAGCGATATCTATAGAAGATGATCGTCTAAAGCGTGAGACAAAGCTTGAACGTTTCGATTTCGAGCTTTTTGCGCGAGCCGGTGGCTGTCTAGCAGGAGTTGCACTCGGCGTGACTTGTTGTTCTGAAGATGTAGCCGATGAAGAGCGGAGTGGTTGTTCGTGTTGTTCTTCTGATTCTTGATTTGCTTGATTCTTGTGCTTTTCTGCGAGAGAGAGTTTCAGTAAGATGTGAAATAGATCTTGGGGAGCGGGAACGCACTGAAATACCGAAGGCCAAGCATGTGGAAGTTCGTTGAGGTCTATGAGCTATTCGCGCTGCGGACGCTCGCAATAAATCATGTCTTCTTGCAGAACTAGAGCTGGTTGAGACTCCAGCATGAGCATCAAAAGCGAGGCTTCGTAATCCAAGTTATCGATCACCATTGCACCATCACAAACTCTATTCGCCAATGACATCAATGTCTGGAGAGCTACCAGAGCTGAGCCAGGATGAGCTTTTGGGATAGCTCTGTAAAGCTCTGTGGATGCAGGGATGAGCTCTGATCAAGCTCCATTCCAATTATGCAAAAGGCTCAGCGATCATGCAAGCAGAAGGTCCGGTACTCGAGAGGTGCAGTCGGAGCTCGCGCCCGGGCAGCGGGAGGCGTCGTGTGCCGTCGTTGCCATTGCACTGGTGGAAAAGCAGCTGGCGAATGGTCTCTCGTGTAGTTTGGTCGGGGTTTAAATCGCTTCACGACGTCAGACCAGATATACGGAGCGCATGGCACATGGAAAATCCACGCATGGAGCATCGGAACTGGTTCGCGCATTCAGACGCCAAGACTTACTCGTGGAAACATTAGAACCGCAGCCGATGTGATATTCCTGGCGAATAATCAGTTGGCTTACTGAGCTTGCACCTTGAAGGTCAACCTGCATGACACTCGACGCTTTCTGGTCAAGCAATGCAGCCTGGAAACAAGGTGGACAACGCACTAAATCGTAATACTTTCGTTGCTCAACTTGTAAACTGCCTTCTGGGCAAGACTTTCGTTCAACAGCCCTCAGCTTGAACAAGGTGATGATCATAGACGATGAGGGTATCTGACACACCCACATAATGCTCTGATCGCCCAGCGACCCATGGCAGCGGTGGGGAAAGTCGATTATGCAGCAAGCTTACAGCTAGTCGAGAAGCGCACTTGAACGGGTGCATGAGCTGCAGGAGGTTGATGCAGGAATCTCGACGCGAGTCATGATCAGCGACAGGTTGATGATGGGTGGCTCGTTCCAAAACGGGTGGGTTGGCAGAGGAAGGGTCCGCAAGCAGGGCAAACTCCAGAATACTCCATGGTCGATCGACCAAAGCTTCGCTCGATGCTCGCAGAGATTCGGTGCACGCGAGATGAGCTCGGCGACAGTCTGGACACGCACATCAACTCATGGCTATCTTACGGATCACGACTTCACGGGCACTCAACCACCACTTACAACACAGCACATCGCTCCACATTCTCCCACAGCATCAACGTTCACGACAGTTGTGCATTACTGAGCCTCCCAAACGGAAACCCCGCTGTAGTCGCCAAGCTCGACAAGCATCTTGCATGTCGACAGTGCAGAATCGTGCGCACTGATCAATGCTGCAGTGGAACGTGATCAGCAGCGTATCGGTCAAACCGACCCCTACGGCATGCTTACTTGTCGTACCTCCAACGGCGACATCACAATCTACGCGAGTTTGGATTTGGTTCTCTTCAACTGCAGATCTTGAAAAGAGCCAAATTCGAATCAGCTGTCTTTTTCTGGCAGCTTCCGCGCCTGATGTCACTGTACCATCAGCGATGCAGTCACGGTTCTCGGCACCTTACTGATGGCCAATCAAAGAATTCGATTGCACCATACAAGTCTCATCGCGGCAGTTATGTCCAGCTGAGGCATATCGCATCCCGAAGAAAATTGCGAGGGTTAAGACCTTTTTTCAGCAGCAAACACACAGTTCCTCTCTGCACCTTTTGTTGTTGAGGCACAAGGCGAGAAGATCACTGGATTCAACGAAACAGGATACTCCTGAACATATTTGTAGAAGAACCAGCTCACAGATGGACAAAGATCATGTGTTGCATTACCTTATCCTTCGGTAGAGCCGAGGACGACGTTGCATTGCAGTCTAAGCGCGAGCTCATGTGACCTTAGACCCAAACCGTAAGGGATCTCAGCTACATGGAAAATGTTGAACCAGACTTCGGAGGGCCCCCGAAAGGTTCATTTGTACGTCTTAAGACTTTTGCGTCGCGTACTTGTCAAACAGTCCAATCTTTATCGTGGATACTTGCCCAGACATCCGGCACTCGCTACCCCACAGAGACGGACATCCGCGGTAACTTCGTCTGTTATGGTGTGAATTCGAGGCAGAATCTCGCAGTGAAATGGTCCGGTGAGCGCTTGCAGCACTTCTGCTCCCATTGCGTTACTAATGACTGCCGGCTCTTGATCTTCTCGACTCCAGTCCTGGCGAGGCCAAGAACTTTTCCATGCTGTATGTGGAGGGGCCAACGCCCACGTACTCCTAGTACTTCGGGTAGTCTAGACGAAGGTGCCGGGCATCAGTACGAAGCTTGTGGGCAAAGTCATCATCGTATATGCTTATATTAGATTCGACCCCGGGGAGCGTAGAGACACATTGATCTGAAACATCTTATTTTGGTAGGCAGCGAGTATGGTTGAAGATGGTTCTGATCAAATCATGACTTTCCATTAAGGCCAAAATCTGGAACATCGGGTCGTCGACTAGGATTTTTGTTAAATGAATCGAACGGACTACCGCATCTCCACAAACAACAATGATAGAACGATGGAAGTCAAAGGCAGTCATTTTTCAGTTGAGGATACTTCATGTGGCGGCATAAGGAGCCGCTGAAAATGATGTAAACTGCGCTTGTGTTACTTGCTAGCTAGAGAGCGTCAATATATACATGCTCTGAGACGTGCTAGTCCAGGAGAGTCACAGGAGTGACGATCGAGGCCTGTAGGGCCGACTTGCACCGTAACACTTCAGAAGCATATGTGACAAGCCCTGGGACACTGAGACCAGAGCAGAGACGGCCGGAGAAGCCATGAGCTTGATCTTCTCCATTTTAAAAGAGAAGCAGAAGGTTTTTGATGACAAAGGGCGCGTTGCGGGAAGCGATTTATACCTCATGACACGGCGTATAGACTCGAGTGCCAAGTCTCCAGAGGCCATGCAGGCCTCAACGTCCGTTACATCAGCCCGGTCCGCGTGTCTGAGACTCGTTAAAGCCCAGGATCATAAGTCAGACTTGCCGCCAATCTCCCAACATTTGGACAGAAACACGTACTTACGGTGTTGACTGTAACACACTTTGAGACGCCAAGAAAAGTGGCAGGGGAAGACATGAGTTGTGTTCTTTGGCTTTTTGACCTCTAGGCCCGGCGAACACATAACGGCGCAGTAGACCTATTTTGTGTGTAGCATACATTCTGATGATGCCATAGACGAGAAAGGCAGGAGATAAGTTGAAGCTTCTGTAACACGTTATGGGCGGTCGATCAGGCGGGATCGCACATGATCGAATGATGTTGTTCTTTGAATTGTTCCACGGAGCTTTTCAATTATTGTACATTCTACGGGCTATAAGACGTAAGTTTATGGCGGAAGAAAAGAGCAAACACTGGGGTACCAGAACAGGTTAAAAACACCGCACTTTTGTAGGTGTAAAAAGCACTGAAGAAAGTCCGCCGTTTACACCGCAGCAGGGGTATAATTTATACTACATAGAAGGTGTACTTTGCACAGGTAATTAACACTGCTATATAATTTTTATTCTCCTATCTGTTCTATCTATTCTGTCTATTCTATACAGAGAATGAGAGAGATAATAAGCTAGACGATGAGATAGACGATGAGATAGACGATGAGATAGACGATGAGACGATGAGACGATGAGACGATGAGACGATGAGACGATGAGACGATGAGACGATGAGACGATGAGACGATG